>CM037780.1:1081510-1131510 GCA_021229015.1 Solen grandis | reverse complement strand
CTATGCAATGATAATAATATTTAGTAGAGCTTAAATTAAGGGGGGGAATTTTGTGATCTGATGAGTTTAAAATTCAAAAATAGAAAATGTGATGAAAAAAATTTAATGGCATTCGAATGCTTGTCAATGAAAATAAATATTGCAATTAAAGGCAAAATGCAAATCTCTGTATTATCATAACATACACAAGAGCATGTGCTCCAAGTTATAAAGCAATATCTCAAAGAATTCAGTGAACAAGAGCACCGCAGGTGGGTGCCAACGCTCGTTTGTTTTTTTGTTTTTTTATTCCAATCCATTTTAAAGAAACAATGAGGGATATTGTTATTACCGCCATCTGTCTGTCGATCTGTCTACTAGTGGGCCTGTCTACTATGGGTCCAAATGGGCTGCCATTGTTGGCATTAATGATGATTTAGAGAATTGTAGACCTAAAACGTACGTATGGCAAAGTGAAATAAAAGGTCAAGGGTAATAGGTGAAATATTTTCAAATGTCTGGATAGGCCTTGTCAAGATGAAAATGCATGCCAAAAATAAGAGTTTGATGTCAAAATTTTAATACATTATGCACTCTTGCCATGTACAAGTACAGGTGCTAGTCAAGAATAGGTTTCAAAGTTTCACAGCAATACCTTAAAGGGTTTAAGGTGAATTATGTGAAAAAGATCTATCCACCTATGAAGTATCAAGTTGATATCTCAAATACTTTTGACTTAAGCTCTGGACAAAAATTAAGCCTGCAAAATAACAAAGGGCAATAACTAAAAAATTATGAAAGGTAGAGTTATCATTCTTGTGCATTGCACTTCTCCTCAATGAGATCTATCCACCTATGGATGATCAAGTTGATATCTCAAATACTTTTTGACTTCTACTCCAGACAAAATTTAAAAATAAAAAAGGCCATTAATGATATATGCAACATTTTTTGGAAGAATTACTGTTCCTGTTTCTACTGGTTGGCCACATGTGTGAAATTTGAGGGACATCCATTGTATAATAGGGGAGATAATGGCAATGTTAAACAAAACCTTAACGTTTCTTGGGACGCTGACACAGACGCCAGGGCCTACAAAAGCTCATCCTTTTCTTCAAATAGTTAGCTAAAAATACATTTTCAGGACATTATATGCATGACCATTAATTTTGCTGCCATTTTTCTTTTCATGAATTGTCTGAAGAAATTTTATATCCTATAAAGATTTTTTTAAGAAACAAAGTTCCCCATTTCAGAAACTTAATTACACAGCAAAAAAGTTTGTATTTAACATTTAAGAAAAATGATTTTTAAGCTATATACACTTATCATAAACTCACAATATTGACATTTCAAAAAATCTGTACAGTCTGACCTCACCTGCGAATTCTGAGTCGGTCTGATGGATATTAGCACTATTAATGTATATACACCCAACCACTTTAACCCTTTCCCTCATATAGACTCATTTTGATGCACTCAATAGGTACCACATAAAGCCTGATCTGCAGAAAACCAGTTAAACCTTACCAAATTTAATTATAAAGTTCTCATTTCCAGACCACTGAGAAGTAGCGAACAGCATAAAACCTGATCAGCCTGCGAGTTACTCGCAGGTTGATCTGGTTTTATGCTGTTCGCATAGGTCTTTTCATGGTTTCCTCTATGAGGGAAAGGGTTAAAAATAACCTCCAGCATTAATCAACATGAACAAATTTTATAAGAGTAAATTATAATGAAATTTGACAACAGCTTTCATACATTGCTATTTCATATGGAAATTTTCTTCCTCAACATATTCCACAACAGCATATAGTAAATTTGGTCTTGTCCATGAGATGTAGATGCATGAATTACATTGTCGATATGGTATCTTTGTTCCACATTAACTTGTGGAATTTCCTTCTCTGGCTATCACATTTTCAAAATTTTTTAAGTTTTTAAAATTTCCCTATGAATTTAACCGTAATTATTAGCAATGTATAAATGTTTGTTGTAAAATTTCATTAAAACTGACTTGAGCTATGTGGTTAACATATGGCTGGTCTGTAAGTAATCTGATATTTCTAGTGTAATGATTGCATCTGTCAAGGAGAGTTTTAACATACATAAAAATATAAATATTTATATAAACAAAATCATCTTGTTCCAGTTTCTTTTTGCGAAAAACTGATTTGGTCCTGAGAATTTTGTCAAACCACTTGGCATTTGATCCAAAAATACATCATGGAATGTCTATGAAAAAAAAAAAGAAAGAAAAAACATAAGACAGTGCCTCCTCATTGGACTGGTTTAACACTGTTATTTTAAATGGCAATAATTAAAATTAAGTCTATGTAACAATATAATGGGGCTATCTTGAAACATCAACCAGCATTTTGATTAAACTGAGATAATACTGGGTCCTGGAGGTCAACTCAGGTGTCAGCTGTCGAAGGTGATCCTCAAGGTCAGCAGCATACAGCACCATCTGCTGGAGATCTTGCAGTTCACTATCCCGGAAGTTTCTGTCCAAATGATAAACTCTTCTCCGAAGTGCCATGTAGGTTTTTTCTGCAAAAAATTCCAAACATAACTCTTTACTCAAATAAGCAGTGAAAAATTCAGAGATTAATTCTCAGAAGGTTTATTGTTTCAAAGACCTGCTACATGTATTTTTACTTACACCTTTATTTGGCCATGAATAAAAAATGAGCTAAGCCAGTGCTGATTTTGATTATTACATTTTATTTCTAATTTTAATCATTAGATATCGGAATTATCAAAATTAGAATAAATATACTTGAGATATAAATGAAGGTGATGAACATCCCTTTAAAACAGCTTTGACTTGTGATCCAGTGGTAACATACAGGACAGCGACCAAAGGTTGTGGGTTCAAACCTCTTTCAGGCAAAAATTTTTCATGATGCAAAGTACTGGTCCAATCAAGAAAACATAGAGAGGGATTAGTATAAGTTGTTAAACTTGCTTCACAATCAGTATACAATGAATAAGTGTAATTAAGGCTCGATATGTTGTAAGATGACTCAATGCATGTAACTCTTACATACTGCCTTACTATACCTTGTCAAGCAAGGGTATAACAAGCATATAAATACTAGTACCTTTGGAGGCGCGTAGATAGCTTTCCATGATGCTGTATAGCAACATAGACAGTTCCTCTGTATGTTGGGTGGTGATGGGATTAAAAATTACAGGTGCATTGCCAATCCCAGGGGACTCTGGGTGGGGTTCTGGATTTACTATAGGAACAGCCTGAAGAGACAGTTTGATTGTAAGCTGTATTTCTCTCTACAGAGAATTTCGTTTCATCTTTAGAATATACATGTATATTACCTCTGGCTTATGTTTTTAATAATGTACCCTAAATTTGGGATTATAAACTGGGTATATAAACTGTATATAAACAAATAATTGTGCAAATCAATAAGTAATTTTGAAATGAGCACTGATGAACTAAAAAGACAAGGTTTTCTTTTCCTTCCTTCTGCTCTTTAGACCTTCAACTGAACAGAAATAAAAATACTATACACTTAACATAAAAATTTAATGCATTACTTTGTCTTGCTATAGAGGAAATCAATGACAATTGTATAAAAAGAACTGGTCAATGAAACAATATCAGAACGCACCTCGAAGAAACACCTTCGCAAGGCAGCAAGGGAGTCTGGGAATCCACAGAGAGGCTGGACATCCAAGAACTGGGTCTCCAGGACACGTTGAATCAGCTTGTATCTCAGCAAGTGTGACGTGAAACTTTTCAGAAGCAGGTGTTTGCTCTGAAGATGGGGCATGCAGGTGTATGTTGGCAAGAGATCACTGGACAGGGCGTTGGCACAATCCACACAGCTGGAGCTTACATCCACACATAGGGTCAGCAGGTCCTGTACATACAGTCAACAGCTTTGTGAGAACTAACTGATGCTTGTGATTAAATCAACGTGTTAGATACACGAGTCAGCAAATTCTACTGACCAGACTATTTCTCTTGGATTAATATTACTCCACAATGCCGCAAATAAAGGTGACATTTAAACCAATGGAATGGAAAGAGTAAATAAACTTTATAAACAAATGCATATAGAACTTGCTTTCTATTTCATCTTTTTCTTCATAACCTTTATCAAACTTTTATTACAGGGTTATGCTTATTTAAATACATTTACTGACAATCACATACAACATGGTAAACAACTGACCATCATGAGTTTCCATTCTTGCCAATGTGTTTAATAAGCAGCTACATAGAAACCCCCCCCCCCCACAAAAAAAAACCTGAATGCTATCCTCAGGTTGACCTTGATTTAAATCAGTTGTATTAGTTTATTTATCAATTTATTGATAGCATAAACCCTACAAATTCTGAAGTATTGCATTAGTAATAAATTGTAGTTAAAAAAAAAATAGAACAAAAACATTACCTGAAGTTTGTCATATATAGAAAAAAATATCTATATATATTATATATATATGTGAAGTTAATGTTTTCATAAAGATGATAACACATAGCCAAGGCTGGTTTAATATATCAGTATTTACCTGTAGTAGCCACAGGACAGAATCTTCATGGTCACTGAATTCAAAAACGTCTGTGGAAGAGCTAAAAATGTGATTAAAATAGTACACCAAGCGTCTTCTATTACAAGATGAAACTTCATAAGCAAGTATTCTGTGACAAAGGCTTTTTCTGACCTCCTGTGCATCTCCAACTTTATGTGAGTAAAGGTCAGTCTTCAATATAGTCACCAGTAATTTTAATAATAAACACACTGCCTCCTGCCTCTCTGCTGAACTCTCATCTCTAATGACAAGGATATTAAGACACTGATCAATGGTATCCCACTCTACCTCTATAGTTCCAGGAAACCTGACGTTTACTGAATTGAGGAGTCTATAGCAATAATGCATATCTTTCGATTTCACTTCGGAGCTTAAGAAAGCACTCTTAATCAAATTGTTGACTACATCTTTAGAAAGTGGGTAACTCTCAGCATCTATTATAGGCAGTGCATGGCTTAGGTCTAAAATCTCATCATCCATAGATTTGCAAGCAAGAATCAGTTGTTGTACAGAGTTTGGCATTTCATGTCTAACTGTGCTCACTTCATGTATGTTGATATAATCCTTTATAAATGCCTTCAGCTGACGCCTTTGCTTTACAACTGAGAAGTCAGTTCTAGGTCCTAAATGAAAATTTGAATATGATGATAATCTTATCTGCCTTTTCACTCCCTTAGAACGAAAGGAACATGCTTGACTTTGGTTTGCGGTCCCACTGGTTTCTATAGCTAATTTACTAGATTCTATATTAGAAAAATCTGAAGTGATTAAAAGTTTATTTGATGATTCAGATGAAAACTGAGATGATGAAACCGAGGTAGTTGCTGCTGAAGATATGGGTAAAAATCACTGAGACAGAAGTAGATATATTATCACTACAAATATGATTATGACCTGATGTGTTTTAGTATGTTCCTGATACGAGTCAGTTTGATCCTGATGTATTTCAGTGTGACCCTGAAGAGTCTCAGTATATTCCTGGTAATGTTCCTGAGCACCTACACTGTCTGAAGTATGTAACTCTGCTAGGTGTTGATCAGGTGCCTGAGAACTTGAACAGACATTGTTTTTACATTCTTCTGGGCCATTTGTCTCAAGGGATACCTCACCATTTATAAGCTGATGAGTGTCACAATTTTCTAAATCATTATTTCTTTTATCATCACTGAAATCCTTAACATTTAAAATTTGTCTAATTTTGCATGTTTCTGAACTTTCTTATTGGTCTTAACTAAAGACAGTGGAAGATCTTTTACATTATTCTCTGATAGCGTTAGTTCTTTAAAAAGGCCATTTGTCAAGGAGTTTAATGAGTTTGCATTACAGGCTTTATCTTGACATCTTCACGCCACTATGCAGGGAAAATATCAAGGAAATGTCTTGCTGGCTCATTACATAACCTTAGATCTGTGCCTTCCTTTGTCTGATAAGGACCAGGTCTTGATGATTCAAACAAATCTAGTGAAGAATTAGTGTTAGTGCTACATACTTCAACTGTCATTGAGTGATTTTCAATTTCCATTGAATTTTGTTCATTTTCTTTTGAGCAACATGAAGATTCAACATGAAGATTCTCTGATTCTGGAGAATGCATATCAGAATCTGTGATAGAAACTTCATCTTCTTCTTTCACAAGATTCACTGACAGGTGTGTATTTTTACCAGCATTGAAAGTGACTGAACCCTGACAGGAGGACTAGAAGAAAGAACAATAGTGTCTCTTTCTTCCATTGTCATATCAGATTCATCTGCACTATTGACATCTATAACCTGATGGTTGTTTTCCAGTCCTGATAAACTGAGATTGTACCCATCATCTTGCGGTTCTTTTTTCACTTTGTCAAGACTAAAGACTTCATTATCATCATCAAGCCTTATCACCGGGCCATCATAATCATGATTCTTGGTGTTTCTTTTTCTGACTGAACCGTATGAACAGCGGCAACAATGCTGAAACCTTCTCCTTCCATTTCCACCGCTGTCAGGTGACTTCTGGTATCGTGCCCATCTACAACAGAAAATAATTCCCTGACAAGATACAAGACAGAAAAATGCCTAGTGATAATACAACGAAGTAATGTATGCTTATTCCCACATCCTGTAAAAATAACCACACTCAGTAGCAAGAGCTGTCCGTAAGACACCACGCTTGACATATAATTCAGCCACTTACTGATTTGTGCCAGCTGTGTAAGTTCAAAAAGGGCCATATTTTATATTAAATCTGGTAAAAGTTATCATATTTGTTTAAATCAAATTTAGTTGCATGCAAACCCTTATTCAAAATTTCAAAGTCCAAAAGGGGCAATTATTTTCTGTACATTAAATTCAGTCAAGAGTTATCTAACTTGATGGTCTGATGCCACTGAACACCTTATGAAGTTTCAAGTCAATCCTACTACTACAGTAATGCTTAGCTAGAATGATAGTGTTTGTTTAATGCCCTTGAAGACCTAAGTGAAGTATTAAATCAATAACTATAGCTGATTGCTGAGATATATGCATGATAGTACCTTGCACAAAACCTTAATCAAGGTGTGACACTGACGCCTGGGTGTGAAGAAAAGCTATACCTAAACAAACGCTACGTTTGAATGAATGCCATGCCCCCATCGGGGGGGGGGGGTCCTTAGACCCTGGGGTGAAGGTCATTTGAGGGTCAAGTTCACCTGGCGGGTAGACCTCATCAAAGAGTATGCACTTGTGAAGTTTGGAGGGTCTAGGTGGAAGGATTTCCGTGTTAAGGTCAAGGTAAGTTTTGTGACAAACAAACAGAAAGACAGGCCAAAAACAATATGCCCCCTCTGATCTTTCAATGCGGGAGTATAAAAAAATGATCTAAAAAGTGAGAATATCATAATTGGGGTACTGTTTGTTGGGTTAGGCATCTCACACTATTTATCATGGGCCAATGGACAGATATGACATTTAAGTGAGTATCACATCTAGACTACCTGTCACTTAATCCGACATTGGGCTTTTGATATATTAACAATACCTTCCAAAGTTAGGTGGTACCTAGATCTTTACCTTCAGAATTTGGGATAACAGGGACAGTGTTAAGTTATTAAAGTTGAGTTCAATTTAATGAATCTCATGTTTACACTTAGCATGGAGTCATAAAATCATGGTGTCATTATGTTTGTTAAAAGATAAAAACATTCAATATACAAACAATTGATAAAACAAAGAGTGACTATCACTGCCATCTGTATACATACACACACACAAACACACAATCATGTTTTGTCTGAGTTTGAGATTATATATCCACCTTGTTTTGAATTTTCAATTTCAGATTTTTTTCTGTTGTATCCTCACCAATGAAGATATCTGACCACTTCACTCTTCTCTTATTATCACTGAAGTCTTATTCAAGTCCTACATACAAAATGTTTGGAGTCCAGAAGAAACAGCTACACGACTGAGAGTATAACCTAAATATTGAAGTCACAAATGGATGGACAGCCTAAACAAAACTAATATGAGTCACCCTTCTGGTCACCATTTATCTTAAATATTTGTATGAAAATAATCAAAACAGGCACCATGACTGTTTAAATTACCAAAACATCCTATGTATGAGGAACGTTAAAAAAGTATCCGGAAAACTGCCATAACTATTTCATTGATATGATTATTAGAAAGAAATCTTGTTAAGTGATACTTAAATGTATTTTGAACTTAATCTGAAAGCAAAAATGATACAAATTGCACTGATGCAAATTCCAGTCACTATGGCAACGTCGGGTACTGTTGAGAGGGACAACTTACTCATGAAAAGAATATGACATCTGTAAAGACTATCTGACACATCTAAAATTATATCTTTTTGAAATATTTTCCTTTGCACGACACACCCATCTCCCACTACGGATCCACTTGTAAAAGTATGACCTGAAACATTCCTGTGCAATTTTATGGATTGTTTCCAAAACAACTTCTTAATTGTGTCTTCTTTTCCTGACATAATGCTAGGACGATACATCCAGATCTTGGCAGGTCGGAAAGATTGTGCACAATGCAGTCTTGAAAGCGATGATCCTCGCATATATGTTGATTTTCTTCCTTTAACCTTTGCCGTTAGTGCCCATGATCATGGGGAGCGTCTCTGATTTTGTTTTACACATTAATATACAAAACTTTAGGGGATAGTGCTTTTCTAATGTTATATTAACTGTTTTCGCTAAACAAATGATCTCGTCTTGATATTAACGGAAATGACGTAGATTTCTGTCTGTGACATTACGTTGCCTTGAGGAAAGGTCTTGGAAGCAGTCAGTATATTTTGGGCAGGTTTTGACATTGGGAATATGTCTATATGTAATCTTTAAAGACTAGTAGTTATGTGAAGATTTGCAAAATTAATGTAACCTAATGTTGCCATAGTGACTGTGGAATTTGCATGAGTGCAATTTTTTTCTTTTTATCTTTCGGATTAACCCTTTCCCTCATAGAGGAAACCATGAAAAGACCTATGTGAACAACATAAAACCAGATCAGCCTGCGAGTTACTCGCAGGCTGATCAGGTTTTATGTTGTTCACTGCTCCTCAGTGGTCTGGAAATGAGGATTTTGTAATTAAATTTGGTAAGGTTTAACTGTGGTTTTCTGCAGATCATGCTTTATGTGGTACCTATTGAGTGCATCAAAATGAGTCTATATGAGGGAAAGGGTTAAGTTCAAAATATATCAAAGTATCACTTTTGAAAATTTTAATCTAATAACCATATTAATAAATAAGTTATGGCACTTTTCCATATACTTTTCGAAACACCCCTCATATGTCTTCATATACGGTATATAATTTTTTCTGACTGATTTTCTATCCAAAACTTGGAAATATCATATCCCTGAGAAAGAGGACTGGCTAAATTTAAATCTTAATCTTCAATTGGAAGAAAGCTATGAACACATATATGTAGTATGAATACCGGTAGTACCTTCTCCTGTGACTGTTTTTCTTCTTTGAAGTCCAACTGATTTGTGGTAACTCAGCATCACTGTCAATTTCAATGACACCAGTATCTGATTCTGATGAAATCTGAAAAGAAATATCTAGATGCACTTAACTAAGTAAAATGAGAAATTTTGAATTCTGTCACAATGTTTAATCTGAGGTGTAAATTGTGATAAGGGTGTCATCCCTGCATACATATATAATAACATATAAAGAGAACAGACTTTTACAAAATGTGCTCACCCTGCTTGTAGTTGTTACACATTATGATTATTTCTCCAACTTGACAGAGCTATCAGTGAACACTGTGACCATGTTTAGTGGATCAGACTGGTCTAGATTTGACAAAATTAAGACCAGTGACAACATCGATTTTGTAATTTTATAAATTCAAGGGGTCAAACCTAGAATGACTGATGACATTTTGGCAAGATGTGGTTTGTAAAACTGTGACTCCAAACATGATTTTACTAAAATCACAATACAATAGAAATAAGACTAATTTAGGGGTAATACTCATCCCTATTGGCTGGAATACATCTAAGGTCTTAGTATTGATAGCATTGGGACATATTTTATCTTAATGATGAAGAATCCAATTTTGTTCATTACATTTTCATGGACTATTATATCTGGCCCTCTTACAAGAAAACACACAGCAGGTACTAGTCCATTAAGACTGAGGCTTGTAAACCAGCAATGCCCTTTTATATAAAATTTAAATGAGGATAGTTTATGTCAAGACAATTAAAACTGGGCCTACTGCACTTTTCCATTGGTATGCATTGTTTTCTGTTCATTTGCATGCTCTACAGGTAACACTAGTCCTTACTCTACTCGACTTAGCAATGGACGCTCGCCTGAGGCATATGCACATGAATGGAAAACAATGAGTACCGCTAAAGCACAAACCATCATCTACATGTCTGCCAGTGGATTTCAGTGAGTGTCCCCAATGAAGGAAGAGAGAGGTGCATTCTAGCCAATAATTCTTGTTGCAAGACAGTATTTGATAAATGTGTCTACTTGTAAGAAGTGACAATGTAAATGATCTGTTTTCAGACTGTTAATCTTCTCTACACAGAAGTGTGATAACTGGTACTTAAGTTTTGTCACACTGTTAAGATGATGATAATATCATAACAGTGGGTACAAGCAATATCGAGCATAGTATTCAGTTTTCATCATAATGTTATTCTCGGGCTACGACTACACTAATGCAATATTTCACCTCAAGTGCGTCATAATTTTAAAGGGAATCCATCGACAATATTGGCAAAATTGATTAATCCTTGTTTTCAAACTGTTTTTCTTTTCATTGAAAATGTATGGGAAACAGATAAAAACATTCATTTAATAAAGAAGTACCGATTTTATACCATTTTCATTAATGCTTCTTTTTATCATTTTTTAAACCACCTGTTAAATCTATCTATCACACTCGGCAAGCAGATGGTGACTAACTTATGTAAACCAATATCTGCTCTTAAAATAGTTTGTTTGTTCATGAATACACTTCTCAAAAATTCCTATGTACGGATTTCATTTAGAGCCATAGACGTAAATAATCTGACAGCAAAATTCACCTTTTATAATTATCACACAACATGTCCACTTACCCCCTGTAGAGGGTTTTTACACCCCAAATTGGCCATATACCTCTAAAATTGTAGGAACTCTCAATTTGAAAGGACACAAAGTTAAAGAAAATTGCTATTGTACCCCCAGTTACAAAACTGAGGGCACCCTATAATAACATGGACACTTTGAGTGTGATAGTGTTTCTTGCTCTAATTTGGATCACCTTATATTTTACAAACCAATCTGTGCTGTGAGGAAGGACACAGAACTTCATTGCAATTGTTTAAAGATTTTGTCTCTATATGTGCACCATACACATGACACTCATTTTCAGTTCATTGTTGAGAATTCAAGAGGGTGTTGATTGTTCGTCAAACTGATAACATTTAGTAGGCGAAAAGTGGTTTCGCCAAACTGATATTTATGAATTGGGAATGGTATAAGACGCCGCGACTGGTATGTAATATTTGCAGAGTGTTAATGTCACGTTATCGGAAGCAAAATCAGTAACCATTATTAAAGGTTTTTTTATAATTTGTAAATATCAAATTCAAATTATAGTAGAATATCAGGGATGTACATACGTAGCTTCTTGATAATATAATGAACTATTTTGAATTTAGCAGTTAATAGGAATGAATTCTTATCCATCAACAGTTTTTTTTTATTTTTAACTTATTTATGCTTATTTTATATATCTGTTGTGATAATATTATGTCTATCATAAATAAATTCACAAGGCTTGTGATACATCCGAATATTCAGTCTAATTAATACGAAAAATAACCTCAATATTTGCTGACGATTGGCATGTTTCTTCATTTTCTGAGTCACTGCTTATGACGATAACAAAATCACTATCCATTTTGGAAATTCATGTCAGATTACTTTCGTTTTCTTCTTCCAAGTAATCGATCGCCCTTTGATCACACAACTCAGATGGTAGCGTGATGTCGTTTCTCTCTGGCTCCTTCTGTTTCGTCGGTATAAAGTGTTTATTATTGAAAAAAAAACTATTTGATTTTCGGGGAAATAATATAACTCATTATCAGTCTAATCAAATGATACTTAATTATATCTTGTCACTTGTGTGACTTGAAAAGTTTAACCCTATCTGCGGCCCACTGCGTTTCCAGAGTGATCTCCCCTGTGTGACCGCCTGATATCAAAGCGCTGAAAACGCTGAGAAATTACTGTGGTTTTTCCAGCGAAGCCAATCAAATAACCCGCTTTTGCTTTCTTAAACACAGTCGTAACACAAAAAATACAAAGAAGAAAATAAATACCCCCTTACAAAGAGCAAATGTCGTGGGCTTTATGTTTGATCCACCCCACCACTTCATCAAAATGGAAGTGGCCAATAACCTGAGACATTTACTTCGGCAATGTCAAACATATATTATGGAAGTAAAGCACAACACATATATGTATTACGTAGAAGCATGTACGAGCCATAGCCTTGCTAGTCTCAGTGGTAGTTTACTTGACATCGGAGCTTAGTCCTATGGTTGTGGGTTCGTATCTAGCTCAGACAGTAAATATTTTTCATATTTTTAATGATTTGACCACCATAATTAATAATGTTAAACATGCAAATCACACTTATATAGCACGATTTGATCGAAATTGTTGAATACTGTCGATGGTTTACCCAATACGTATACTCGACTGCATATATAGTTAAAAAGAAGAAGACAATAAATGAGACACCAGTAATTCAACAAATTATTCGTTCATCCTCTCACACAACAAAAAATGAAAAGAAAAACTGATAAGTGAAATAATAATAATAATAATAAATATGATTGTGATGCCAGTTCAAGGGGGGTCCGGGGTTATGCTCCTCCGGATGAAAAAAAGTGTTTAACATGCATAAATAAAATCTATGGGCAAAAAAATTAAATACGATCAACTGCCTTGAAACTGAAGGTTGTGGGTTCGAATCCCAGTAGGGTCAAACTTTTTCTTTCTATTATTCTCGTATATCTATGTCACTCAGATCAGGTTTAGAAAAAAAAATGTGTGCGTTTTTTTTTTATTTTGTATAGGAATTTATTGGATAAATCATGCTAAATTTAATAACATATATGGTACCTGGTATATTAAAGGGCTAAAAAAAATCAAAACAACTAGGTGAAAGTCTTTTTAATTTGGTGAGATCAACCGAAATACTTCGTAGAAACTTCAATAAACTTTGAAATATGTCTTTATAAGTTATGTAGATTTTGGCGATGACAAATGATAAAAAAAAGTGAAGCGGGACGTTAAATTTTTTTTAGATTTTGCAAAAAGGTGTACTTTTAAGCATACAACACAACAATATTATTTTTCAATTCTTCATAATGACCATTCTGGTGTGACTCCCTTAATGTTAGACTGGTATATATTTTTAAACACAACAATATTACTTTTCAATTCTTCATAGTGACCATTCGGGTGTGACTCCCTTAAAATTAGACTGGTACTGATACAACAGTATATATATTTTGAAACTTGAAGGCAATGGATCTGAGCCTTTAGCGATATAATAATATTGCTTGGGTCGAACTATTTATTTTAGCGTATAGTTGTGCAAGGTCATGTTATTAAATAACTGCTGTGTAATAAAATTATTCTCTTCGAACCATTTTCGTCACTACAACTGTATTTACCAATAATAGTAATAACACACACACACACACACACACACACCTGTCCATGTTTTATGCAGCACGCTGCAAGGCTAACTTGCGAGGAGTTCGTATCCAACTAGATAACTTTGTAATATTAAAATTTCAGTTCACCTTTAATAAATAAATGAAAAAAAAAGAAAGAAAGAAAATATCATACATAAATAAAAGTAATTTTAGTAGTTTTTTCCTTGCCACAATGCAGTCATATATGTTATCGTTTATAATTTGAATTTCGTGGAATATATCGCAAGCGACGCATAGCGGAGCGCTGCGATTAATCTATAAAATTTAAAATATAAACGATAAAATATTTACAGTTTGTCACGTACACCCCCCCCCCCCCCCCCACCCCCCCCCCCCGTTTGTTTGAAAGTTTCACAAGATATCTTAAGTTCGGTTCAAAATCAGTTTCGCTGAGTACATTAATATTTTGAGCTAAAAAAAAAAAAATAATCTCTTAATACTAATATATATAGAGAGAGACCCAAGTTCACTAATTACCATAAAACTATATTTTGTCCTTATAAAAACCTCACGGTTCATTTTATGCAATATATTTTCAAATTTTAAACGAAATGCAAGCATATCATGGGAGGATTAAGTCGGACAAACTGTAAGTAAAATAGGAGAAAAAGAAGGGAGTAGGGTATATGGTTCTAGAGCCAGTGTTTCCGGTGTAAATTCGACCACTTGTAGCAAATGTCGGGCCAGTTTTTGTTTCTTTAAAGCAACAACGTCTATCCGTGGTTTTTACCTTGTATGTCATCAATATTCAATGATTCGATCATCACGGATTCATAATTATGTTTGTTGAATCTATTAGCTGATTCAAAAGCTCACAACTGATTTCTCGTTTCGTGCTTGATAGGGATGGACACCAAACTGTAATCGCATTTACAGTTTGTTCTACTTAATCGTCCAATGAAATGCTTGTATTTCGTTCAGAATATATTGCATAAAATGAACCGCGAGGTCTTGCGATAAATTCCATAATACATGTATTTTAAATAAAAACGATAACTATTACATGCAGATGGCAGAGTACGCTTATATCGATGTAGAAAGATTGTTGTATGCAGCAGAGAGACAGGTTTGTTGGAGGCAGTATTATGGTCTGGGGAGGCATAATGGGGAATCAAAAAATTGATTTAGTAATTTCCAAGGTAACATGAATGCCTATCACTATATCAACATTTTAAACAAAACCATGATACAGCGGACCTTCGACTTTCCAGCATGACAATGCAAGCCCTCACACGGCATTTATAAACTCGAATAACGTTAACTTCACGCCTTAGCCTGCTGTGTTCCCGGACATAAACCCCACTGTAACTGGGTCTGAGGGCCATGTCAAATCATTAAATCTATACAAAAATGGCAACGTATTTCAAACGCTTCATGTATAGGTTAGTTCATACTTGCCTTAGTTACGAAGGTGGAGCCCGAGTGAGTATAGTTTCATAATAAAGGATAAGCATATAGTCACGAGGGCGGAGCCCAAGGAGTATATATCATAGAGTTAAAAGCAACTATGAACTAAGCTATTCAGCACATGGCGTTTTCCTTCCACTTGCGACAAACCTTCACAAAAGTGCGAGTTATGTGGTTGCATATTCCACACACTATTTTTTACAAAAGTATTGACTATGCGTTATAGTCCATGGTGTTTATAAACAAATACTAGTATTTGACTGAACGAGAGGAAAATACAAAGTGCTAAACAACATTACGTCAATGCGATGAGGCGAGGTATTTTCCAAGGAACGTGTATACGCAAAAATGGAGGTCGCACAGGTGAGTGGCTACTGACAGTTTGTCACTCTTAATAATGTATCCTAATATTGCAGAAGAAATACGCCAAACTAAGTAAGTTGACTAATATATATATATATATATAAATATATATATATATATATATATATATCGAACACAAAACATACATGGTACATGTATTGTATTATAATAGGCTGAAGTTGGTGTTAATTTTATATTTTGGGTCATTGCAATTTTTTGCATCGCCCCTATGATACACAGGAGAATATGAGGTAGGCGTGTACAAAACTAAAATGAAGTTTTTCGTCCTTGTATAATGAGGTCAAAAGAACCATCCTGATGTAGGTCATTAAATTACTTATCAGTAAAATGGCATAACTGTATCACGTTGGTCAAGTTAGGAGGAAATATGAGACTATCAGATACCTTTTGGAATCGCAAGGGTCATCTTGGTGAGTCTCAGTGTGTTTCATTACAATATATTTGAATATACAAAACAATTTAACGTAGAAGCATCATCGTCATCAGTAGCAGTACTGTAGTAGAGCAGTAATGGCAGCATTATCAACGACATTTTTAAATTTCTCTATTTAATACATTGGGTCCATCAAAAAAAGAAAAGATTCTAGGATGACGGAGATGCATTCTGGGGTGTATCGGGGGAATTTTGGTGGCTTTTATATAGTTAGACATGTGATTTATATACTTGAACCTTAGCCTTGAACGGGCATGCTCCCCGGAAAATAATGATTCTAGGATGACGGAGATGCATTCTGAGGGGTATCCGGGTGGGGGAGGGGAGATATGGTAGCTTTTTTATAGTTAGATATATGATTTATATATTGAAATCTAAGCCTTGGGCGGGCATGCTCCCCCGGAAAAAGATTGATTCTAGGATGACGGAGATGCATTCTTAGTGGTATATGGGGGAAATATGTAGGTTATTTTATAGTTAGATATAGGATTTATTTATTGAAATCTAAGCCTTGAGCTAAGTTGTTTTATTGCTTGTGGTCAAAACTTTTACATCATTTTTTTTCATTGTTTTGCTCCTTGTCCCTAAAATCAACTTCATTGCAACTTATTTTCTTCTGTTTTGACAAGATTCTTGACCCAGGCGGACAGTTAACCTTACCATCGTTCTTGGGAAGGACCAGTACTAGAATCACATCCTCCGTAAAAAAAATTCTCGCATAGATGGTAGCCGGGATTCTAACTCACATCCCTCTAAACCAATATATCTAGATCCGTGAAAATATTTTTCTGTATGATTTATATTGCCATTAATACGAATTTTATGGCTCTGGCTGAAAAACTATGTTGCGAGTTCTAGTACAGCTGGGGGACTTTTTGGCTATATTAAATCTCCTTAAAATATAAAATAAATTGAAAAAAAAAAATTTAGATATTAAAAAATGAAAGTGATTGAGAAGGTTATAATTGTCTTTTCACAATACGGTATTACATTATATTTTTGGGGCCGCCGTGGCCGAGCGGTTACAGTCATGGACTACAAATATCTCAGCCCCTCACCGCTGTGGGTCGAATCCCGGTAGGGACTTCGGATTTTTCATGTGAGGAAGCCTTCCAGCTGGTAGGTCATTTAAGAGGGAGAGTCTAACTATCTTTTTCTCTTAACCTCATATGAATTCTATCTATGAAAATTGAATACCATTAGAAATATCAATAATACATAGTATATTTGTTCATATTCTAAGTGTTTAAGTTTACGTACTTTGTTCGTTTGAAAACATCTTTAAGTCCCCGGACGAGGGCTTCTGAAAACGTTTTTATGTTCCCGGGGTAGAGAAATTTGAAAATGATTATCAGCTGGCTGGTAAATCTTAAAAAAAGTTTCCATTCTCTAAACGACGACAACAACAATTAAGTCAAAGCGCTCAATGCGCTGAGAGACGACGGCGGGATTAACATGAAATAGCTATAATTCTATACCCAGCGTTTCAGAAGTGATTTAAGGAGTAGTAGTAGTATTGGGGTTTACCGTCGCTGCGATAGTATTTCAATCATATAGCGACGTCCAGCTAATTACAGGTGGAGAAAGACCCCGAGTACACAGAGGTACCCGGGAGTGATTTAAGTAATAGAGGCAAAGGTCATGTAACGCCAAAAACTCAACACACTTTCCTGCAACTGTAGTTGCTACAGAGTCAATTGAAATTACTCTCTTTTGTTACATAATAATCAGGAGTAAGGGTCATGAACCTGATTTCATTTATAAGTTGCATACCTAAGAAGGTCATTCCCTTTCTTCAGTTCTAGTGAACCCGATGTACACATTCTATCTGTTGTTAAGTATGTGTAGAAATTGACAAGGTATTCGATTATTTAAGATACTTGAATGTTTGCCTTTCTATTTCAAAGTTAAGAAATGCTCTGGGAGGAACCTAACTCATCATCATGCAAAATTACGTGTGGACTACTTCAGATTAATTACATACATGCAGAGCGCTACTTTTTTCTATTTACAGGAGTCGATCTTCATGTATGTAAAATGGGTTGCTGTTCTGATTGAAATGTCACGGATAGTTTGTTCACGCTTAAAATGGATGTTTCCAGTGCAAAATAATGGTAAAAGAAAACATGTGAACAAACAATAACACATTAAAAGCGGTTACGGTTATGATTAAACGTCTGTGTAACATATTCCACTCATATTCATTAGTGCAGAATCGCATTGCATGGGTACGCACTCAACGCGGACAGGTACAGTTAAATTTGCCGTGGAAATTATGCGAATCAGCAAGGTCAGTAAGGCCTGCTTTCGATTTCCAGCTACTAAAGATGGCTGCCGCCGTCTCATAATACGTGTAACATGAAAAACGGTGATAGTAGAGATTGCCAAGAAAGAGATCCTCCCTTAGTCTGGTCTGCCTTTATTGTATTTAGAATATAACCTAAAATTTCAGCCAATGAAATCACTGAATGGGACTCGTTATCATTAATGATTTCGAATAAGACATCACGTGACATTATGGCGCGCCTTTACTCCACCCACAGAAGCTAGTGTGTAGCTTTGGTAGTTAGTAGGCAATACCGTATTTGGAAACGTTTAAGGGTAACATCAGCAAAACAAGATAGATATTTAACAACACGATTTTCAATACAACTTTTGATATTTCACCGATTAAATCTAACTTTGGCCACCTTTAAGGACTAGGAAATAATATACTCTCTCTCTCTCTCTCTCTCCTTCCCCCTCAAATTCATATTTCATAGTATTGTTAAGTTTAAATGACCAGTGCTTAATTAAGCTTTCACAAGTATTATTCCGGCAAATTCAAATGCAAGGTTTTTTTTTTAAGTAACAGAAGTAAATTCCTAGTTAAATTACTCGTACATGTATTTACGTTGAAATTTCTTGATCAAATCGATATTAAACGTTAATTCAAATCCTCACTGATTCAACTGGAGTACGCCCTTTTATTTTAGCCAATTTGTTTTTCGTTGTTAATACTGAACTAAACAGGCAAAAGGTACTTTGCTGTTTATGTCATTGTCTGTACAAATCTTCAGAACTATCGACAATTTCTAGTGTTTGCGGTATGGAGTGTACGGCAAGGGAATTAACAAATCAATAAGGCTTTTTTGTGGCCAATTTTCCTTTCGTTGATTGGTGCTGAACCAAACATGATAACTTTTCCCAGCTATGAACCTCTCCTTCAATAATTTCCGTTTACGTCACAGTGTAACTTTCTGTTCACTTGGCTAACGGCGATTTTTAGCATTTTTGGAAATGCTTATACTTGTCATTCGTTAACAGTCTATCTAGTACATAGCCAAAACTGGTGAGCACTTAGCGTAGTGTTAGTTAAAGGCCACTATGCTCAAAGAACGTATTTCACCAAAAGATAACCATAAGGTCATCAGGTACACTGACCGAGTTCTACATGTAGAGGTTACGACGCAATTACACAGATCTCTATGTTGCCTTATTTAATTTCTTGTACAGATCATGGATGTCCAACACAGTATATATGCTCTCATCGCAGCGATTTGCATCACCATAGCAACTGGTATGTTTTGTCTAATAAACTTGACGATCAGCGGTATACATGTACAATACTGTTTATGCATTAAATGCTAGATACGTACTCTTCATCAGGAAAGTGTCTGTTAGTTGAAATTAAGCTTAAGTGAAAGTGAAATGTGCGTTTTGTATTACGTATTCTTTATTGTAATTACATTCAATAGCATCTAGTGGGAAACTTTTAATAGACTGACTGGCTCTAAGTACCTGTTATATTGTTGATTTAACATAAGAAAGCATTTTGATAAGGATTTGGCAGAAAATTAGGTACGCGTATTGAATTGATTGGATTTAAATATGAACAGAAATGGTCTTAGACATAAAATAACAAAAATAAATTGAACAGAAAAGCTTAAAAAGTCTGAGATTTCCTTCCTAGCTGTCGACCAAAAATGTTCTCCTGTGCCCATCCCAAATCACCGAGCAACAGGTAAAAAAATCGTCCGAGGATAAGTACTACCTGCCCGGAGACATCTTCTACCGCAACTGTTCCACGTCACCAGGTAACATTCAGACATTCCAAATATACCTTGTATCACGCTAAAAGGAAAAATATGCCCGAATAATAGCAAGAATTACTTCTGAGTTTCCCGCCAACGAGACTCACGCGCCATGCCTTCGGCAATTTATCCAGTGAAACGCCTACAGAAATAAAAGTATACGGTATGCAAGGAGAGATTTATATGGTTGGATCATTCATCGATAATAAGTCATTATGAATATTATTTGTTCTTTGTAAACCTGTTATAAACAATTCTTTTTTTTTCTTTTGCCGGACATAATTGCACTATAATACCTCTATACACTTAGTCAAAAGATGGTTGTTATTCAGAGACAAACGATAATAACACGGTCAAATTGGCATGGTTTTCCAGTTCCCGCTTCCCGGAAGTTCATCGGTTGGTGCCCGGATAGTTCCAGCACCGAACACAGGATCCAGGTGGATCTGCCGGACCTCACCGCTATCCATGGGATCGTGTTCCAGAAGAACTGGGCCCAATGTCCGGACGGTGTCCACGACTACTCCTCTGATGCTTTCATGATGACGTTTGATTTGAAATACGTCATTCCAGGCGATGAATCTAAATTTCTTGCAACACACGCAACGGTATGATTTATATAATCATATATATCAGTCATTGCTTTCATCATCTTTATAATCGCCATCATCATCGTTTACTTCTGTACCGTCGTGGTCGTCGACATCTTCAGCATTATTATCAGCATAACATCAAAATAATTGCTTTTGAACTCATTTTTCCCATCAGTCCGCACAGGCTGAATTTTGATAATCAGGATAGATAATTTAAAAAAACAACAACAACACACACACACACACACACATACATTAAAATATATAAAATAGAAGAAAAATAATTTAATATTGAATAAAGATAATTTTTAGTTAAATCTTACAAGTCAATATCCATAGCAACCAGTAGAAAATACCACCGGCCATTTTAAAGAAAGCACAGGTAAATCGCTAACCTATCAAAATAATTACTTTACCATTTTGCTGAACCGCTTGTATAACAGCTTAATGAATGAGTTAGTAAACTATGGCGAATAGTTTGACCAGCGTGCGAGTTGCTGAATAATTTATTGAAAAATATGTCTACTTAAGTTTGAATCAAAGTTTTAAACATTTGCTAACTACGGTTTGAACTAAACATGATTTAAAAAGTATTTAAAATTAACAACGGTTTTTCAAAACTGGCTGCAGTTAGTTACTTAGCTAAAATTAGCAAACAGAGTGAGGGCACTCACTAACGAACTAGATAGAAAGCAGGTCAGTGATGTAGAGAATCTATATATTTTATACTGTTCAGAATATGCACATATAATGACCACTAATGGCATTTCCTTTACGAAAAAAAAAATAGCTCGGTTGTTGTCATAATTGTTAAGCGTTTCGCCAGTTGCAGCAAACGGTATTTGTTCAAGCTGGCTGGTCATAGTTCACTCGTTCTTCTTGAGATGAGCGAACACAGCGAGGTCAAGTCAATCTAGTGTATAAATTACTTTAGTATTCCTAAGTGTCCTGATGAAATTGTTATTTATTGTTTTGTTACAGTGTAGTGAAATATTTTAACAATGGATATGCATTTGTATATACCGGCCAATACATTCGAGGAATTTACATACATGTATATATGTATCTTATGGTTATTAAAGATTTGACACCGAATATTTAAATCAAGAGGTTGAGTTATCTGCCCTTGAAAATGGCCAACAATTGCAAACATCACTTTCAGGGGCAGGTAACTCGAAAAGAAGCACGGTGACCCCCGATTTTTCCCATAAATCTGTTTCTAATATGATTCTCTATAATCATGCAAAGTTGAAACAAATTCTGCCATGTAGTTTCAGTTTTCCTTCTTTGTCTATATAGACTGTAGAAAACATCATTCCTCCTTCAGTCACGTGTTGGTGTTGAAAACTACCGTTATTTTCATTCAAAAGCGTTTCTTATCTGACCCTTAAATTTCTTAATTTGACTAAAGGAAGAGATTAACAAACCATGACACACCTTTTTGTCCAGGTCACGGTCTTGATTTAGATTTATGAATAAGAAGCAAATTATGTTCCCGATAAATGGCCACCATCTTGATTTTATGACAATCATACAACATAGAAAATATTGCGTAAGAGTGTTTTTCCAAATGTAGCTTGAACCAAAGACCTAATAAACAAATATTGGTAACTAGCCTAAATAGTCACGTTTTTAAATATCTCCTATTCTACTGTGAATATGTGTAAAAAAATATATCTTGCAATATAACATTGCATGACCATCAAAATGGTACCATATCTACCAAAATAAGTTAAAAAAAATATGTAAATTTTGTTGTAGTTATTTTATTGCAACACTTGTTGGATATTTCTCTGTGGATTTTCCATACATTTTTAAAGCTTGCAGAATTCAATGATCTGCTGTGAACCTATACACTATCTCCCACTGGTATTTACCGGTTTACAGGAGTTCACCATCTCTGGTCTTTGAGATAGGTCTTTGTTTGAACGTAACGAATCACAATAATATTTGCCACACTTTTCCACCTATACAAAGTCACACAACTTTAACATCTCACTTCGTTTAATTTCTAACATACCATTCGCTGACGCAATTTCTAACTATACTACCTCGAATATCTAACTAAAATGCTCGGGGCCACATCTATTGTACAAAAATATGCTGTTCGAGAGACGTGCTCTATGTATGATAATGGATTGCATAATAAGTAGGTCTAACACTAAATTGGTTAGAACTTATAAACAGTAAACTCCTATTTTACTGCAGGATCTGACATCTCTGACCCTGGATGGAATAGAGAACACCGTGACCTTTGATCAACCGATCGTGACCAGAACAATGGCGTTATTCCCCAAGATGTTCAGCATGTACCCCTGTTTCAGATTCAGACTGCTGGGTTGTCCCGCAAGAGGTATTTATATATACAGCTGAACTTGTATGAACGTCCACCTGCTTAAGCGACCACCTGTATTAAATAACCACCTGTACTTAGCGGCCCCTTTCGCTCGTTCCTTTGACTGGTCGCTGAAGACAGGTTTAGTTGTATACATTTTTGTTCATGACACTGAAAAACGAAGTACTAAGTAAAACTATTAGGTCTCTTTAGCCGATATCACAGATTGTTTTCAATGAAACTTATTATAGTTGCTTATAGCTTAGGAAGACGTGAACTTACGTTATAAACAAGGGTATGTACAAACTATAGAGGTACTGTAATCCACTTTAATGGATAGTTCTGGTTTAATGAATGTGAATGTACATCGACATTGGTGATATTTGACTTTATTTGATTACATTCCGAAATAGCTGCATGGTTTTCTGAAGTACATAACTCCAGATAAAGATTTAGTTTTAAAGATAATGATAAGATACCCTGGGAACAAACATCAACGATTTTTTTCATATTCATAGTAGAAAATACATAAGAACCAGGACTATATTGTACTTTCTTTAAAATATGAATGAGACAAAGAACATTTCACCTAAATAAATAACCGACAAAATATTTGTCACATGCATGTACATTTATAAGGTTTGATTATTCTTATTGTCATTTTGCCCCTTTTCTTATTGAGAATGTGACGGAATACAAACAATTAGTATACAGCATGTAATTGCAAGTAAGTATGTTGAGCGTTTGAAATTTTTGACACGTCAAAAGAAAAAAATTAACACTCCTTTTTCATAATTAACTACAATAGTTTTTTTTAACTTGTGAAATATCTTGTCATTTTTTCTTTCTTTTTTTTTGGGGGGGGGGGGGGCAACCACAGTAGTTTGCAGTTCTATCAATAATAAATGATATGGTAAAAAAAATACTGTATCACTTCTTTATTGATAGAACTTCAAACTCCTGTGAGGCAACGTTTCGAAAGAACATGGCGATGCTGACTTTTTTAAAAGTTAAGAAGTTAGATAATAATCGTAAGTTTAGATGTTTTAACATCAGACTGTAAAGTATTCATATTGAAACTATAAATAGATTTCTGTATATTACTCATGGATGGCAAATTACATTTCCTTTGATACGATTATGCCATTTTGAACCAAATGCGAAATAGTATATCTACCGGCGTCAATGTTGCACGTTGTTGTAGTACAGTCAAGTGTTGGTAAATAATTAAAAAATAGGGCCCTGGAAAATTCTAATCTGTAAATCTTACTAAAGTAAATATTGTCAACCTGCACCTCTGTGTCTAAGATCTTTCAAATCATACGTATCTTTCAAACATTTGCAGTAGTACATACTGCTAACAGCTTAAAAATCTTGTCAGTAATGTAATAGATGTGAATCTGTAGATTTAATTGTTGATTGTCCGACTGTGCCCCGGTATCTGGTTAATTATGTTGAGGAACTGTAGGAACTCTCACACAATGATGAATAAGTCCTTTTTGTGATTAATGAGATTTTATTTTCTTCTTTTCCTTTCTTTCTGTGGCAATCCACAAATTTAAATAACAACAATAATATAGTCCGTGAAAACACAGTAATATATAATAATGATAATGGCGGTTATCCACATAAATGTCCGTGAAATCACAGTAAAAATTAAGATCAAATATCAGTTAATAAGTTTCGTTAGGAAATCCTAAAAAGAGGCCCTTCCTCTTAGAAAGCCAAAATTCGAATCCTTTTACTTTTCACAAAGAAAAGTTTCGTCTACCTGGGACGGGGGTGACAGACAAGCCACGTGACCAGTTTAATGCGAATTAGCGATTAATTGCGCAATGTGTGAATTGCAGACACGCTAAACATGCCATGATACCCTGGCGTTTTTACAACACTTATCTATGACAGATAGAAAACAGATAGACAAAGAATGTATCACGTGGCTGAGACGAAATGTCGAAAGAGAGAAAGTATGAATAAAGAAATGCTTAATTATTGCATCATATAAAATATCAATATTCCTTTCCCAATTTTATTATAGAAAAACAAATAATTTTAACAGTTTAAATTACAAAGCTACTGGTAAAATATGAGAAATATTTTACCGATGTAGCAATACGCATAGTTCAGACCTGTGTAATGGGATTTGGTTTGCTAATGATATGTATATTTCAGACCTGTGCAGTAGTAATTGGTGTATGAATGGCGGAAGCTGCAGTGGAAGCCAAATGTGTTCCTGTCCCAGGGGATATTACGGTACCCGTTGTAATATGACAGGTAAAAGAAGTTCACTTTACTCTGGCATGCTTCCTGCTGCACACTTGTCACGGCGAAAAATCACAAAGATTTCTACCCTGTTGTGTTCTTAGTACCTTGTTATTCTACACGTCCATGTCTTTAATTTCTGCATTGCTTAGACAATTCTGGCACAAATGTATTGATTCTTATTTGAACCCAGGACCCACGTTGATAGGACAGGGTCAAACTTAACCTTCCGCCATCTATTCATATAGTTTCATCAGCCCTGGTTTATTGGGTGATTAGATAGTTCATTCCGTTTATGAGAATCATGTCCCGTGTTCTCGAATTCTCAGGCTCAAATTTGAGAATCATACTCAAACTCCTAATGAAACTAATGGGCCTAGTTTGAGTATGAAAATCATACTTAAGTACCATCATGGGAACATGCGTCTTCGACAGAGACTTAAGCAAAACATAACAATGCTATGATTGCAACAAAATGTGTGGTAGATGACCAGAATGAGAAAGCGCATTAAATCCCGCCGTGACACCACCTTTGGTAATCTTAGCCTCAAAGAAGTATATATTTGTCAGATTTATATATGTCCAGTTGGTTTGGAACCAACGAAAGGGAGATAATTCAAGAAACAAATATTATATTGCTATCTCGAACTTAAATATATATACCAAGTTAAACGTACATTCACAGTTAAGCCGGGTCATCGTAATATTCAAAAACTAAAATTGATATTTTTAAAAGTGGTGAAAATGAAATGAATTATGATACTAATATTCGGAAAGCGTGAAGCTCTCAGGCCCCATTCATATAAAAGGTAGAATAGTTTAAATCAACGATAAAACTCTAACCCGAAGTATACATACACAATTAAAAATGGAATAAAAATTTCAAATAAATTATATTTCAGTGTCTGATTTGGAACAACAGAATTACAGTTTCATGGAGATAAAAGACAATCAGCTGATCACGCCGGACGCCACATTCAGCGTGATTGGTAACGTAACTTTAACCAACGACGCACGCAAACGTAATAGTCACCATCATCACCATCACTCCTGCCACTTCAGCGGACACAACAGCTACGTACAATATCATCATCATAACCACCACAACAATTACCACCACCACCAGAGCAGTAGCCACTGTATGTCCAATTTGAACAATCACCACCATGGATTTACTACATCTTTCAACTTCCACTTTGGCCACAATCACCATGGACACACGCACTTTTTCAGCAATGGCGGAAATTTACATGGGCACCATGGCGCTTGTCTCAGCCATCACAACAACCAGCTACATTTCCAGGTCAGCACCCATACCCATAGCTGGAATCTTGTTCACACATGCTCATTCCAGCCACATCAGTGGCACGCCTTGTCAGCTTCCTGGCATCCACATCAAGGGCTGCAGATATCCATCAACAACAACGTGGTCGCTTCAAGCAATCAGAAGCAGCCAAATACAAACAGCTGCAACTGTACCGCCCCGCTGCGAGTAGGAAATGGACACGTGACCGTGAAAGCAAACTTGAATTTTTCCATAAGCGGTCTGAACATTTATGCTACGTCAATGAATAACCTGGCGCAGCTGTCTATCACCGGTAAAAACTTGCTACGAATTCCAATTAACTTATGTTTATGATAGATTTTACAATCTATTTAATTACCACGTGTTCAAATTTGTCTTAGAATCTCTTCCCTGTAGAGATAAAATTGATTGCTTATTTGGTATGTTCCTACATAAAAACAATATTAAATCGAAAATAAACCTGACAACGTTATCACTTGAATCGAAGAGGAGTATTTTGTCTGTATAAATGTATAACACATATTTAGTGAATAATTAGAATTAGATACATGTATATGTATCATGGTGTAAAAACGTGAAACAATTTAAAACTGATACTATATCAGGAAATATCATAACCCCTTTACTTCATATAGGCTCATTTTGACGCATTAGCAAACAAAGCAGACCCAGATCAGACAGCTTATCAGAATTATCTCCCCTGTATGCTCATACAGTATTGTACCTCATTTTCTACACAGTCTGTGTAACCAAAAAAAAAATCAAAATTCCATACAACATTTTAAATTCAGTTAAGTCAGTTAATATTCATCAAGCCATAAATTTGTACATGAATATTCATGAGGTAAATGGTTACTATATCTTATCAATCAATTTAAAACTATTGATGTCAGGTCCATTGACGCCACCACCACAGTCTACAGCGCCACCGACGACGACCACCGCCAAAGTGACGGCCTCTTCCTCTCATGCACCGACGACACCAACAACCCCGACAACAACAAAACTAACAACAACAACCCCAACAACAACAACGACCACTGGTGAGTCGTATTTGTTTTTATCATTCTGAAAATAGAATATTGCTTTAATACATGATTATTAACACTATATTTTAAAGTTTTATCTAAACAGCAGGCGATCTTGCCTGATCTTGACTGTGATATATGAATTATTGTGTTTCAGACTCATAATTTCTGACACATGGAAAAGCTGTCAGGTCTGCAACACTGGCATAGCTTCCTTTAAGCACAGTAGGCACGTGCCTACACATTGTTTCAAAGATTGACATAAAAACAGCCCGGACAGGCGAAATAGTGGTTGAACAATTAGTACGAATATGTGCTATGGCATCAAAGTGTTTTCGAATTAGTTTAAACAATATTATGTTAATATGTAACGTAAAATTATGTTTTTCAATAACGTGTGAGTTGGAAAAATGTGTTTTGTTGAACATTTCAAATTAATCGCGAAAATGTTAAGATTGTACATGTATCACTTCGAGATTATATGTATTCCATATTCATTAATACAATTCATGATATTAGGTGCTTACATACTACAGATCTAGATGTACGTTTGATCTCAGAACGTTATGAGTGAGAGTTATGAGTGACAAGACTACTTATGAGTATGTTCGGTCAGTAGTGGTTTAAGAATTAATTACTTGAAACTCTACATAAAATGAGTATTTTCCTATTAAAAAGAAAAACAAGATTATCCCCTCGGCCATGCAAATATCCAAATTTCCCCGACAGATCTTTATTTCCCCGACAGATCCTCCGCGGTAGGAAAACGTGCCGACACATGCACTATTTGACCACTTGATGGTCGTGTTTTCTCTGCCAATCGGGCATAATTTAGTTCATAATTTAGTGCAATGAGAGATGTTCATGGTAATAATAAACTTTTGCACTTTGCGTGATGAATGTTGCAGGACCGTTTCGACCCCAGTGTTACACCTACAGCAACGCACCGAAAATAGGCTCCAGTTCAAATTCAGTCAGATGTAATGTAGGGGAGGTAAGTGATGGTCGTGTAATGTAGGGGAGGTAAGTGATGTAGATCAAGCCTAGATATGTTTGATTATCTAAAATTTTCTCGACAAGGAATCAGACCAACCAAGAAGCCAGCGTCAGATCATATGTTTGGTTTCTAATAGAATGATATCTGTGAAATCCTGTTCAGTGCTTGAAACTTTTTTTTAGATTAAAACATAAGACTATTTGTAGGTGCGTAGATCACTTTCGTAAGCGCATATTACTTGACGCAGAATATTTGCGGATGCGCCTATTACTTATGTGAAATTATACATTGAATTAATCAATACCGGGGATCCGCTCGTCATAAAATTGAATAATGAGTTACATCCAGTTTCATCCAGAATAGAAGCACCATTATACTTCGAATATGTTGTTTCTACCTGTAGGTTTGTGCCCTGTATGAAGACCAGAATCTGTATACGGCCAAGTGTTTGACTAAAAAGGTGTGTATGTATGGTAGTTAAACATATGACATGATGACGAAACATATATGTGATGCCGAAATGTTTTCAGAGAACCTTCCTTCTCTGGCTTGCCGTAGGTCAGTGGTCTCTGTGCCCGAATATGCCCAGATAATTTTATAAATCGTTCGAATCTACAATATTATGTCATTTGATTTTCAGAGTAATGAAAAACTTCATAAAAAATCCTTGTTTTGTCAAGTTCCAAATCTGATTTCCTGAACATGTACATACTATCGTTAGTTAAATTTCACCATACGACTGATGGGGGTGAATAAATATTCGCTTTATTTATCAATAACACCGTGTGTATTAACACGCTAGTCAAAACCGTCTGATGATGTAAAGCCAATGGAACGTATTGACATCCCCCTCTGTAAAGTTTGTCCTTTCTATACAAACGATATTGAGAACATGGCGTTCAGATTCAACAAACAATAAAGGCTCATCCTCTACAGCCGTATAGTCATTTTTAAATGTTAGCCAAATACCAACATGACGAAGATATACATCTAGATAAACTGCATTAGGGAAAGGTCGGGGAGGGTCTGCCATTTAAAAGTTCAAATCAGAAATAAATGTCAAAATTGTAATTCTCATTTGGTTTTATAAAAATCATAGAGGTAATGGTTAAAGTTAAAAGCGCCAGAAAGACTCGTTTTATACTGTCAGTCATGTAAAATGAGAATAAATGGAGATCGAACACTAAATGATATACTGCCGGCTGCGTTTACTTAGTATAGGTAGGTGTTTAAAAAAATGTATTCTTATTTAAGTTGATGAGATGATAATAGTCTGTGTATCTCTTACTGTCTAGCTGTGTGAGGATGGGAAGAAACTTGCAAGTGGACACTGCTGGGAATGTTGCGACGGCTATCTCTGTAACGACCACTGCTCAGGTATTAATTGACAAATGTATTGGCATTTGAAATAGTAAAATATGCATTTTTATTCCAAGGAAACAAATTGTATTACGGACATTGCAGCACATGCAAGGATCATCATTTTATCTTTTATTGCTGACCACTTGCTTACTCCATTGAATTGAACTTATAAATCACTAAATGCTTTTCATTGTAAATTTGGCCAACTAGTTGAAGGAAATAAATTTCTAGTACAGCGCATCTTATATTTGGAGCTAATCTAGCCAAGGTCATTGAGGGAAAAATGGTTTCCAAAAATCTTTTTGTTTGGAATTTTACTTCAAGGTTCCGTATATATTTAACTTGCATGGAGAGAAATGTTTTGATTGTTTAAGGGGAAATCTAATCGGGTCAAGGTCAACATTGTTAAAAGAGAAACCAAAGTTTTCTAAATAATCCTATGTAACCAAATTTGACACAAAATAGTTTGACGAGTATGCAAAGAAAGGGTTGGAAAATAAATGGTTTCTACTCATTAGTTTTATTTTGAATGAGATATGGTGAGTAAATGAGGCACGAATACAGCTTCTATAGAGATAATATAAGGTCTAGGTCAATGCTGCTAAATTAAGAACACCGTTTCCGTTTAAAAGCTTGCGGTAGAAATGTGACAAACTAAACAAACTAAAGAAATTAGTTACCTGCGTGAATAGGAGGTCAAGTGACCATATGTGCCATATAAATGTCTTGCAGAATAGTCGCATTGTTCCTCAAAGCTAACTATTAAATTCACTTTTACACCTCAAAATATGCTCATTATCAAAAATCTTTTCGGGGCATTGCCTTCCTTGATTACGTTTACAAATACAAACACTAATCCTTATAATATCATTCTCGACAGCTTCGACAAGCAAAAACTGTGCTGACAAATCCGGCTGCAAGACCTTGATGGCTACCGGATATGACGTATGTGGGGACTCAAGAATCGCCGTTGACCTTTGCAGCAAAACATGTGGCATTTGTTAACGTTTCATGCTGTGGAAAAGTACATAAAACAAGAAACAAATTTAAGTCTGATTATTTATTTACCTACAAACACAAACACACATCTTTTTTAAAAATGCTGAAGGAAAGGCAAGAAGACTAGTCTACCTATCCTTTCACATACTTAAAAAAAACCTTAAAACTACTTTTCTAATCATGGTATTACACAGTGTGAACAGTTGTCTTATCAATATACCATTTTTAATCTAATTTAATTAACATCGATAAAATGTTCTCAACATTAGTATATGTTATTAGTTTTACATCAATCTTGATTTAAAACGACCTGTCAATTTTCGAGTTCAAATAATTCAACAGTTCTTTAGCCAAACAGCTAAAACTAAATACCTGGAAACAAATATATAAACAGCAAGGGATTCTATATGTTTTCAACTCTTTATTTAGGAAGCAAATCATGAATAAAATCAATATTAGTAACGTGATTACCAAGACAACCGCCACATGTGATACATTCATTAGGAAATGACAATTTTTCGTAGTTTATAATTTTCATCCACTGTTAAGTCAACTGAATTATAAACCTACATCGATGGTTCCAACTTATCTGAAGAGACCCGAATTAGTATAAATCCTATAGCTCTTCCCTTCCGTTAGCTTCATACATATCAGTATGCAATTTAGTTAATATTCTCACACACATTACGTACTAAACATGCTGTCTGTATACTTACATGTAGCAAATTACGTGTACAAGGAACGCAGTCTAGTTTGAATAAATACATGTAGCAAATTACGTGTATAATGAACGCAGTCTACAATTTGAACAAATACATGTAGCAAAATACATGTAAAACAATTAAAATCTGCACATTAGTGTTTGCTTACTTACGTTTAACGCCCCACCAACATTATTTCAGACGGTGGGGACTTTGTTTACATGAGACAGATACAGTGCTGCCACACTGCAGTATCCAGTATCACGCCGTAGAGATGTGGCATGATACCAAACCAAATCACATTATCCTGACACCGAGCCAACTAGTCCTGGAACTACCCTTATATGCTGGGCGCCAAATGCTGAGCACCAAGGGAGGAAGCTATACGAGAACTATTTTTTCTATTGATTTTTCTCGCGGCAAGGGTGTAGAACATGGGCATTACGGTAACAGGCGGGCGCTTTTAGCACCTGACCACCTAGACCGGTCTGTATACATATATATGGAATTAAGTACAGGTTGAACAAGTTCACAAAAACGTACATGTGACAAACTACATGTACCCCAGTAAAAAAAAAGGAACATCACTTTAGTTCTTAAAAAATACATACGATTCCAATCCAGGCAAGTAAACGAATTATACTGAAAGGTGTTATGTCAGCATTACGACAACCATGCATATCAAGATGATCTCTCAGGTCTAATAATTTAATGCAATGTCATTAAATATGCCAGTATATTCAATATGTTGAATGGGGAGTAAACGAGAATAATTATAAATTTACGTTTTAAAAATGACAGAAAAAGAAAATCCTCTGATGTTGAACAATATATTCTTTGCAATCATTTGAGAGAAACGTTTAATTTTATTACAAAAATGAGCTCTAATTTATTAGCCTGAGTACCATATCTCTTAAAGACAAAAAGCATTACTTCAAAGTTTTATTATGTTGTTTCGAAATCAAGATGATCAAATCAATAAACGTAACGTGTCTTGTATAAAGGTATCTTATTTACTGTCGTTTTCCTTTTTCTGGACTATGCTTTGAAGTGATGAAATGGGATACAAACTGTGAAGAAAAATACTTTAAAATTAGACAAGTATGAATAACTTCTGATTAATATGTAAATACACTATATATAACATAATTAAAACTAAAATAAAAAGGTGTCAGCTTGTTGTGCTGGAGCTTACCGTCGCTGCGACGTAATTCAGACATATAGTGAGGCCCAGCTAATAACAAGGAAACCAAGGTAGTAGCATGGATCTAATGCAAGCCAGCTTAAAGGCTTCCTCATATGAGTTAATACATATTTAACAACAATTTTCTTTCTAAATCAATATTATATATACTGAACCCCCAAAAAAGATTTTTTATGTGCATAGAAATTGAAATGGCTATAACTTCTGAAATACATGTAGAAACGTCTTAGAATTTTATATTTCTTTATATACCGAAACTTTTGGATTCAAGCCAACCCCCCCCCCCCCCCCCCCCAAAAAAAAACCCAGCAAATAAAAATGAAAATCTTAATTTACATTTATACAAACATTTATATATTCTAATATAAAGCAAATATTGTAAAATTGTTACTGAAAAAAAAACTGTCTTTAAAACAAAGAGTTTCAAATCTGAAATGGTAGAGTGATATCAGTGTAATTTGTTATTTCAACACTTTTTGTCTTATAAATTGAATAAACACTTCAAATAAATTACATAATGATATAAAAAGCCCGAATTTTACCTTGGAATATAAACATAGAAACAGGTTAATTCGTTGCCTTATTATAAAATTGCCCATTTCAGTATAAAACTAATGCTTTTAAAGGAATGGACATTTTCTTTCTTGTTCAGCATATAAACATATAGCTAAATATGAATCCGACAACGGTTCGACATCTACTTACACACAGAAAAAAAATATGTAGTTGTATTGGGGTTTACCGTCGCTGCGATAGTATTTCAATCATATAGCGACGTCCAGCTAATTACAGGTGGAGGAAGACCCCAAGTACACAGAGGTACCCGGGTAGAACCACCGACCTACCGCAAGCCAGCTGGAAGGCTTCCTCACATGAAAAATCCAAGTCCCTACCGGGATTTCCCTTTAGAAAATTTTCAGACCTCTGAGCTTTACTTTTTTTTTTAGAATTTGAATAAAACAGAATAATACAGCGACTATGCATTACTCATTTTGTTATGAAAACGTACCTGAAATAGGTATGTTGAAATATATCTCCTTGATTTAATTTTTTTTAAAAATTATAAATTTTAAGGTTTTAATAATTCTTGGTTAAAAATACATCATTACCAGTTGCATTTTCTTACAGAATTGATATGATATTTTTGTTTTACAATCCTGTTCACGGTTTAGATTTTAAAAGCATAACAAACCGATAAATCATCTTTAAATAGATGAAACAGTATACGAACGAGAATCTCCGGGAAACACATAAACAATTTCATTACTGAAAATAAATCTGATGAAAACCACCAAAATGGAATTAGCATAACGAACAAAGCAAAAACAAAAAGCATCAAAGGGATATCCGTTTCCGCATAACATGTTTATCTCACTATGTAAGTAAAACAATCAGAAGTGAAACAAGAGGGCCAAGATGACCCTTGATCGCTCACCTGAGAAAGATGATTGTTTAAGAAATAAAGATGCTAGAGTGTAAACAAAGTGAAATCTGGCTTTTTTTATGGTGAAAAGGGCATAACTCCTAAATTAACTAGTCAATATCAGTTATAATTGAACCCGATTGCGAGATTATGGGCATAAACATTGTCTTAAAATTTAAAAAAAAGATAGTTTAAAAAAATTAAGTTGGTAGAGAGGAAACAAAGTGAAATCTTGTATTTTTGTATTAAAAGGGGCATAACTCATGAACAAATTGGCCCATCTCAGCCACAATTGAACTCAATTAAGACATTATTGTCATAAACAATGTCAAAAAGTTTGAAGATGATTGCTCAAAAGATGAAGATGCTAGAGTGTAAACAAAGTGAAATTTGGCATTTTGTTATATTAAAACGGGCTTAACTCCTGACCTAATTGACCGATCTCAGCCATAATCGAACTCAATTGAGACATTATGGTCATAAACATTGTCATAAAGTTTGAAGATGATTGCTCAAAAGATGAAGATGCTAGAGTGTAAACAAAGTGAAATATGGCATTTTGTTATATTAAAAGGAGCATAACTCCTGACCTAATTGACTGATCTCAGCCATAATCAAACTCAATCTAGACATTATGGTCATAAACATTGTCATAAAGTTTGAAGATGATTGCTCAAAAGATGAAGATGCTAGAGTGTAAACAAAGTGAAATATGGCATTTTTTTAATATTAAAAGGGGCTTAACTCCTGACCTAATTGACCGATCTCAGCCATAATCAAACTCAATCAAGACATTATGGTCATAAACATTGTCTTAAAGTTCGAAGATGATTGTTTAAGAAATAAAGTTGATAGAGTGTAAACACTAAATTGTTGACGCCGCACGACGGACGACGGACACTCACGGGATCACAATAGCTCAAGATCTGTCTTGTATTTCACAATTCAAAATGATTAAATATGTTTAAATTCCTAATATACTAGATTATATACACAATACAATAGAACTCTAATATTTACATTTACTCAATTCGATATCAAAATAATAGGTATGTACCACTTGTACAACTATTATGAGGTGCTACCGATATCTTATACAACACTTATTGTATATAAATGTAGGGCAGCAAATTCAATACCATTCAATCTGTCTCATCATTAGAAACAAGTATAATTATGGTTATGGGGCGGGGATCTGAACAGTTTTGAGATATAAGGTCATAAGAAAAACTGAGGTAAGTCCTGACCCCTTGATGACCCATGTGAACATTACAGAAGTACCATTCAATCCATCTCATCACGAGGAACAAAATATATTGTTTAGGGTGGGGATCTCAATGTTTTTTTAAAAGGCCCTTTGTGACACTTAATAATACCATTAATCCAAATATATATGGTTTCGGCTTTAAGATATAAGGTCATAAGTAAAATTGAGGGGGTAAGGCCTAACCCCCATAGATCCCTCATTTACAAAAATCAGAGAGGCACCACTACTCATTGAGGACTATAAGTGAATGAAGTTTTGTAAAGAATTGTCGAGCGGTCTCCGAGATATGGCCCGTAAAAAGTTGCCGGCACGAGAAAGAAGAAAAACGATAAGAAACGGGGTAAAAACAATAAGTCTCCAAACTTCGTTTGGGAGTCTTGAACATCAAAAGTAAAGTAATCATGATTCTGTCTTGTATTTCACAATTCAAAATGATTAAATACGTTTAAATTCCTAATATACTAGATTATATACACAATACAACAGAAATCTAATATTTACATTTACTCAATTCGATATCATATAATAGGTATGTACCACTAGTACAACTATTGTAGGTGCTACCAACATTTTATACAACACTTATTGTATATAAATGTAGGGCAGCAGATTTGCTTTATCAAACTTCATAATCATCATTCATTTCCCTTACCGTCCCATTAGGCCCCATCTTAAACGTTTCATATCTAACATACAATAAACGCTGTTTTCTACTATATTTTAAAACACAATATTTTCATGGTGCTTTCAGAAGAAGAAAAAATACATACTTCAATAATATACCATTACTCATAAATCTGCCCTAGAGATTGATCTTAATCTGCTCCACCAATTACTGAGAAAGTCATGGACCCCATTTTTGATCAATGACCTCTAAGCGTGACCATGACATCACCTACCCTGAAGACAATCCCAACCTTCCTCTTAATGCAACCTAACTAATGACAAATATCGTAGAGAAATCTCCTTCCTAACAAAAGTTATTATCTGGAAATAAAAGTAATGGACGCCCGGACAACATTCGCCAATCTAATTGCTTGAATTTGTTTTCGAAAAACATGGTTAAAAACAGAAAAAAGCACTTAATTCTGATAATAATCTAGAGATTTACCAATTTACTAACACACTCTTCAAAATCTTGGGGAGTTTTGTGACATAACCAATAGACCGTATAGCGACAACAATAATCCCCTTAAAGATGTATTTTGCAGAGCTGTAGCTTTTAATGTGAGTTTGCGACTGCACTCAATAAAAAAATCAAACATGTATTATAATACATGTTGCAATTTCATATAGTTGTACACTTGTACATGTACGCGAATAATGCAAACATCTTTATCATCTTAAAACATACATATTCTATACAAAATCTACATAAAAACTGTACATAACTGTTTAAACTAGAAACGTGTGCAGAGGACACAAATGCTCCCATCCGTCACATTTTCCAAAACAAAAGCCAAAACACAGGTGTGCAAGTCATGTCCTGAATAATACATTCGTGAAGTTTCAAGTCTGTAGTACAAATATTTCCGAGATACGTGCGTCACAAACATAAAATTCCATATTTTCAAAAACAAAGGCCATAACTCTGTCAACTTCAACGGCGTTTCGATGAAAATACCCAGGTGCGCATGTTAATGTCCTGAATAATATATCCATGAAGTTTCAAGTCTGTAGTACAAATACTTTCGGAGGTATGCGTGTCACAAAGTTTCGGGACGGACGGACATACGTACGTACGTAGGGACGAACGGACAAAGACAAAATCTATATCCCCCCATTGTTGGTGGGGGCATAAAAACTATGTTTCAAAATCTGACAGTTATATATATACCACTATACATTTAAAGAAAAATAACATACATGCCCCGTATATCTGAGCGATTACGACCAGAAAGAAATTCAATCCATTAACCCTTTCACAGTTGACTTCAAGGCATTATCTCATGTTATCAAAACTTTTAATTATGAGTGCATCAGCATTTGTCCTTAATACAGTTATCTAAACATGAGCTTGAGATCTCCAGTATATCGCCAAATCACTTTCGCTTATCCACGGTAATATTCTGGACAAACTATAATTCATTCTCTAACACTTGTTAATTAAAACATACTATTTACATGATAAACAATACAAGGCAAAATATACAACATTAAACATTATAATTATTTTACAACTGATACTCAAATCACCATGGTCTGACTTGTATTATCCACCAAGATGGGTCCTCACAAGTGTTAAACCCACACTTAATCCTTTTGATGTAGAGTCCTAATTTCTACAAAAGACACTTAAGAGCCTTTCATAAATATCTTTTAGAACACTGATGAATGTCACCAAGTGTTAATTTCAATGACTTGTCAAGGCCAAATATACAAAACAGGGTCTGTTAACATGATAAATATTAGTTAAAATGTTGTAATAACAGAAATGAGAGTTACAGAAAGGAAAGTGAAGTTTTCGCAACAGCTTACTACACCACACAAAGTTAATCAAGGCTTCGGTACACATTTCATACAGTTGTCACTTTCGATCTGCTAGGAATTTGGCTCCCAGATGGTATAATGCCAAATCCGAAATCAAAGCAGTCCTTCAAGCATCTAACTAGTGCATCATCATAAGCCACTACGTGCAATTCAGTCAGCTGTGTTCCTAAAGACACGATGTCCGCACAAAAGTTGAGAATCTCATCAACAAGTATTTTGCAACATATTTCTGGTCCGGAATTCCTACCTGAAAGAAAAGTACCAAAGTCAGCTTAGTTCGGCTAATATAAATAGTATGCTATAATACGAGGCTTGTTCAGAAGTTATTGAGACATGGTTGATTTTTAAAAATATAAGTAACTCTCTGACTTCAAACTTTCAATAAACATTAATTAATCTCTGACAGATCATGCTAATAGAACAAATGTAACGAAAAAAGACAGTTGATTAGATACTGTTAGGTTAGGTTAACTGGAGCACGCCGTTAAAGTTGGAAATAATTTGCATAATATATACGCCAACCATGGGCCTTTATCAGGACTTGGTATACACGAAATCGCAGCTTCAATTTGGATTCTGACGTCAAAGCGGAACAACAGCTATCATAAAAGCTTTTGTTGAATGGGGAAAGTCAAAAGTTGGAAGAAAGAATGTTCGAAATGGCACAGAGTAGAAGTGGTGGTTCTCAGGCTCTAGCATATGTGTTGCACAGGCGTTTTTCGAAGTTCCGACTCTTCCATTTAGCTTTTAAAGGAGAAGGAGATGAATAATTATAACAAATAAAATTTCAACGGGTAATGTTGTTCTCCCCATATCTTATTCAATTCAGTGGATGAAGATTTAGCAAGCTGAAGTGCAACCTTTATTGCAATGAGTTTTGTGTATTATTGTACATTAATTGGATGCAGAAGTAAATGAAGTATTTCTGGTTTGACAATGTTTACATTGAAAAAATAATGATCTCCAATCAAGCTGAGATCAATGTAACATCATGACCATGACGTCGCCATGCGCCGGATCAAGCCAGATCATGCAATTCAAACGGGTACTGAAACTATATGATCGTCAGTAAGAATTAGATGTTTAGCATACAGAAAGTACCTATGTTAGGCTGTTTTGTGGTGTGACTCTTAAATTTTTATTCCTTTTAGTTCCTTAAACATTTATGTTGTCTCAATAGTTTCTGAACAACCCTCGTATGTGCACATATACAGCTTAAAAACGAAAAACATAATTCGAAAATTTTGCATAAAAAAGAGTACTACAGACAAATATGAATAATATATGTTTAAAGGCAGCGTTAGACCGATTGTTACACTGTATGCATATATGTATTTGTAATGTTTAAATGATTAAATTCTATAATTATGTACACAAACCTAGGACCATAAAACAAAAGCTTGATTACTTATTTTAGAGATATATTTCAGCAATAGCAATTGAAAATCTTTCAATCTATCATAACTAGAAATGTGTCCAGAAGACACAGATGCCCCCACCAGCAGTCGCATTCTTCAAAGCAAAGGCCAACACACAGGTGCACAAGTTCATGTCCTGAATAATATATCCATGAAGTTTCAGGTCTGTAGTACAAATACTTTCAGAATTATGTGCGTCACAAGCATAAAATTCCATATTTTCTAAATCAAAGGCCCATAACTCTGTCAACGTCAATGATGAATTGATGTAAATATCCAGGTGAGCATGTTCATGTCCATGAAGTTACAAGTCTTTAGTACATATACTTTCGGAGTTATACGTGTCACAAAGTTTCGGTACTAACAACTGAAACTCGTCGACAAAACATACACTATTATCAAAATAAATTTTTAAAATATTGAAAATAACAGACAAGAATCTTATCTCATATGCTGTGAGATACGATTCGTCATACAAAGTTGTTGATTTTTTACCAAAATGTAGATGTGGTAAATCATCAAATAATGTTTTCATTTTTTTTTCATATTCATTATCAGAAATGATTGGGTACACTGAATTTAAAACTAACGGGTAGGTAGGTTTCTGCTTCAGCATCAAAATCTTGGTCAACTTATTCAAAATACAAGACCAAGATGGCCCTGAATTGCTCACCTGAGAAACATTGCCTTCATGGTCTCTAATAGTATTACGAGACATACTGAGTACATAAACGAAGTACAGCAAGATCATCTTTATTCCCCACAAAAACTGTACCTGTCATCCGAGTTTGAAGATCATAGCTCCAATAAGTCTATAGAAAACCAAGTGCCTCCCTTAACACCAGGGCCAGGCTTTGAACAAACTTGTTTGAGGTCCACTAGTACTCATCTAAACTCAAGGCTTTGTGGTACCTGATAAGATTTTTGAGGGTTTTCCTATATGTCTATGTAAAATCAAGTGATTCTTAAGGCAGGGCCAATATGACCCCAGTGCCATGATTTGTACAAACTTGGTTGAAGTCTACTAGGCTATGTTACAACACACCAAATAGCTAAACTCCATGCCTAGTGGTTTTTGAAAAGAAGATTTTTCTAGTTTTTACTATATAAGTCTATTTAAAATCAAATGACCCCTGGGGCGGGGCAAACTTTGACCTAAGGGCCATAATTTGAGCAAACTTGGTAAAGGTCTACTAGGTCATGTTACACACCAAATATCTAAGCTACATGCCTTGTGGTTTTTGACAAGAACATTTTCCCAGTTATTCCTTTTTGAGTCTTTTTAAAATAAAGTGACCCCTATAGGGTCAGATTTGAACAGCCATTGTGGAGGTCCACCAGACAATGCCACACACTAAATATCTTAGATAAAAGCCTTGTGGTTTCGGAGTAGAATTTTTAAAAAATATTTCCTTTTAAAATCTATATCCAGCTCCTGTGACCCAGATATGCAAAGGACAGGAACCATTTGAAAAAAAATTGGCAGAGTTTCATGGGAGGAACAAAACAGTCTTATTAAATTAACATGAGCACAACGTGCTCAGGTGAGCTAAAAATCATCAGACCTGATAATAAACTTTGATAAAACGTGTGATTATATTTAATAAACTTTGATAAAACGTGTGATTTTCTTTAACAGTCCTTGCATAATTAAGCAAATTAATCATACTCACCCAATCCAAGAACAGGAATAGCTAGTCTCCTTATTTTATTATCTTGTACGTATTTTAGAATATTTTTCAAACATTTTTTAAGGTCCTTCTCAATGGGATCGGTTGAAAAATGTAAAGCTGTATGCAATACATATTCAAATCCTACAGCACCAGCACTTCGTGTCATTTTACATTGGAGATTTGGAAGTGTTTGAACTTTTGGTAACTCGTACTTGGAATATTCTGGCCCACAAACTTTCATAATTGACTGCAGAATCTGTCCTTCTGTCCTGCCTTTTGAGTCAACAGGTGCTACTATAACGTCTACCTTACACATTGAAATGTCATTACGATAGACAGAAATAACAAGTTTATCTGTTTGCAAGGGATAGTAATTGAAAGGATGCTTTCTTGTTCCTGAAGCGGCGGTGCCTGAACTTTCAAGGTCATCAGTTTTCAGTGTCCTATTTACTTGACTTTCCATGTTTTTTATTTCAGAAATTGCTCCTTGTCCTACAGTTCTTTCATTCTTTTCGTTAGAGCTTAAATTTTGGTCTGTATGTTCTTCTTTCACATTATCAGGAAATATATATGAAAAAGCTCTTCGAATTGCATCCAATGTTGTAACATTCACATCAATAAAATGTATTTCTTTCAGACTCACTGGGCTGTCTTTTGAGCTGAATTCTGCAACAGCATTTGCATATTCCTCAGCACAAATATCCTTCGGCATACCAAATATACCTACAAAAAGAGAAATGTTTTACATTTAAACACATAAGTTGTACTTACAAATGAGATTTTATTTTATACCGAGCTCCTATAAAGTTAATAGAATATAAATACAGGAACATGACATAGAGGCCTTGGGTCACTCACAAGGTAAACAGTCTTGTCTTTGCGGAGCAGAATAATTGAATCTTGGTAGACCACGCCAAAATCTTAACTAAAGATCTGCAAAGTGGTGCCAATGCTCGTCTGATTTACATGTCTGAGAAATGAGCTACCTTTAAGTTTTTGCACAATGACGAAAACATCTGTCATCCACATAACAGCTTGACTTTTTCTTCGAAACAATTACCAGCTCAACTTTAATATTTTTTTCACTTGCAAAAACATGCGAATGGTTTAAAACATAACTAGCAAACTTTTTTTCCACTTGCATTTTGCCGAAAATGCGAGTGTTAATTTTCAGCCCGGACTCTATTTTAAATTTGACAACCAACTTCTTCTCCCATTTCTTCACTGTCTTTTTCGCAAGTGCGTTAGATCTATGGGCTTTCTTTGGTTTGTCGATTTCATAATCTGTGCAAAGTTAATTGACATCACAATGTAATAAAAAAAACAACAACTGGATATTTTGGTATTTATAATAAGATGATTGCTTAAAAATAAAGATGCTAGAGTGCAAACAAAGTGAAATCTGGCTTTTTCATATATCAAAAGGGTCATAACTCCTGACCTATTTAGCCGATATCAGCCATAATCGAACCTGGCCGAGATACTATGGTAATTAACATTGTCATAAAGTTTAAAGATAATTGCTTAAGAAATGAAGATGCTAGAGTGCAATCAAAGTGAAATCTGGCCTTTTCTAATATCAAAAGGGGCATAACTCCTGACTTTATGGGCCGATATCAGCCATAATCGAACTTGGCTGAGATATTATGGTAATAAACATTATTATAAAGTTTAAAGATGATTGCTTAAGAAATGAAGACGCTAGAGTGCAAACTAACTAAGGACGACAGACGGACGACGCACATTCATCGGTCCTAATAGCTCATCGTGAGCACAATTGCTCAGGTGAGCTAAAAGGGCTTCCAAGGTTATTACAAGGGTGTGAATAACTTTAACTGATTGAAAATTAAAGTAATATTGTAATTTTAAACTTTTATACTTAAAATCATAATTAACAAGAAATGTTTGTGAAACATATATGCCCCCCTCATATGCCATAATATGTATATAGCTATATTACATGCAAGGAGTTTGCCTTCATAATGTTGGCTTGTCACAAAAAAATTCTCAAACTTAAAAAATTTGAGTGAAAATATAATGTGCTAAAATATGGAACTAAACATTTACTGAAATAAAACCAGACACAATGAGATTTTGAGTTATTAGTCAGACAGTGCTTAAATCGTACAAAATATTTATAAGAATCCAACTTATTAACTTGAAAACAGGGTTTTCTACATTTATAAGCAACAACTACATGAGGTTAGGACCTTAAGAGTAAAAATAAAATAGAAGTTATCACTTGGGCAAGACATTTATATAATGAAAATATATCAACATGTGACATTGTGAACTTGACTTTTGGATGTTGACACCCAAATCAATAGAGGTTATCTACTCATTATAAGGAACAACCACATGAAGTTTGAGACTTAAAGGTCAAATAGAACTTAAGTTATCACTCGGACAAGGTCTGGTATTATACATACACAACATGTGACCTTGACCTTTGAGGTAATGATACCAAAATCGATAGGGGTCATTACTAATTGTAAGCAACAACCACGAGAAGTTTGAGACTTAAAGGTCAAATAGAACTTAAGTTATCACTCGGACAAGGTCTGGTATTATACATACACAACATGTGACGTTGTGACCTTGACCTTTGAGGTAATGACACCAAAATCGATAGGGGTCATCTACTAATCGTAAGCAACAACCACAAGAAGTTTGAGACTTAAAGGTCAAATAGAACTTAAGTTATCACTCGGACAAGGTCTGGTATTATACATACACAACATGTGACCTTGACCTTTGAGGTAATGACACCAAAATCAATAGGGGTCATCTACTAATCATGAGCAACAACCACATGAAGTTTGAGACTTAAAGGTCAAATAGAACTTAAGTTATCACTCGGACAAGGTCTGGTCTTCCGACAGACCGACATGAGCAAAGCAATATACCCCCTCTTCTTCGAAGGGGGGCATACAAATAAAGGGGTATCAAGTATTTATATGCATTTGGGGAAACATTAATTGAAAACAGCAGATGTTTTAACATATATATGTCCGTGTGTTTTGTACCGTAGTCGACACACCGGACCCTTGTTTTATACTAGTCATACAACAATCTACTGGTGTAAATTTCGCTTTTGAGGTCTGGATACGAGCTAAAATTCCTTCGAGAGGTTATGGAAAACAAAAGGACACAGAAACCTTAGAAACGGCAGAGATATTCAACGATGGATTTAAAACAAAAATCTGTTAAGAAAATATATGGGGGAAAAAAAGCTGCCGTTTTAATGTTTTGATTGGATGTAAGTTATATATATATTAGTATAGCATAAACCATGACATTTCAAGGTGATGAAAATCTCTCTATGTTAAGACTAGATTGGTGTTCCTCGGAACATTTGTGTCGCTTTCATTCCAGCAATTGTCATAGAACAAGAGGGCCATGATGGCCCTAAATCGCTCACCAAAGTATCACTGCTTTAACTTATTTTAGGGGTTTTAGGTTAATGGACTTTTCCTAGATGTTCAAGATACTCCTCCCCTTATTTTATTTCTATTTATACCTAGTTCAAGTGCACACAACATGCTCATTTTAAGTAAAAAAGGTCAACAATTCACCACATGATTCACATTTTCACTGACTGGATAAACCTGTTAAACATACTTAACAGTATAGGAACTTAACCATAATCTAATCTCTAAACTATAATATTGGGAAGAGTTTTGTTTGTATAAGTTTGGTCTATATAACTGTAAAAATGTGACCCGGGCCACTAGACAATGTTTCAAATCTCTAAGCTCTAGGTCTTATACTTTCTTACAAGAAGATTTTTGAAGGTTTTCCTAAAATAACTATATGTAAAATAAAGTAATCCCTGTGGCAGGGTAAATTTTGACCCCAAGGCCATAATTTTCACAATCTTGGTAAATGTCAATAAGATGATGCTACACACCAAATATCTAAACTCTAGGCCTCATGGGTTTTGACAAGATTTTTAAATAAGTGTCCCCTGGAACAGGCCTTATTTTGACCCAGGGCTATTATTTTAACAATCTTGGTAAGTGTCTCTAAGATGATGCTACACAACAAATATCTAAGCTCCAGGCCTTATGGGTTTTCATAAGAAGAATTTTGAAGGTTTTCATATATAACTCTATGTAAAACAAGAGGCCCATGATGGCCCTAAATCGCTCACCTGAGATAAAAAGGTTGACCCAAGGAACATCTGTTCCAATTTATTTTAAAATCTGGCCAGTAGTTTTGAAGAAGATGATTTTTAAAGTTTTCATTTTTTTTTTTTGTAGCCATGGCAACCACAGTTCTATATGGATCAAGTTTATTTTAGGAACTTTTGTAAAGGTTGACCCAAGGATCATCCCTGCCAAGTTTAATCAAATTCTGTCAAGTGGTTTCAGAGGAGATGTTGTTTAAAGGTTTCTCTATATACATATAAGGCAAATAAGCCCCGCCCTTGGCGGCCATGTTTTTTTACAGATCAGAATTTTTTTTAGCAACTTTGGTAGAGGTTGACCCAAGGAACATCTGTACCAATTTATTTTAAAATCTGGCCAGTAGTTTTGAAGAAGATGATTTTTAAAGTTTTCATATTTTTTTTCTCTTTGTTGCCATGGCAACCAGAGTTCTACATGGATCAACTTTATTTTAGCAACTTTTGTGAAGGTTGACCCAAGGATCATCCCTGCCAAGTTTAATCAAATTCTATCTAGTGGTTTCAGAGGAGATGTTGTTTAAAGGTTTCTCTATATACATATAAGGCAAATAAGCCCCGCCCCTGGCGGCCATGTTTTTTTACGGATCAGAATAATTTTAGCAATTTGGTAGAGGTTGACCCAAGGAACATCTGTACCAATTTATTTTAAAATCTGGCCAGTAGTTTTGAAGAAGATGATTTTAAAAGTTTTCATATTTTTTTTCTCTTTGTTGCCATGGCAACCAGAGTTCTACATGGATCAACTTTATTTTCGCAACTTTTGTGAAGGTTGACCCAAGGATCATCCCTGCCAAGTTTAATCAAATTCTGTCCAGTGGTTTCAGAGGAGATGTTGTTTAAAGGTTTCTCTATATACATATAAGGCAAATAAGCCCCGCCCCTGGCAGCCATGTTTTTTACGGATCGGAATAATTTTAGCAACTTTGGTAGAGGTTGACCCAAGGAACATATGTACCAAATTATTTTGAAATCTGGCCAGTAGTTTTGAAGGAGATGATTTTTAAAGTTTTCAAATTATTTTTCTTTTTGTTGCCATGGCAACCAGAGTTCTTCATGGATCAACTTTATTTTAGCAACTTTTGTAGAGCCTCACCCAAGGAACATTCCTGCCAAGTTTCATTAAATTCTGTCCAGCGGTTTCAGAGGAGATGTCGTTTAAAGCAAATTGTTGACGACGGACGACGCACGACGCCGGACGCCGGACGAAGGGCGATCAGAAAAGCTCACCTTGAGCACTTTGTGCTCAGGTGAGCTAAAAAGTGACTCCTGGGGCAGGCCTAATTTTGACCCCAGGGCCATAATTTTAAAAATCTTGGTAATGGTCCATAAGATGATGCTACAAGACAAATATCTAAGCTCCAGGCCTTATACTTTCTAACAAGAAGATTTTTAAGGTTTTCTTATTATAACTCTATGTAAAATCATGTGACCCCTAGGGCGGGGCCAATTTTGACCCCAGGGTCATAATTTGAACAATCTTGGTAGAGAGTCATAAGATCATGCTACATACCAAAAATCAAAAGGCTAGACCTTGTGGTTTCTGAGAAGAAGATTTTTAAAATTTTCATTTTTAAAATCTATTTTTAGCTCTTGTGACCTTAATTTTTGACCATTCAAGATCGTTTTAACAACTTTAGTAAAGGGCCCCATAATGAACATTTCTGTGAAGTTTTATCAAAATCCAGTGAGTAGTTTAGAAGGAGATGTTGTTTAAAGAAATTGTTGACGACGGACGCACGCACGGATGACGGACAAAAGGCGATCACAAAAGCTAAACATGAGCACGTTGTGCTCAGGTGAGCTAAAAAAGGTGAGCATCACACAATCAAAATTTAAAAACAAAAGAATCTACCAGACATTAACAAACTCCCTATCAAAGGTGAGGAATAAAGTTATAAATAGAAAACAGAGTGGACAGACCGTCGGACCTATGCAAAAAATATGTCTCCTTCTTTGAAGGGGCATACAAACTTAATCATATGGCCACGATTAAGTGAGACAAATAACTCCCCTTATTCTAGGAATAGTTGAGCTGATAAAACTGTTCAAGAAAGGAAAATGCATGGTTGCTACAAAATGTAGAATATGGACAGATGTAGGGAGGACTTCTAATTAGTAACACACCCTTAGCATTGTGTGTTTATGCTTGCTAAAAGCATCTTACCTGCACTTATAGATGGTATGCCTACAGACGTTTGTTTCAATTCCTCTGCAGCCCTCAAAGCATTTACTACTGTGTTTCTTAAATCTTTACGTGACTCCTCTTCTTTTGATCTGTTCCATCTTGGTCCAACGGCATGGAGTACATAGTTGTATTTAAGATTGCCAGGTCCAGTCTCTATACACTCTGATACTTTGAGTGGTCTGGTCCGTTTTACAAGATCACGACTCTCTTTCTGGAAGGCTCTTCCAGCAGCTCTTGAGATTACTCCTGCAACACCTCCAGCATGTTCTAGTGCTTCATTTGCTGCATTGACAATGCAATCCACATCAAGATTAAGAATATCTCCATTATAAACTTTGACTTGAAGACCCTCTCTAGTTTTAAAATCTGCAAGTGTTCCAGAAGATGTTGTTTCTTCCTTCAGGAACATGCAAAGAAAGTTTGGGATATGGCTTCTGTTCAAGTTGCGATATGTTGGACTCATGTATGAATTTGAACTTTTGTGAGAAAAAAGAGGACATATCTGTTAAAACACCTGCATCCTTGTCAACAATATGAATTTCCTCAAGACGCTGTCTATCGAAGGCTGAGAATTCTGAAATTCCTCTGCAGAACTCTTCAGCTACTACATCAGAAGGGAAACCTAAAAACAATACAAAGTCAGGTTGCTTTTAATTATTACTCTATCATCTAGTCATGGCAATAATATAACAAAAGCTGTCCCGAGACGGCACATTTTCCTGTGTGCTGGAGTATAATGTTAGCTGTTATTTTTTATAGTGATAACATCCAAAAACATGTGACATAAGGTATTGAGCCCAAAAATATAAGGGAAGTTTCAATCCCCTAGATTTAGTACTTTAGTACTTACTGAGATAAGAACTTTGAAAACTTAACCTAATATATTCCATTCAAAATAATCACTGAAGAAAAATCTAAGCTGAAAAGGGCATTACTATATAAAAAAAATGAATTCAAGAGTTACGTGAATTTTTTGAAATGATGTGAATATGTTAAATTTTTTTTTAGAAATTGCCCTTAACAAATATAGACAAGAGGGCCATGATGGCCCTGGATCGCTCACCTGATATCATTAGGCTATGTAAAATCAAGTGACCCCTGGGGCAGAGCCAATTTTGACCCCAGGGTCATGATTTGAACAAACTGGGTAGAGGTCTATTAGCCCATGTTACATACCAAATATCTAAACCCTAGGCCTTGTGGTTTCTGAGAAGAAGATTTTTCAAGTTTTTCCTATATTAGCCTATGTTAAATCAAGTGACCCCTGGGGCAGGGCCAAATTTGACCCCAGGGTCATATTTTAACAAATTTGGTTGTGATCTATAGAACACCAAATATCTTAACTCTATGCCTTGTGGTTTCTGAGAAGAAGATTTTTCAAGGTTTTTTCCTATAGTAGCCTATGTTAAATCAAGTGCATCTGGGGCGGGGCCAATTTTGACCCCAGGGTCATAATTTTTACAATCTTGGAAGAGAGTCATAAGATCATGCTACATAACAAAAATCAAAAGGCTAGGACTTGTGGTTTCTGAGAAGAAGATTTTTCAAGTTTTTCCTATATTAGCCTATGTAAAATCAGGTGACCCCTGGGGCGGGGCCAAATTTGACCCCAGGGCATATTTGAACAAACTTGGTAGTGATCTAATAGACAATGCTGCACACCAAATATCTAAACCCTAGGCCTTGTGGTTTCTGAGAAGAAGATTTTTCAAGTTTTTCCTATATTAGCCTATGTTAAATCAAGTGACCCCTGGGTTGGGCCAGTTTTGACCCCAGGGTCATAATTTGAACAATCTTGGTAGAGAGTCATAAGATCATGCTACATACCAAATATCTAAACTCCAGGCCTTGTGGTTTCTGAGAAGAAGATTTTTTCAAGTATTTTCTATATTAGCCTATGTAAAATCAGATGACCCCTGGGGAAAGGCCAATTTTGACCCCAGGCCCATGATTTTAAAACAAACTTGGTAGTGATCTACTAGACAATGCTGCACACCAAATATCTAAGCTCCAGGTCTTGTGGTTTCTGAGAAGAAGATTTTTCAAGTTTTTCCTATATTAGCCTATGTTAAATCACGTGACCCCTGGGGCGGGGCCAATTTTGACCCCAGGGTCATAATTTGAACAATCTTGGTAGAGAGTCATAAGATCATGCTACATACCAAAAATCAAAAGGCTAGGCCTTGTGGTTTCGGAGAAGAAGATTTTTTCAAGTTTTTCCTATATTAGCCTATGTTAAATCAAGTGACCCCTGGGGCGGGGTCAACTTTGACCCCAGGGCCATAATTTGAACAATCTTGGTAGAGAGTCATAAGATCATGCTACATACCAAAAATCAAAAGGCTAGGCCTTGTGGTTTCGGAGAAGAAGATTTTTAAAATTTTCATTTTTAAAATCTATTTTTAGCTCCTGTGACCTAGATTTTTGACCAATCAAAATAATTTTAACAACTTCGGATAAGGGCCCCATAATGAACATTCCTGTGAAGTTTT
>CM037780.1:1031698-1081410 GCA_021229015.1 Solen grandis | reverse complement strand
TTTGTTGCCATGGAAACCAGGTTACATGGATAAAGTTTATTTTAGCAATTTTTTGTGAAGGTTCCCCAAGGATCATCCTCCCAAAGTTTTTAAAATTCTGTCCGGGTTTCAGAGGAGATGTGTTTAAAGGTTTCTCTATAACTATAAGGAAATAACCCCCGCCCCTGGCGTCATTTTTTTTTTTACGGAGGGGAATAATTTTAGCAACTTGGTAGAGGTTGCCCCAAGGAACATCTGTACCAATTTATTTTAAAATCTGGCCAGTAGTTTTGAAGAAGGTGATTTTTAAATTTTCTTTTTTTTTCTTTTGTTGCCATGGCAACCAAGTTCTAAAAGGATCAAGTTATTTTAGCAACTTTTGTGAAGTTTGACCCAAGGATCATCCTGCCAAGTTTAATCAATTCTGTCCAGTGGTTTCAGAGGAGATGTTGTTTAAAGGTTTCTCTATATACTATAAGGCAAATAACCCCCGCCCCTGGCGGCCATGTTTTTTATGGATCGGAAAAATTTTTTAGCAACTTTGGTAAAAGTTGCCCCAAGGAACATCTGTACCAAATTATTTTGAAATCTGGCCAGTAGTTTTGAAGGAGATGATTTTTAAAGTTTTCATTTTTTTTTCTTTTTGTTGCCATGGCAGCCAGAGTTCTTCATGGATCAACTTTATTTTAGCAAGTTTTGTAGAGCCTCACCCAAGGAACATTCCTGCCAAGTTTCATGAAATTCTGTCCAGCGGTTTCAGAGGAGATGTCGTTTAAAGCAAATTGTTGACGACGGACGACGCACGACGGACGACGCACGACGACGGACGCCGGACGAAGGGCGATCACAAAAGCTCACCTTGAGCACTTTGTGCTCAGGTGAGCTAAAAACTGAAATGATTCTAATATTTTATGGGTTTACTAACGATTTAGGGTCAGAAAGGCCCGAAACCAGAAAGGCCGAAAAAGTCCAAGACCGGAAAGGCCTGGTCCAGAAAGGCCCGGACCATAAAGGCCTTATTATTATTGGCATGAACATTTATTTATTTATTACTTATCATTAATACAAAATGTCAAAAAACTAAAGTATTATCAAAATTGTCCATTTAAAGAGGTATAGTTACAAATGGAAACACCCCTCCTGCTTTCTCACTCGGGGCTTGGGACCCGACGACGGCACAGTTAATGTTTTGAATTTGGAAAAAATTAACGAAGGAATTTGTAAAGAAAACATTTTGATTATGGTATAAAATGTTATATTAATAAAAAAAGACATGAAAATGATGGAAACATATACTACTCAAAGTTTGCTAAGCACCACCGGCTATTTTTCCCATAGAGTCACCTGAAAACACATGCTTAATGTAATGCTATGTACCTGAAAGGAAAGCGTTAGCTGACCATCATTTTTACGCATAGTTTTTGTCAAAATGATAGAAAAGAGACTCAAAAACGATTTAGCCAATTCCTGTCATTAGCTGGCAAATTCACAAAAGTGTGTTTTTGCAAGAAATGGCATTTTATAAATGGAAGTTAAATCTTGTGATCAATACAGAAAAAAATGACCATGAACAGGTCAACATCGTTACAAATATCCTAAAAAGTATTCCATTTAGAAAACAGGAATATTTGAAGATCAAAGTTCTGAATTTAGCCGACTTAAAATTTTAAGGTGTTTTCTCAAAATTTCGCACTTTCTAGTTATGGTTAATTCCCAGTATTGAGGATCCGAAAGGCTTATTTCTTGTAACCGGTAGTAAGTTTGGTACATAAACAATACTTCTGCATCAAAACAAGATTTGTTTTAATGTAAACTTTAATGTAGCATGCCTTTAAAGTCGCTTGTCTTAGCAGGTAAATCTACGAGAAAGTAGTAAGTGATGCTTAGCAAACTTTGAGTAGTATATTAATATTACTGATAAAAATGATTTTTTATTGAAATTTAAAAAAAATATTCATATGACAAATGAGAAAGTTATATATATGAAATGTTGTTTGTGTATTTTATCATTAAATTTTTAATAATACAAATATATAATTCAATTGAGAATTGATGACTTTTGTATTTTATCATTAGCTTTCAACGATGGGGATCATGGGGTCGAAATCCCTGTCTGTTATGTCGAATGACAGGTCCATTTCCTCCTCAGTGTCAATGTTGATTGCTGTAGAATCGGCTATTGGGTCCCAATCATTCACAGTCATCTCCTGAAATTAGTTATTTTTTATACATACAACTAATATATAAATATGACTGATGACTCAGTCTCCGATTGCGTTGGGACACTCAACTCGAGTTGTGGGGGTTCATCGTAGACTAGGGTCATTTCCTCTGATGCCTCGGACTCCGGTTGGCCATCACAGTCTCAGGTTATCTGTTAAAATGATTTCATTAACATGTTACATACTTTTATGTTATCCAAATATCTATATTAATATCATGTGTGATTATGCATTAGAAAATGAGTGAGATAATACCTTGAAATTCAAATGAAGTATATTTTTTTCTATGAAACTATTAACTCAGGTTCATGATAATATGTAAATGAAAATGTTTATTACCTCATCACGAAGATCTTCATACGTCTCTACCTGAAGACAAAGGCGATGCACATATGACAACACACCATCCTTCACTGCTTGTCAGTAAGTCTCCAGTGACACACCGGTTTAGGATAAATTCATTCACATTCATCTTAAAAATGATGAAATATATTTAAGTTAAGGAGGATGGCTAATGAAGAGAAGCGAAGTTTTTACAAAACATTTATTAAAGAGTAATATAATTATGTGAATTATAAATTTTGTACGAGGTAATCTGTCAAGGTATATACCAGAATTTATGTGTAGTTGTTTACATGAAATCCTTATCTTATTTATCATTGGTTTAGATTTCCACAAACTATATCAGACAAGTATTGTTCTTAAGAAAAAGATGTTTTTATATGAATGTAGATAATGCTCCAAACTCTATTGTTATAAAACAGTATTTTAGATGCAAATGTTCAATGTCCTTAGATTTAAAAAAGCCCATCAAAATCGTTGTGATTAAAATTAAAACAAGGGTCAGGACTGCCACAAAATACGCCCATCACAGTATGGGGACTCTCAGAAATAGCTCAGAGAAACAAGCTATTGTCTCCTAAATCCCATTAGTTAATGAATGTTACTTATTAAAACAATCATGTTGAAACATTTCCATTAATTTGAAGGAAAATGTCTCTTTTGACTTATTCAAGTGTTCAAGTCCAAATTACATGATTTTGCTAGGTATTTAGCCAATATTTTACAACTATTCACATTTCTAGCAATTTTGGTCAAGATCAGAAAAGAATGCCTAAAACTGGATGGTGTTGTCAGATCTGTAAAAAATTTCAAAGAGTTGGTCTATTTTGTGTACGTCAAGGGCCATAACTTCTAAGTCATTCACGCCATAATGCTGGATATCGAACTCATCCGCGATTTTATGGCCATGCACGTGTGGAAAGTTTGAAAAGGATTGGTCTAACGGTATTGAAGTTAGAGCCCGGACAACAAATGTTCCACGCCCCCCGCCCTGAGTATTCACATAATACGCCCCATCTTAAGATGGCGTATAAAAATAAAAAAAGACTTACCAGATTCACACTTTCGGTGCTGCCAACGACTACACCATTCACACTCCATTGCATGCTGGCAAAGACGGACCTCCCTACCACAAGATAGGCATGTTCAGGCGCGGTGGATGTTCTATTTCTCCAATTAACATACAAACACTAATTAAGGAACAACAACACTAATTTATCGCTATATTATTCTAATTTTGAAACGATTTATTAAAAATATTATAGATAAACATAGTTATGTCAGAATCTCACACAGACTGATCTCAACAATATACTTTTACAACTAAATTGCTCTTATTTAGTTCAGCTTATATACTATGGCATAATACTTCTCATAATTATATAATTCAATTTCAACAAACACTTTTTCAAAACTATCTTTTATGTTTCTTTTATCATTATCTTAACAATCATTAATTACAAGATTAAAAAGAATTAAATAATATGTCGGCATTAATTTGAGCCGATTGAAAAATGGCATGCGCAAATGCCGCATCAGCCACTAATTAAGAAAATCAAATAACTGTTTGTTGTTGTTGTATTGGGGTTAACCGTCGCTGCGATAGTATTTCAATCATATAGCGACGTCCAGCTAATTACAGGTGGAGGAAGACCCTGAGTACACAGAGGTACCCGGGTAGAACCACCGACCTACCGCAAGCCAGCTGGAAGGCTTCCTCACATGAACAAGAGGGCCAAGATGGCCCTTGGTCTCACACCTGAGAAAGATGATTGCTTAAGAAATAAAGATGCTTCAGTGTAAAAGTGAAATCTGGCTTTTTTTATGGTGAAATGGGCATAACTCCTAAATTTACAAGTCAATATCAGTTATAACTGAACCCGATTGTGAGATTATGGGCATAAACATTGTCTTATTAAAAATGATTGTTAAAAAAATGAAGTTGGTAGAGAATAAACAAAGTGAAATCTTGCATTTTTTGTATTAAAAGGGGCATAACTCCTGACCTAAATGACCCATCTCAGCCACAATTGAGCTCAATCGAGACATTATGGCCATTAACAATGTCATAAAGTTTGAAGATGATTGCTAAAAAAGGAAGATGCTAGAGTGAGATCTCAGCCATAATCAAACTCAATCGAGACCTTATGGTCATAAGCTTGTCATAAATTTAAGATTGCTCAAAAGATGAAGATGCTAGAGTGTAAACAAAGTGATTTCTGGCATTTTTTGAATATTAAAAGGGGCATAACTTCTGAACTAATTGACAGATCTCAGCATTAATCGGACTCAATCGAGACCTTATGGTCATATACATTGTAATAAAGTTTGAAGAGGATTGCTCAAAAGATGAAAATGCTAGAGTGTAAACAACTTAAAATATGGCATTTTTTGAATACAGCCATAATTAAACTTGGCCGTGATTTTATAGTTATAAACATTGATATAAAGTTTGAAGATAATTGCTCATAAAATGAAGATGCTAGAGTGCAAACAAACAAATTGTGGACGACGGACGGACGGACGGACATTTATCGATCCTAAAAGCTCATCCTGAGCACACGTGCTCAGGTGAGCTAAAAAGTGTCATAACTAAGTGACAAAATAATCCAACTTAACATGCTGATGACATGCACAACTACACTTGTACTGATCAATCCTATGAAGTTTCATCAAATTCAAGCCAGAGGTTTTTGAGATGAAGAGCTGGCAAAAATTGTGTATTGTGTCTATGGATGGACAGACTAACAAGCTGATTCCAGTATACCAACCCCTAACGACTTTGTTGTGGGGATATAAAAAGTAGGATACAAATGGATATATTGTACATGTCCCTGATAAATAAACATAAAAGAAATCAAGAGCAAAATTGCAACATAAACACCAAATTATGAAAGAATGCTTAAATTGTTTAGATTCTTAATTTAACACACTGTTCATAATGATAAGAAAGAAAATTAAATGGTTATTAAATTAAATTCCATGGAATGGAGTTGGGAGGCAAAAGTAAGAGAACATGGGGTAAAAAAGTGTTACAGAGCCAAAAGTAAAAGTTGTGCATTTCAAATTAAATTTTACTGTTGGGCTTGGAGTTTCAATGTCTGTTTCTATGAGTGTTTGACTGCTACTACAGGCTGGGGTCAGAATCTTAGGATCAGCTGCCTGGCTTGTGGTACTTGAGTTGAAAGATGTAGGATCCGACTCAGTCATTGCAGTTCGTGGTTTCCTCTAGAAAGTATCAGGATTTAAGTCATGCTGTGTAAAATTGTACTAAGATTCTATTTAAAGAATAGCCACAATATAACAACACCATGATAGGAACAGAAAATGCATACAGTTTACCAAATGTTATATTTTTAGATTATATATATATATATATATTTTTTTTTTGGGGGGGGGGGGGCAGGGCGGGGAAGCTTATTGATGATTGATCTGTGTATTATGCAGAGAATGGCTATATTTATCAAGTGAATGTGATAATGAATTAGGATGTAACAGCTGATTTTAATTCAGAATTGGCAGCATAATTATGCAATTTAGTAAAATCATTATTTACACTTACGGACAGGTTAATTCTATTTATTTTACTCATTTTTTCCCTTTTTAGCTCACCTGAGCACAATGTGCTCATGGTGAGCTTTTGTGATCGCCTTTTGTCTGTCGTCCGTGCATGCGTGCGTGCGTGCGTCCGTCGCCAACAATTTCTTTAAACAACATCTCCTTCTAAACTACTCACTGGATTTTGATAAAACTTCACAGGAATGTTCATTATGGGGCCCTTTACCAGAGTTATTAAAATTATTTTGATTGGTCAAAAATCTAGGTCACAGGAGCTAAAAATATATTTTAAAAATGAAAATTTTAATCTTCTTCTCCGAAACCACAAGGCCTAGCCTTTTGATTTTTGGTATGTAGCATGATCTTATGACTCTCTACCAAGATTGTTCAAATTATGGCCCCGGGGTCAAAATTGGCCCCGCCCAAGGGGTCACTTGATTTAACATAGGCTAATATAGGAAAAACTTGAAAAAATCTTCTTCTCCGAAACCACAAGGCCTAGCCTTTTGATTTTTGGTATGTACATGATCTTATGACTCTCTACCAAGATTGTTCAAATTATGGCCCGGGGTCAAATTGGCCCGCCCAGGGGTCACTTGATTTAACATAGGCTAATATAGGAAAAACTTGAAAAAATCTTCTTCTCCGAAACCACAAGGCCTGGCGTTTAGATATTTGGTATGTAGAATGATCTTATGACTCTCTACCAAGATTGTTCAAATTATGACCCTGGGGTCAAAATTGGCCCCGCCCCAGGGGTCACTTGATTTAACATAGGCTAATATAGGAAAAACTTGAAAAATCTTCTTCTCAGAAACCACAAGGCCTGGGGTTTAGATATTTGGTGTTCAGCATTGTCTAGTAGATCACAACCAAGTTTGTTCAAATCCTGGCCCTGGGGTCAAAATTGGCCCCGCCCCAGGGGTCACTTGATTTAACAAAGGCTAATATAGGAAAAACTTGAAAAAATCTTCTTCTCAGAAACCACAAGGCCTGGAGTTTAGATATTTGGTATGTAGCATTGTCTACTGGGTCTCTACAATGTTTTTAAAAATCATGACCATTGGGTCAAATTATGCTACACCAAAGGGCTCCCTGATTGTACATAGGCTAATATAGGAAAATACTTGAAAATCTTCTCAGAAACCACAGGGCCTGGTGTTTAGATATTTGGTGTGTGGCATTGTCTAGTGGATTTCTTCTACGTTTGTTCAAATCATGGCCCTGGGGTCAAAATTGGCCCCACCCCAGGGGTCACTTGATTTAACATAGACTAATATAGGAGAAACCTGAAAAATCTTCTTCTCAGAAATCACAAAGCCTGGAGTTTAGATATTTGGTATGTGACATGGGCTAATAGACCTCTACCAAGTTTGTTCAAATCATGAATCATGCATTGTCTAGTGGATCTATATTTAGTTTGTTCAAATCATGGCCCTGGGGTCAAATTTGGCCCCGCCATTGGGGTCACCTGATTTTACATAGGCTAATATAGAAATAACTTGAAAATTCTTCTTTTTAGCAAAAAAAGGCTGGAGTTTAGATATTTGGTATGTAACATGGGCTAATAGACCTCTACCAAGTTTGTTCAAATCATGACCCTGGGGTCAAAATTGGCTCTGCCCCAGGGGTCACTTGATTTTACATAACCAAATGATATCAGGTGAGCGATCCAGGGCCATCATTGCCCTCTTGTTATTCTAAGGACAGATATATTTTGGAAGTAAAACTAACCTCTCTGTATAGCGGATAGGGGAATGTGGCTTACCTGGCAATTATCAGAGGATCAAGGGGAAAATTTTACAAACCAAAACTTACCACAATGCTGATTTCAGGAAGCATGTCATCATTATCATCATCATTTGCCACATCACCTGTTGTATGACCATCCTGCAAAGGCATATTTTTATGTTTTATTCTGTACCAAACAATGCAAAATGAATACAGCATAATAGGGCTAAAAAAAGCAGGTCCGTTCCTACACACTCCATTTTAAGGCAAATACCAGTATAACATGGTTCCAAACAAAAAATAGGTGTTTCTTGTTGTTGCAATTTAATGTGGTATATAAGAACTGGATGAGGATCCAAAGGATGTTGGTTCAAACCCAAGTTGGAGCAAGAATCTTTTATGAGTTGAAACCAAGTGCAAAGTACTGGTCTATCCCAAGATATGTTGAGAGTGATTAGAATAAGTTGTAAGAATATGTTTCCCTATCAGATTAGCAGATATCATTATAAATTACATTGAAGTGAAACAATCACTTCACAATAGCTAATCAAAAGACTAAAAATGTCATACTGCTAATACACTAACTTGAGCCAGTACTTAATCAAATAATGAGAATAATATAATAAGCAAATTTCTGAATTACATTGTCTTAATTATTTGACATTTCTATCATGTATTTTATTGAATGCTTCACTAACTTAAGGATGTGGACCACTCATAAAGATATGTTTGGATATGCATGGAAAATTGTGACAGGCGCATTACAAAAAGTTTGGACATTAATTCTAGTCATGGACAAATTGTTTTTGGTAGATAGTTGCAAGAAAATGTGACAAATTGATGCCTTTGAGAGTTGGAGAAAAGGAAGGAAAAAAATAAAACAAGATCTCAGCAGAGCAGTGCCAATGCTCGTCACATGTCGACTAAAGTTTTAGCATGACCACAACAAAAAAAACAACTACTGATTAGCTATCATAATAGCTAGACTTATTCTTCGAAACAGATGAGCTAAAAATGATGGCTGATCTTGGGAGGAACAAAGAGTTTGAGAGAATTTATAATCAGATTTAAAATAAGTTAGTATAATTGATCTCCTTGCTTAACAAGTTAATACCATTTTAGGTTTTGTACTTGATTTTTATGTGTGTATAAAAAGATATATAACTTTTAAGATTCACAAAAAGTACACTTGTATGGCTTTTCTCCTGTGTGTATTCACCAAATATACCTTTTGGCTACATGTAAATCAACATTCAGGACACTTGTATGAGCTTCATGTAAAACAACATTCAGGACACTTGTATGGCTTTTCTCCTGTAGGAATTCACATGTGTTTTACTAAATTTGATCTGTCACAAAATGCAGATTCACAAAAAGTACACTTGTATGGCTTTTCTCCTGTGTGTATTCACATGTGTTTAACCAAATATACCTTCTGGCTACATGTATAACAACATTCAGGACACTTGTATTGTAAAGCAATAAATGATTGTATGAAACATTTGTTTAAACAAAAATGAAAATAAAAAAACAAACAAAAAATAAAAATACTTGTACATACATTCTTGTAAAAAGCCATGTATTTATTTATATTTATTTATATTGTCTGCTAGGAGTTCACAGTAAAGTAAAAAAAACAAAAAACAACAACAAAAAACAACATACAATTTACAAATTTTACGAAGGTACTTCTGTCTGTTTTGAAAATAATTGAATAACTGAAAAGGCTAAAATATATGTTAATACATACAGAAAAAATAAATAATTTGTCTCTTTAACAATTGTATTTCAAATGTCTTTGTATGTATTTTGTAGAAACAAGTTAAATTTCTATTATTTCCTTATTTTTCTTTTTGCCATTAGAATCGCAATCAAGAATTTCTGTATAAGCTGAAAACTAAAAATAATTGCAGTAGATTTAGATGAACACATCAAAATACAAACAAGAGTGAATCATTTATTGCCAGATTTTTCCTATTCATTATATATAACAACATATGTCACCTGTGATGTTATGCAATGTCTATGATGTATAATCAAATGTTAAAATGTTGCGTTTATTTAAAAATAAATTATGTTATTCCAACAATGTTTTACATGTATCACCATGCCTTCATATAATTTTTCTTGATCCAATTTATTACGATAGATTATGTAAAATTTCAAACTTAATGTCAAATTTGTTGTTAAAATATGGAGCTCCATTGCTGCCTTAACATAGGCAAACACATTTAATGATGTGTGTTTGACATGCTATGATGCAATCAAAATACAATGTGGTGTTATTTTCCATTACATCATGCCCACTTGTCATTCTGCAATGTGCGATTGTTTCTTTTTGCTGTAAGAAATTTGTTATATGATGCTACTGTGTTGTTACATGGTGTTTGAATATCATAATGTTATGTACATATCACATTATATGATGCTCACATATTGTAACATGATGTTCAAATACCAATATATGGTGTTCATTCCTTATTATACGATGCTTTATTGCCAGGTTTTGTCAAAGTATTTCGGCATTACATACTGCCTTTAACATTTATAGAAAATGTCTTTGCCATTTTGAGTACAATGTGCTCTTTACACCTATTTAATGCCTGTTTAAAGAACGATGCATACTTATGAAGCGTTTTTTGCATTTCAATATACACAATGTGTAATTAAAAATAGCAAAGAACTCACAACATAAAAAAACCCCTAAGTATTGAAGTATCATTTGTGCTTCTGTTGATCATCGTTTATTGTTTTACTTGGCTGGATTCAGGGATAACAGACAAAAATCAAACTGAAATAATACAAGAAAATATTTTTAAAATGCAGACATGTATATAATTTATGTACTTTAAGTAGCGTGTATCATCAACAATACCCATGTCGTAAAAGTGTAAATTAAGTTTCAGCAGGGTATAATAACCATTTGTGAACACGCAATAACTTCGACCATCACATCATTGTTGAAAAGCATCAGAAAAATATCAAATGGCCATACCATTACATGAAAATGAACACAATGAAACTAGCATCGTATACTCTATATCAGCATGATAAAAAGACAATCATGCTGTTATAGTAAATGTTGGGATCATAATACGAATCATATAAAAATGAATACCATCATATAATACTTAGAAAATATCATCATGTAATACTAAAATACCATCATATAATACAGTCAGATCTCGTAGTTTGAATAACCCAAAATAGTCAAATGATACACTTAAATTTTTGTATTTAATGGTATGTTGTAAAGATGGGTGTTTTTATTCGTGTTTAATTATAACGTATATTGATTGTAACTGTAAATCATAATTCATGAAATTTTTAAAAACATTTATTTTTTTAATCATGTACCATAAATTAAAAGTGATGTAGATTCAGTAAAAGATGCGCCTCATGCAAGCCATATAAAAACTGCAACTTTGTCAAAAAAAAGTTGAAAAGTAAAGGATTTGATTGCTTCCCATGCAAGATTTACAACTAGGCATATAGCTCAATGCAATGGCATCTCATTAGGAGCTGCTCATACAATTCTAAGACATGATTAAGAATTGAGAAGAATAAGTGCAAGATGGATATCCCACCTCCTTACAGAAGAGCAAAAACTTTATTGGTTAAGAATCGCCAGACAATTGTTGAAATATTTCCCTAAATACAATGATTAATCTTTCACGAATATCATCACTGGCGATGAGACGTGGGATCACTTTTATGAGCCCAAGCTATAGATACAGAACAAAATATGGGCATCCAAAGGAAGCCAAAGACCTTGCATGGCAAAATGCATCATGAGCGTCAAAATGGTAATGTATGTAATTGTCTTAACAAATCAATGTCTTGCTATTCAGATTGCCATACCAAGGGTAAATCTGTAAATGCCAAGTTTTACAAAGGCAAGGTCCTTTATAAACGTAACAAATATTTCGCAAACTGTCGACCAGAAACTGGTCTCCGTGGTGTCAGGTTGTTGCATGACAATGCTTCGTCATGCAAAGCGACCATTGTACGCAAATATCTGAAACAGGAAAAGGTTGTCAAGCTTCCTCACCCTCCTTATTTGCCAGATCTTGTCCCTTGTAACTTTTTCCTATTTCCGTGGCCCGAAAGAAAATATCAAACATGCAGAAATCTCGGTTGGCTATTTCCCAGTGTCTGAACAGTATACCTCAGAAATACTACAAAAATGCCTTTAAAAATTGGATTAAAAGACTGAAAATTTGCATATCACATGGTGGTAAGTATTTTGAAGGATAGAGATAATTATTTTGCCATTGTTTGTTGGCCCTCACATTGTGCTTTAATTTTCCTTTATTTTTCAGATTATTCTAACTAAAAGTTCCTGTAAATTATGTACTTGTACCTTCTGTAAAGTTTGAACTTTAACTGGACCGTCCCCGGTGGCTGAGTGGTTAGAGCGTCCGCCTCGGGAACAAAGTCGTAAAAAAATGGTACTGTTATAGCTCCCTTGCTTGGCGCTCAGCATATAAGGGTAGTTGCAGGACTGGTTGGCTCGGTGTCAGGATAATGTGACTGGGTTGTGGTATCATGCCACGTGTCTACGGCATGATACTGCAGTGTGGCAGCACTATATCTGTCTCAAGTAGACATTGTCTCCAAATGACTGAAATACTGTTGGTGGGACGTTAAACCCAACAAACAAACAAACAAACTTTAACTGGAATTGCTTTTTTTGTAAATTTGTGCTTTTGTTGTGTTGTGTTGCTGTCTCCTGCTGTCTTCTTCTTCCAACTTTTATATACTGTCACCAGTATACTTATTTACCTCTTATATTCTTTCAAAACTTAACTTTTGATTATTATTGATTTGATTTATTTCTGTGCCATATTTTCTATATATCCCTTCTATAATAAAACTTAACATACAACAAAAATTACTGTTTAACACAATATAAACAACAATTCCAACATATAGTGGAGTATTTCCATAAACCTGTAACAACTAATCGTTAAACGTGTTTATTTGATTAAAGGCCTATTTCTATACATGGTATTCAATGGCGTTGTACATATATACATACAATGTATATGCCTAACACATAGTATAAACAAATGTATATAAATTACAGCCAAACAGCAGTAAAAACATGAAATTAATATACAGATTTAAGATGAATATCAAAGTACTATACTAGTTTATGTAATAAAACAAAATTATCAAAGCAGATGACAAAACTGTAAAAGCTCTTGTCATTTAAAACAATTTGTAAAACTGTAAAATAATGAGTTTTGAGATTTTTTCTTAAACCTTATAGTGCAGAATCTTCTATCGTTAAACCTAATTTACCTCATATGTGATACTGGAATTAATTTGGTCATGAGTGATGGGCCTTGAATTATAAACAAGAGGGCCATGATGGTTTTGAAGCTGCTCATATGAGACACATTGCCTTGTCTGTACAATAATGGAGCATAGTCATATAGAATACATTATCCACATGATAATACAGCAAGATCAAAAAAATTATGAATATAATTGGTCAATGCCCTTTTATATACGATCGCGACCGCTCAATGAGCACTTGTGAATCAACACATAGAAGTATAGAACGTGCTAGAGAACTTTTGGTTAACTGTCAAATAGCCGAAAAAAATGTAATGATGCATGAACAACTGCATGCAACCTGCACCTTATATATAGAGAGAAAGAGATACCCGTATTGCTGCTTCTTTAAACAATTCATTAATTTTAAAAAAAAAGAAGACCGGAAGGCCATCTTGTTTGAAGAGAAGTAATTAGGAAGAGGTTGCCGATTCTGTCTCAGCTTATACATGACGATAGCAGAAAATCTAATTTGCAAACAACTTCTAAATTGGTCCCATGCTTTCAACCATGATCACAAATTATTTTTTCCTATAAAAGAACTGTTACTATATTTTACTCACTGTTTTAACTATAAAAAAAAATATGTTTATTTGTTTTATCAATCATAAGAATACTCTAAGACTTCTATAATTTCTAAAAGTCCATTAGTCTTTAATTTGTAAAGAACCCCATCCCCTTGAAAGAGAGAGAGAGAGAGAGATCTTTTACTATTAATATCATCATCAACAAGATTCGCTATGGAAATATACTGATATATAGAATGTTTTCTTCTTCGGAATATAATATTTCTATGATGACAATTTAATTTAAGAATAATAATGTAATGATGATATACATTTAAAGGAATAATCAATATAAATCAAATTAATTAATGGAAGAAACTTGTAGTCATGTTGTTGTTGTCTCGTAGATTCCTCTGTTGTCTTCGGGACACTCCTTGGTAGGATGAAGAATTTTGAGTTTTCTGTATTAAGGGTCACACTTCATTATGTACAATCGCAATATTGTGAATATATACTCTATAACGCGTAGGCGGCAGAGCTTTTAGTCAGACGGTATTACAGTTTATATTATGTAAGTGCTCAATAGTGTATGTATGTATATACACATACTTATTCTAAGTTACTTGTAAATTATTGAATAATATTTATTATAATAGAGGAACAGTTTTTGACTAAGCTACTCAGTGACACTACGTACATAACACCCTGGTTCTTTCTGTGATAATGTTCTCACAATAGGCCTACGACCATCTTTCATGTTTTCTGTCATGTTAATTAGAACCGGTAATAACATTCATGTTGTGTAAAGTTGATTGTCCCTCCCTCGCCTTAGGTGGGATTGGGGGTGGGGTGTGAGTGACGGTATATCGGTAACGGCAATACAAATTTTAAACACATGCTGTGCCCGCTGATAAGAAGGTATGACACCATCTGGTGATATACAATTACGTTGGTTAAATATATACATTCATGCATAAATGTACACACATGAGAAAAAAGAAACAGATATATTTTAAGCGAACTATACATGTAATAATATGGAATTTGTAGATTTTTTTCCCATTTAACTTTTATCATGTAGTGAATTTGTGTATTCACGGACAAGGAGAAATCGGTAATTTGACTAAAACCGTATGCCTCTATTCTCAAATGCAGTATGTTAATCTTCTATTGTAGGGGTCCTGTTTTTTTTTTTTTTGCTGAAAAAAAAAAGCATCAGAAAAGACAGTGGTTGGATACAAGTGAGTCCGGGTGCAATACTACCCTAGCTCATTTCGCAAAAAAACACATTGGTTCTTTTACGTGTCAGGGGAATAGCACCAACCGCTACACGGGAGAGAAGTTCCTGCTTAGAACCAGTACTGAGTTCTCCGAGTTCCCATAGCAACCTCAATTTGCCAAACAAAACTTGAGCTTGATCTGTAACTCATGGTGGTAGACTCATATACCGAATATAAGATCAATATTTGCAAGCGTTTAAAAAAGAACTCCAGAAAATGTGTGTGACTGACAGATGGACAGAGTACAAACCAATAGTACCCTTCGGTGATACCAATAAAGACTTACTTACTTACTTGTGGTTTCTGAGACTTCCTAACCAATAAGGCAATGTTAAACACCAAATATCTAAACTCCAGGCCTTGGGATTTCTGAGAAGAAGATTTTTCCTATTTTGCTCAACTGTTTAGGGATGGTAGAACCTCGGCCGATATTGACAGTCACTGTTGAAAACACAGCATTAGTGAAGGAACTGTTAGATAATGACAGACTTTTCACAGTGCACTGTATTACACTTTTCATGGTGCACGGTATTACACTCTCGAATTAAAAAGTGCAACGTATTCTTACAGACGAGCTAAATATGGCCACAGGTGGTGATTACGTAGAGAAGTTAACCGGACAATTGACTTTTGACATTTAAGTAACGTCAGCGTGACCCAACATTGACACCAGCATTGTTTCATGTAAACTTTATGGTTCAATGTACATTGTATCTAAATAATATTTGAGATCTATGTCAGTCCTGAGTAAACATATCTTGTGATGTGTTTTGTTATTTCTATTCCAGGTTTCAGTAATTAAGCAATTCTGCGAACTTATCAATCACCCCTCGTATAACAGATACTTATCAATCACCCCTCGTATAACAGATACTTATCAATCACCCCTCGTATAACAGATACTTATCAATCACCCCTCGTATAACAGATACTTATCAATCACCCCTCGTATAACAGATACAACTGGTTTCAGTATTATCCACTTACTGGTACACAAGAAAATATTTGGATCCAGTCAGTGAACACAAGCATTGGACTTCAGCACTCTAGAATAGATGGACAGGATAGTAATGCCTGGACATTAGGATGACCAGAGGCATTAAAAGGATTTAGAAGTTGGCAGTTTGGTTTCTGTTAGGAACAGTATTTCTAGAAACAAAATACTGGTCCAACCCAGGAACTAAACCGTCCATAGGAATTAAAATTAATTTCAAAATTATTCTTTCACAATCCACAGAAAAATCTAAAAACTTTAAACTGAGTTAATAATTTTAAGAAAGCATTTTTTGAGGCTTGTTTAGAAATTACTGAGACACTGTTTATTTAAAAAAATACTGTTTTGAGTTCATTTTTTTTTTAAATAATATGAAGTAACATCTGATAATTCATGCAAATGGAACTTTTATGATGAAATACAAAACAAGAGATGTCAGGGAGACAGCGTGTTCAGCTATTCTCAATGCTTTATAGTATAAAAAAAGCCATGCTGGATCTTTCAAGGGCCATGTATCTGTCAAAATACATGATAGTGTCTGCTTTTTTCAACTCATTACATTTATGTTGCTGAACAAGTATACAAAGTATCAAAGTAATAACATGACTTTAAAATATTTACGGGTGTATTGCTGAATTTTGCCTGGGTGAACTATGAAGAGATATCCCTGAAAGTTTTCTCCCTTAGTAAATGCATTGGTGTGAACGGCTAATCTTGATAGTTATTAGGGATGGCACCATGATTATAAGGCTAATTTACATGGTTATCATTTATTTTACACTCCCGCAAAAACTCCAAATTTTCAGTCATAATTCACTATACTGCAGGGGAATGACATATTTTGATAATAAGTGTCAGCTTCAAATCTAAGTCATGATGCCAGCACTTATATAACATACTGATAGCTAATAAAATTCACCCCATAAGACAATTATGGCCCCTAAAACGTGTGAAGTTTCAAGTGAATACCATTATTGGTTGTGGAGATTTGCACATCAAACTTATAAGGTCACAAAAAGGAATAATTCAGTTAAAATCCATGCTAGAGTTATCAAAAGGACAATTATGCCCCAAAACTTTGTGAAGTTTCAAGTGAATACCTTTATGGTTGTGGAGATTGAATTTTCACACATAATCTTAACCAGGAATTTCTAAGTTCACGAAGGGGAATAATTCAGTAAAAATGCATGCTAGAGTTATGGGTCTTGGACAATGGCCTACATTTATGACCCCAAGACATTTGTGAAGTATCAAGTGAATACCATTGGTAGTTTTGGCAATAGAATTTGCATGCATAATTTTAACCAGGAATTTCTAAGTTCACATAGGGGAATAATTCAGTGAAATCCATGCTAGAGTTATGGGTCTTGCACACAAAACCTTAAATGTCTCATATATTGAACTGAAAAAAAAAAATTAAACTATAGTGTTTGCTGGTTTCACTTTAAATTTTTGATTATTATCCAAAGCCATAATGTACCAACTATTTCATACTTGTACGGAAAATGGCAGAAATACTTAAAACAGAAATGAGCAGTGTTATCGGATGTGTGACGTCATTATAAGGACTCAAGAAAAATGGCGGACAGTGAAGACTATACAAGTGCTGACGAAAGTTCCTTGAATAATTTGTTTTCAAGGGATTGTGATAGTGACAACAGTGCTGAAGCTGTCCCATATCAGTATGAATCTTTAGCAAGGCAGGTAATGTGGATCTAAATGATGGTGACATTCAGTATGAAATAGAAAGGACTGGAAAAAAACTGACTGGTCCAGCATTTCCCCACCTTCATGCACAATCTACATGACAGGGAGGAAAAAACTGACTACGACAAAATTTCCCCGCCTTCAAAACCCTAAAAAAGTAGGGGGGAAAAAACTGACTGGGTGGGAAAAAACCTGACTAGTTAGTTTTTTCCCCGGGGAAAAAACTGATTGGGGAAAAACTTGACCATTACACCGGGAATAAAAATTGGTGTGATAATTATGATTTTCATCGATCTTTTTATTCAATTTTTTTTTTTTTTTTTTTTTTTTTTTAGCAGAGTGTGCTTAATGTCATATTTGTATCCGAAATTACATGAACAAAAAGTTAACGTTTATGATGCAATGAATATAAATTGTGTTCATAAGATCAAAAAATACATCTACGATCCATTACAGAGAATTCCAAAGTGTAGTTCAGTTTGGGATTTTCATTCATGAAAGCAGTTCTGTTGTCCAAAATTGGACGGAATTGTTAAATTTGAAGCTTACTAATCCAAAACAAAGTGACCACGAAATGTGGAAAATATGCAGTCTTGTTATGAGGAACAGTTCATTGCAGTTGGATGTTTGGAGTTGGAGACAGACAGACAACTCTAACAAAAACAATATGTGTCCCCCATATAAACAAATGCGAAATATTTGGGGTAAAATTATGGGTCCGTCAGAAACAAATTTTTTTGTTTACGCCTTAGGTACGATACTGCTCAAGGACAGGGGAATTTATCATTTCAACTTCTTGTACCGTGTTGAAACCAGGGCCTGGACTTCATCTTTCGTTGGTTTTCTTTTGGTACTTGTCAATGAAGCAGGAGCAGGAGTTGTGACAGAGTTCACATTTCCACCAGGAGGTGCTCCACATAACCAAATGTCATATTTAACACTCTCACAGAATACTCAACCTTATTCTTGTACTTGGAATAGAACAATTTCACTTGTTCTTTCCCATCTTTTCCGTGTTGCTTACATCTCCCCACGTTTTCTTTAAATTGTAAGGCAGCGATAAATTGCCTGCACATCTGTCCATGGAAGGATAAACTTGACATTTCTGGTGCAAACTGGTTTAGCAGGCTGTGGAAAGCGTCTAGTGTCAAAGTCAAAAATCCAGTTTAGAGTTTTGACACACCGCTTACTCCAGTGTGACTGCTGCCTTTGAAGCTTGAAAAAGAAAAAAATAATATTTCAAACTTTATTGTAATTGAAACTAGAACTATCACTGAAGGTGATTCATACCCCCACCCCCATCTTTGACACAGGATGTATTCACATGACACATAAAACGAATGTTCACACATAGGATTTGGGCTTATAAGCATACCAAAAAAAAATATTATCACTAAAGGTGATCAATACCCACACCGGAAGTCTGTCATGTGTAGGAATACAGTTTCAAAAGTTTGCGTGAGTGAAAGACTACATGTATGTAAGGTTTAAAGTTAGTGTGAGCAATGGTTCAAAAGTTTTGGACAATGCTAAAAAGTTTTGACAGACAGACAGATAGACAGAGAGACACACATACAGACACACAGAAGAAAACAATTTGCCCCCAAGATCTGTAGCTGAGGAGAATAAAAATGCAGTCTAATTATGGTTCACATCCATATTTATTGTTTGCAAAAACCTGTCTTTAAGAATTTACATTGTGGTTTTCTTATGCACTGCACTTCCTCTCATCAAGATCAATCTACATATGAAGTTTCATCAACCTTGCACTTCCTCTCATCAAGATCATCTACATATGAAGTTTCATCAACTAGCTACTTTAGTATTGGAGTTATGTCCGGACAAAATCAAAAGATTAAAAATGACAAAGGGCAATAACTCCTTTCAAAATACATGCAGAGTTATGGTTCTTATGCACTGCACTTCCTCTCATCAAGGTCTATCTACCTATGAAGTTTCATCAACATAGGTACAGTAGTTTTGGAGAAATGCTCCGGACAAATATTTGTAGACCAACCACCGGACTGACCGACCGACGGACCGACCTACCGACAGGGTGACTCCTATATACCCCCCCCCCAAATTTCATTTGTGGGGGTATAATAATCCAGAAATGTTATGATAGATAACAAAAAAAACAAGAAATGTTTGTGAAACAAATATGCCCCCCTCATATGCCATAATATGTATATAGCTATATTATATGCAAGGAGTTTGCCTTCATAATGTTGGCTTGTCACAAAAAATTCTCAAACTTCAAAAATTTGAGTGAAAATATAATGTGCTAAAATGTGGAACTAAACGTTTACTGAAATAAAACCAGACACAATGAGATTTTGAGTTATTAGTCAGACAGTGCTTAAATCGTACAAAATATTTATAAGAATCCAACTTATTAATTTGAAAACAGGGTTTTCTAAATTTATAAGCAACAACTACATGAGGTTAGGACCATAAGAGTAAAAATAAAATAGAAGTTATCACTTGGGCAAGACATTTATATAATGAAAATATATCAACATGTGACATTGTGAACTTGACCTTTGGATGTTGACACCCAAATCGATAGAGGTCATCTACTCATTATAAGGAACAACCACATATAGTCTGAAATAGGACTTAAATTTTATTTGTATAAGGCCAAGTCATCAAACATATATACAAATGCAACCTTGTGACCTTGACCTTTGAGGTACTGACACCAAAATTGATAGGGGTCATCTACTAATCATAAGCAACTTTGAGACGTAAAGAATTGGTATTATACATACACAACATGTGACCTTGACCTTTGAGGTAATGACACCAAAATCAATAGGGGTCATCTACTAATCATGAGCAACAACCACATGAAGTTTGAGACTTAAATGTCAAATAGAACTTAAGTTATCACTCGGACAAGGTCTGGTCTACCGACAGACCGACGGACATACGGACTGACCGACATCAGCAAAGCAATATACCCCCTCTTCTTCGAAGGGGGGCATAAAAAAAAGAAGATGCGTCTTTATTAAGCTTTTCTTTCTTTTTTTTTTTTTTTGGTCTTGATGTACTATACTGAAATAATACTGAAATAATCCTAAAAAGCTTGATGTGTTTAATGAGTTAATGTTTGTTTTTTTGCTTTTTGTGAGATTGTGTGGTTGTTTTTTTGTGCGTGGTTTTGTTAGGTTTGTATTTTTTATCTGTTGCCATGAAGAACAACCTAAAACCTGATCTTATCTCAAACACATCTAGAATATGTGAGAGGACTTACTAACATACTGTTCTGTACATGAACCTAAGAGAAGGTATCAAAATTTATTGTTAGAGAAAAGTATACTCAGACCTACCCGGTGTAAGCCATTCCCTTGGTTCTAGTGACCTGTGTTGACATGATGGAACTTGGAGTTGTGGTCTTTATGGATGTCCTGCACATGGTTAACCACTGATGACCATTGGGCCTCTACCAGATCTACACCCTTGGAGGATGCTGCAGACCAGTAGAGGTGGTTGGTTATACTCTTTATCCATCTGCTCACAATGCTGCAGTCCTTCTCTATAGCTAAGCCTAGCAGTCTCTTCTTGACCGCTACAAAGATGAACCATAGGAAAAAAACAAGTAATAATTGTAACAGTGAAGTGTTACAAAGTCTCCCAAAGAAAGTTTAAGAAATAATCCAGTCATAAGTAAAAGTGAGGGGTGGGGCCTGACCCCTTGGTGGCCCATGTGAACATCAAAAAAGTACCATTCAATCAATCTGATCATGAGGAACAAGAATATATATGTTTATGGGTGGGGATCTAAATTGTTTTTGAAATAAAGGTCAGAGGTAAAACTGACAGGGTGGGGCCAGGCCCCCTGGGAACACTTAACCCTTTCCCTCATATATACTCATTTTGACGCCCTCAATAGGTACCACATAAAGCCAGATCTGCAGAAAACCACAGTTAAACCTTACCAAATTTAATTACAAAATACTCATTTCCAGACCACTGAGGAGCAGCGAACAGCATAAAACCTGATCAGCCTGCGAGTTACTCGCAGGCTGATCTGGTTTTATGCTGTTTGCATAGGTCTTTTCATGGTGTCCTCTATGAGGGAAAGGGTTAAGAAGTACCATTCAATCTGTCTCATCATGAGGAACAAGAATATAAATGCTTAAGGGGTTGGGATCTGAACAGTTTTTGAGATATAAGGTCATAAGTAAAATTGAGGGGGTGGGACCTGACCCCTTGGTGACCCATGTGACCATAACAAAAGTAGCATCCAATTTGTCTCACAATGAGGAACAAGAATATATATGATTTAGGGGTGGGGATCTAAACAGTTTTTGAGGTACAAGGTGATAGATAAATAGGGGGTGGGGGTGGGTGGGGTAGGTCTGCCTCTGGGTGACCTCGGGGGACACCAAAGTAGTACTATTCAATCTTTTCATTTTTAGGAACAAAAACATAAATGGTTCAGGGTTGGAAATTTGAAATATTTCAGTAAAATATATTTTTTATGTAAAAATCCATCTTTGAGGGGGCGGGACCTGACCCCCAGGGACCCCCAATTCACAAAAATCAGGGAGGCCCCACTACTTATTGAGGACTATAAGATAGGTCGAGTGGCCTCTGAGATATGGCCCGTACAAAGTTGCTGGCGCGAGAAAGAAGAAGTAGAAGAAGAATAAGAAGAAATCAAACTTTGTTTGGCAAACTTAATAATAATCAAACTATGTTCCCTAAATAAAAAAGTAAGGCAATATAACTGAGAATGATTTTGGTTGTGATTGTTCATGTTTTAAGGGCAGAAGACCACACATTGTGATGATGTAGACAAACAGGTAGATGGTAACAGATGAAAGACAGAAGGTCATATTCTTACAACTCATGGGGAATCGCAACATGCTAGACAGAAATCAAATTTGCAAGATTGTCAAGCTGATTCTAGTACATGTCTATAAACCGATTTCAGTGAGTGATTTGATTTGTTGTTGTGTTGGAGGCTACTAACAGAGCACAGTATTTCAGTAACTAAAGGGGAAGAAAGACTCGGAAAGCAAAGAAAATCACAGATCTACTGCAATTTGAATTCAAACTTCAGTATTGTGAGGTAAAATGTTGTTAATGAGGCCTCTAATTGAAAATTATGATTTTAATTACATTAAGTTACCTTTTGCAACATGCCAGACATCAAAGAAGTGGACAGTGCCTGGCAGATGTTCCTTTATCCATGTTTGGATGTGCAGGTGTCTATCTGTTATGATCTCTGCCAGTGACAGCCCATTCTTCTGCAGACCAGGATTCTTTTCAGGCCTTCTAACTCCATGTGGTAACTTGATTTCACTTCATGTGACTGAAAAATACAAAACATATATAATTTCAAACAATTAACGAAAATCCCAACAAATGCATGTGAAGCTCCTAAGAATCCTGTCTGATTATTTTGAAAGAGGGACGTTCATGTAACAGGAAAGAAGAGATTGATTTTTTGTTACAGAAAAATGAAATTTCTTCTGAAATGAATCTTGTGTATGAAACGGATCATCATGATACTGTGGATATATGTGTCATTTTTTTTTTGCTAAGATCTCTCAATCGAAACAAATTTATAAGCTTGAACAAAATTATCCTTTATGCACCCCCACCCCACCCTGCACCAGATTCCAGTGGATATGTATTAAATTAAAGTTTTACTCATTTTATGTGTCAAAGACAATTCATACAACCATTGATGACACACAAATTACATTAAAGGAACTTTACAAACCTGCACAAGCTCCAATGCAATAACTTTTCCAGTGTACATGTCTATCATAGAGAAGACCCCATATTTTGCACAGTGCCCAGGACTGTCTGAACGTCCATCACCAGCAACAATCACCTCCTTCGTATAACCAAAGAACTATTGAATTGAAACTAATAAAGATCAAGTCATTTATGTATATAATTTTCTTCTGACACTTCCTTGGTAAGAGCAGTACTTTGCACCTGTGAAGATCATGTTTGTTTGATTGTTGGGTTCAAAGTCCCAGTGAGAGTATTTCATTGATTTGGAGACGATGTCTATTTGAGACAGAATAGTGCTGCCACACTGCAGTATCACGTCATAGACATGTGGCATGATACAACTCCCAGTCATATTATTCTGATGCCAGCCCAGTCCTGGAACTATCCTCATATGCATAAAGCTGCATATATATCTGATATTAGCATTGTCCCGTGGGCACCAATTATTGCAGGTTAAGCCTATTACTGATTACAGAATGTTTTGGTGAAAATGTTAGCTATTTTATATCAGAATCAGTGAACATGTTATAGTCTTTTCACATAGTCTTTTAACATTCATTTTTTCATATATTTCATCCAATATTGAGTCAACAGATGCAATGCAGCAGCCCTTTTTTTCTTCAAATTGCACAGACTATGAAGAAATCTACCACTACTTACCTCTAGACTTGTGTACCCATGTCTGTTTCATATTCACTTGTGTACCCCTTCCCTTCATCTTTACTGTACATTTGACACATCTGCATTGTTCAGCTGGTTGTAGAACTAACAATCTGGATGAACATTTTGATTTTTGAATTACTATAACACTAAAAATATGAGATAAAATGCAAAATGTCAGACTGATTCACAATGAGTAACAATTAGCAGGTGCTTTATGGATGTTTGATCTGACACCATACATGCCATATCTCCTGGCGGGAGATTAAATCTCCCGGGATTTAGACTTATCTCCCGATCTCCCGTCGGGAGGTGAAAATCTCACGGTCTGACTTAAATCAAACCGGTTTCCCTATGAACTCAGTATAATCCATTGTATAACCGAGCTATGATACAGCATCAGGAAGATTACGTAAGAACACATGTTAGTATCAATCCTGACCAGTGTGCTGTACACAACCACAGGCAAAGTGTGATCGTCCTTATCCAATCAAATTGCATGATTCAGACAGGTAGCAGAGTCGCCAGTCTATCAGTTGAAACAATTATCATCGGGTAATTAGCAGCTATCAAGGCAATACTAAAGCTAGAATGAGTTAGGTTAGAATGCACTTGGTACATCGTAATAAAGACGTAAATGATTGCTTTAGTATATCTTACCATGGATAAAAAGGTCCCAGAGAATAGCTAATCCTTACTTACCGGAAGTGTAAACAATAAATGATAATTAGATCAGCTGTTTACCAATCATTTAAATCTTAACAAAACTCGTCATATAGACACATCATAGAAAGTACACCTCTGCTAGCAGTAAATTGCAAATGAAGTGCAATTTTCACACCGACGCTGATTTGCTTAACAATGGATATCGTCTGCACTATAATGAGATGTGCTGATCGGAAGAGTTGGGTAACCACTTCATATCACCATACCGTACACGATAAATATTTTAAGCTAAATATTTTAGCTAAAAGCAATTTAATTTAGAAAAAAAGAAAAGAAAACACAGACAGAAGGTGAAAATATTATTAAATATGATCTAACTCTTTATTCATCCCCATTAATTAAAACCATATGATCAGAAAACATTCAATAAATCAAAGATACTGTATCAATTTAAATATATTTGATGTAAATGGCATGATCTCCGATCTGTTACAAGGTAGTGTTGCATTTAATGTGAAACAGTGCTTGTGGAAAGTTAAGTTTCTATTTGAATTCGATCTATTAATAAATTTTTAGAATTTTTTAAATATACTTTTAATGGTATTTTCATTAAATGCAATAAACAGTATATAATATAATAATAAAATCTCCCTGGCTGGACCCCAAATCTCCCTGTAAAAATTTCAAAACCTCCCTGGGAGACATACTGAAAATATGGCATGTATGTGACACTTAGGTAATTATGTGACTGAATAATAGTGTATAGCTGAAAATGTGAGTGGGGCCTCCGTGGCCGAGAGGGTAAAGTCGCTGACTTTAACACTCACTCAGCCCCTCACCGCATGGGTTTGAATCCCTACAGGGTCATTCGGATTTTCATGTGAGGAAGCCTTCCAGCTGGCCTGCAGTAGGTTGGTGGTTCTACCCGGATGCCTCCATGCATTTGGGGTCTTCCTCCACCTGTAATTAGCTGGATGTTGCTATATGACTGAAATACTGTCGAAGTGATGGTAAACTCAAATAGTCAAGTCTGAAAATATGAAAGAAGTTTAGCTTTGGTCTAGTCAGTGTTCAGACTCGATACATGATATAAACACCTTATTTTGTTATATCCTCTGATCCTGATATAAGATTAAAATCATAATCAGCTGTTCAAGCTAGTTTTCACAAAAGTATACAAGAGTGTTCTCTGGAACATGTGTGTCACCTGCTGAATTGTGACGAAAAAGTTTGATGGACAGTGTACAGATGGACAGACAGACAAACGACAGAAAAGTGATCCCTATGTGTCACCTCTGAAAACAGCAGGTGACACAATCAAAAGATTGTTGCCATATATAAAAGACTTCATGTTCTCCCTCAGCAGTTTAATCTGCAAAATATACTGCTCTAACACAGTGTTTCATAAATTACAGATAGAGTGCCTGTTTCTGTATCATACCTTTGATTTTTGCTTGTTGGTTTGATTTCTGTCTGTTTGCATTCTTCTTTGGATGAAGCTGCTGATTGGACTAGGATAACAAACCTCTTTCCTGAAGGGTACAAAGGGGATATCAAATTTCTTACATAGAGACCGCAAATTGAGCAAACAAAATGTGTGCTAAAGTCACTGACAATAAATATTTTATTTATACAGAGCATGAACATTTGTCTAAATATACAAGGGCGAGTCAATAAATAACCAGCCTAACCTATTTCGGGTTGAGATCTACCTCTTCTTTTTCAATATAATTTCCCTCCAGGGCAATGCACTTTGACCAACAGCCATCAGCCCAGAAGTGAAGAAGTCAGGGTCATTTCCATGGAACCACTCTTCAACTGCTGCCACGACTTCTTCGTCAGACGGGAAATGACGTCCTCGTATATCCTTTTTCAAATTTGGAAAAAGGAAGAAGTTGCTAGGAGCCAGGTCTGGTGAGTAGGCAGGGTGCGGTATTAATTCATACCCATTTCGCTCCACAGCATCCATTGCAACTTTACAAGTGTGGACTCTTGCATTGTCCTGTTGCAGCAAAACACCTTTGGAGAGTTTACCACGGCGTTTCTCGCGGATGGTGTTCCTCAGCTAGTCTAGCAAGTTTGCATAGTATGCTCTGGTTATTGTAATTCTCTTGGGTAAAATGTCCAACAAAATAACGCCCTTTGTGACCCAAAATACTGTGGCTATCACTTTGTCAGCAGATGGTTGAGACTTGAACTTCTTTGGCCTTGGGGATCCTGGCCCTACCCACTGACGACTCTAGGCTTTATTTTCTGGTTCATAATAATGCACCCAAGTCTCATCCAAAGTCACTAGACGCAAAAAGAATTCATCTTTTGACCTCAAACGCTTCAACAATGCACTGCATACTGATGCTCTCGTTGCCATTTGCTCATTGTTAGGGATTTTGGGACCCAACGGGCTGTAAGCTTGCGCATCCCTAAACAATCATGCAAGATTGTTGAAGCGGTACCATGTAAAATGCCTAATGCCTGTGCTATTTCTTCAACCTGACTTCGCCTATCTGAGTATACCAGATCTCTGACATTTCTTTGTCGGTGGCATCAACTGGGCGTCCAGACCTGGCTTCATTTTCTAAAGACGTTCTACCGCGTTTAAACTCCCCAACCCAGAATTCAACTTGAGAATAAGATGGTGCAGAAGACCCATACACATCAACTAACTCAGCATGTATGTCCTTACCAGCTTTACCTTTTAAATGCAAGTACCGAATTACAGCATGGTACTCCGTTTTGATGAAAAGCTTGCTTTTACATCACTAGTCATGTTTGACATTCAATATCTAACAAACAAATGACTGTATACATGTGTAGTTTTGTACACAGGTATAGTACATGAATTGAAACAATGCGTGAAAATCGTGGATGACTCGGTTGATCGGAGATGTCATTGGCTGGTTATTTATTGACTCACCCTCGTAGTTTATACATATCATTATATTTCAGCATCATGTAACCAACACTGCACAAACAGTACAGATATAACTCCTTGTAAAACAGTACAGATATAACTCCTTGTAAAACAGTACAGATATAACTCCTTGTAAACAGTACAGATAAACTCTTGTTAAACAGTACAGATATAACTCATTGTAAAACAGTACAGATATAACTCCTTGTAAAACAGTACAGATATAACTCCTTGTTAAACAGTACAGATATAACTCCTTGTAAAACAGTACAGATATAACTCCTTGTTAAACAGTACAGATATAACTCCTTGTAAAACAGTACAGATATAACTCCTTGTTTTCAGGACAAATTTTTTACAGTGGTGCTAACGTATCAGTTGTCAAAAATAGCGTATATCGTTCGTATCGCATCGTATCGTAACGTATATATTACTCAATCGCATCGTAACGTATGGAAAATCGCATAACGTATATCATATTGAACAACCCAGTGGTTTAGGACAGTGTAAGTTACGGGACGCTATCGATATTTCAGAAATAATTCATGTTCGTGTCTTTAAATTTAATATTTGCTTAAGTTTATTAATGGTGGATCATTAAATCACATTATGCAGTACATTTTTTTTCATATTTTACCAATTGTAATAGTTATATTTCTTTTACTTTATTATTTTATACATGTGTTATGGCCTACGTGACTTTCAGGAGCAGACGCCATGCGATTTTATATAATTTGATGCACGTATGAAAAGTACTATATCAGAGACGTAAATACCTTTAATATAGCTTCGTGACTATATCATTATTAAAGTGGAATAATATGTGTAATCGATATGTTTGATCAATGTTTGCTTTATTAACCTGTCTAAAAACTAACAAATTAACTCGAATGCCCATTTTTCTTTATTATTTAATGAATTCGTGAACAAAAGATAATTGTAATTTACGAATATAGTTTATTTATTTAATTATTTCCTATTTTATTTAGGTTTCTCTATCTCTCTTTCATTACGCACACGCGCGAGCACACACACACTTCCAAAAAAATTGGATGAATGAGTGCAAATTATGTTTCTTTTTTCCCCCTTTTTCACCAGTACGGAGATAATCAAAATTCAGGTAGGTGGAGACTGAAAATCCAAACCGGAGCATTTTTTCCGATGATCGCGTAAATCCTAATACGTATATGATGTGTACAAGATGCATCGGTATTGCTTTGAGAACACGGAGCTCTAAGTACTAGTTCTACACAGGAACATGTTTACAGTATATCGGTGCTATACCTCGGACACGTATATTTCGAAGAGCATTTTTTTTTTTTTGCGAAATTAGCATGGGTATCACACCCGAACTTAACTGTATCCAACAAGTGTCTCTTTCATATGGAAAAAAAAAACAATGATAAAACGGGACCACATTTTCATGATATGCTTCACTGCTATGTCTTAATATTTAATATGATAAACCAGGAATTATTGCAAGCCATAACAATAGAAAAATAAACATAAAACCTACATGGGAATGGAAGATTTGTTATAAAATAACTGATGTATTTTATTCCGTGATAACACAGAGTTCACTGACATGATAATAGTTAAAAGAAAATGATCTTGTTTCCATATTACTACAGTTCGCTAAAGATCTCATTTCCATATTATTACAGTTTGCTAGAGATATAATAGGTTAGAACATTTTCTTGCATATCCCTAATCTTTTATGTATAATTAAGTGAAAAAAGTGTGTTTCGCAATACCGGATGCGTGCCATAAGTTCTTATCAGCAGGCACAGCATGTGTTTATTTTGACCGGATATGTCACCTTTATGTCTCGCCGCTGCCGGTATACCACCCCCAGAGGAGAAGACTTTTGACATGTACACAGAGTGAATGTTATTTCCGGTACTAAAAGATTACAATTTTTAGCAATAATTTGAAATTCTAAACACACCAATATTTATAGAATAATAATAATAATAATAAAACTGTTTCCAATCTAGGTATGAGGCATAGAATATATTTCGAAGAGAGAAAAAAAATCTTAAATGTACACGATGATGATAATGATGATACATGTATCAAAAATACATTTGTAAGGGAGTGTGCGGGCACACATGTGTGTGACTTATGGACTTATTTTTATATCACAAATGAGCGAATCATAGGGTATTCTTTAAAATATTTTGATTGTTAAAACGGCGAGTAAAATACACAGATTTTAAATAGACTTTTTTTTTTTAATTTGTTCTTCCGATTGAAACCCATTGTGTCTACAAATCAAAATCTCTGCAAATTAAAATGTGTCTCGAAACCACATACATGATAACATTAATGAACATTAGCTCAAAATATAGGATGAGAGAGAGAGAGAGAGACAGAGAGAGAGAGGAGGAGAGATGAATGCATATTTATGCGGAAGACACAGTGAATTAGTGCGGGGATGATACATATGCACACAATATAAATTTTATATCATAAATATTTAATAAAATATTAAATACTTTACATTTAAATAATTTTACAATAATACTTGGTCAAAAACATGGATACCATTACAAAATATTGAAAGCCCAACACATGATGATATTTCCCTACTTAATAAGAGACAATTAGTTATATATCCTTTACATGTAGTAATGCATGTGTTAGACAATCTGGAAACATGTCTGGAAAGGTGTGAAATAACTTTATACAGTAGATGAACTGGGTGTAGTCAAAATGAGATATAACCGATTTGGCAACTATCTTATTCTTGTACTCGATTAACGAAACAAATCATATTAAGCTGTATACGCATGGCGGCGTATGACATTTCTCACGAATACCCGGTTAAACGGCGGCCTCTTCACTCATGGCATCTTTTCGACAAAGATAGCTTTTCGACCCATGTTAATGTACATGTATTTAATTGTTTAATTACCAAGGTCAATTTCCAACAACAATTCTTCGGGCTTAGGGCTTTTTAAAACAATAGCGGATTTTCCGAGCTTCTGGTTAAAGTATATGAAAACATATTTATATTAAATCTATACCTATGACAGTTACCTACTTGTAATATATACGAATATTCTAATAAGAAAATAGATACGGTGCTATTCTCCCACACTCACTCACTTTCTTTTGATATTTGATACATCCAATAAATTATATATACATTTATGTTTGATGGATTAAATGCAAAGTTTGAAAAATGCCCGAAGAAAAATCAGTTTTTCATTACACGTGCTTAGGTTGTTATTGACGGAGACAACAGAGTCCGTAACATTTCTAGAGGACCCGCAATTTAGTTTGTCCCCATTTCCTGTTTCCCGTTTTGTTTATTTCCGCTGTTTATTTCAGATGAAAACACGGCTTGTGATAAATATTGTTAAAAGCTTAGTTGATATTTCATATTTTTGAACTTATTGTAAAATCTAGTTGTATACAGTTGTAAAAAATGCCATTTATACTGTTCCATCGCATAACGTATATCGCAGATCGTAATTCGTATGGCATTAAACGATCGAAAATCGTAAAGGAAATCAGACCTGCTATCGCACATCGCATATCGCAGATCGTATATCGCATATCGTATATCGTCCGTATTTCTATCGTATTCCAATCGTATGTTTTGACAACTGATACGTTAGCACCACTGTATGTCATGGCCAGGGATAGAACAATACTTTTGCTGGGGCAGACACTCTAACCACACAGACACCAGGATCAATTACAAAGTTTGTTTTCTACTTACATGAATTACTTACATTAACTGGCACCAGCTCTTCAGTAATGATTGGTTGCTGTTCAGGAACTGCTCTCTGGATGCAGAGGTCACTGTCCATCTCCTGGCCATTAGTTTCTGTCTGAACATCATGAGTGAGACTTGCTGGTTCTACTTCATCAGCAGATGCCTTAACAGTCTGAAAATAAATGGAAGTTTAAATAAAGCATTTCCACTGAATAAGAAGTGTTTTAGGAAGGGGGAAAAAGTGTGAATGAGCTCGGAGGGGAATTTTTCTACTATGTATAATGTAGGTTTTATTGCATTTTACTCTCATTTATTTATGTTTTATTGCATAAATGAATAATTAGGACAATAATATAAAATGTCTGAACAGTTTTATTAAGAATATAACATTTAACAAGAGGGCCAAGATGGTCCTGAATTGCTCACCTGAGAAGTATTGCTTTCATTGCCTTTTACAACATAGTCATACTGAATACAAAATCCATGCAGAAGAACAGCAATATAATCTTAACTCCACACAAAAAGTTTACATGTGGTCCATAAAACCAAGTTCACCCTACATTGGACCAATTTTGACCCCAGGGCCATGATTTGAAAACATGTTCCAAGTCCACAAGGCTATGTTACATACCAAATATCTAAACCCCTGATCTTGTGGTTTCTAACAAGGATATTTTTTAAAAATCTTTCCTATGTAAGTCTATGTAAAATCAAGTGACCCCTGGGGTGGGGCCAATTTTGACTCCAGGGCCATGATTTGAACAAACTTGGTAGTTGTCCATAAGGCAATGTTACACACCAAAGATCTTAACTCCAGGCCTTGTGGTTTCTGAGAAGAAGTCATTTTTCTATTTTTTATTAGTGATGTTCCCATTGTCGCTAGTCACCGACAAACAGTTACAGTAAGGAATGATAATAAACGATTTACATATATCTGTTCCACGATGACGTAAAATTTTATACCATACCATGTCATGTGTTGTTGGTCCCCTTTCAAACAATAAGACAAAAAAGTTTAACCTATTAGCTGCTCCAGCATTATCAAACTAAAACTGTGTCGAAAACTACTTCATGAAGTTCATGCAACTGTGTATAATTAAGAGCCTTGCTTGAAATTTACTTCCTATATTAGCCTATGTAAAATCAACTGACCCCTGGGGCGGGGACAATTTTGACCCAAGGGTCATGATTTGAACAAACTTAGTAGAGGTCAACTAAGCTCTAGGCCTTGCGGTTTTGCAGAAGAAGATTTTCAAAGTTGGCATTTGAAAAAATCTATTTTTAGATCATGTGACCTACTTTTTCAACTAATCAAAATAATTTGAACAATCTTGATAGAGGGCATTATAAGGATGATTCCTGTGAAGTTTGGTAAAAATCCATTCAGTGGTTTAGGAGGAGATGTTGTTTAAGGATATTGTTGACGCCGGACACATGCACGGACAAAAGGGGATTACAATAGCTCACCATGAGCACATTGTGCTCAGATGAGCTAAAAATGACACTGCAACAGTGAGTCCATGCACACAATATGGTATGTAAACTGTCATAATCATGGAGGGGGTGGTTGGATGAAAAAATGGGTGGGAGGAATGCCTCCTATATTCTCTGAATATTTTGACCAAAAAAACAACAACAGACGAATCACTGGTGAAAATACATAGGAAAACTTCTTTTTTTTCTGTCACATTTTAAACATTGTAACTTGGTTCATCATATAAATTATACCCTGTGGGGATCCCCAAATTCTTGAAGATGCACTTTAAAATTGTCGTAAGTTTTAAAAAACTAAACCAACAAAGGAACAAAACTATTCTTTTTTGTAAGTATTTTTTGAAGAACTTTCATGATAAAGTAAAAATTAATCAAATCGACATAAAAAATAATGACAGTGTCATTATTTAAAAAAAAATCTAGTATATATTTCACAAACTAAGATCATTAATGAATTATTTACATTATCATTACATTCAACTAATACTGAAGACACATTATGAAATATGATTAATGAAAGAGTGATTATTCAATTTCCCCTTTTTAAATGAAATGGGAGTCTCCAGTATTCAAGCAAAATGGATGTTGTCATGGTGACCTAATGTCTCTTACTGTGTGATCATTCTGTAAGCCAGATGCTGCAACCAGCAGTTGGTTTATGACCTCTTATGCAATATTACATAACCAGTCTTGCTATATGACACATGGTCATATTTCCCCTACTCTTAGATAACAAGAAAAGACTAGAACCGCAAAGCGGCATCTTGGTTTTCGCTTTTAACTTGACTAGTAAGAGTACTGGTTTCAACTGCAGACATAATTGATTGATATTAACTTTATTCGAATATTTTTGTAAATTGATCAAATGAAGTCCGATCTTCAAAAACTAAACATCATTAGAACGATCTCTTCACGAACTAAAACTTTTGTTCATACACTTTCTATAAAATATTTCTAGATTTGAAGCTATTTTGTGCCGATAAAAATAAAAATAATCGGTATTATGACCTTGACCTTTGCATATTTTCATCGTTATTTACTATGATGTATTTGTATTATTTAAATGCATAAACAGTGAAAACATGATGAAGATTGGTCAAAAAATAAAGGCAGGAGCAGCAAAAAAGAGGAAACATACGGATTTACAATTGTTTGATAAAAGGATCAAACTTTGGACTGAAGTAATTTGATCAAATGAAGTCCAATCTTCAAAAACTGAACACCAATGGAAAGATCTCTTCACAAACTAAAACTTTTGTTCATATACCTTCTTTAAAATATTTTTAGATTTGAAGCTATTTTGTGCCGATAAAAATAACAATAATCGGTATTATGACCTTGACCTTTGCATATTTTCATCGTTATTTACAATGAGTTTGTTTGTATTATTTAAATGCATAAACAGTGAAAAAATGATGAAGATTGAACAAAAAATAAAGTCAGTAGCAGCAAAAAAGAGGAAACATACGGATTTACAATTGTTTGATAAAAGGATAAAAATTTGGACTATGGTAATTTGATCAAATGAAGTCCGATCTTCAAAAACTAAACTCCAATGGAAAGATCTCTTCACAAACTAAAACTTTTGTTCATATACCTTCTATAAAATATTTTTAGATTGAGAACTATTTCATGCCGATAAAAATAACAATAATTGGTATATGACCTTGACCTTTGCATGTCTTCATTTTTTTTTCTATGATTTTATTTGTATAATATAAATGCATAAACAGTGAAATAATGATGAAGATTGAACAAAAAATAAAGTCAGGAGCTGCAAATAACCTTAAAAGTCATGCTTTTAAAATGTTGATTTTTCGAAAATATTGGTTAAGTTTGACTGCATCCTGTGGACAAACCATGCATTTCCCGAATTTGCCACCCCATATATTTTGTGAGTATATGTCTTGCGAATCATATGCAATAAACAAAATTCTTTTATCTCAATTCCAATAAAAATGGGCACTTTTTTTGTAGACCTACCCTCATTTTCACTGTTTTTTGCGAGGTTCGAACTTTCAACCTTCCGTAGTCAAAAAGTTTTATATACGCAGATTTTTGAAACCTATCATATTTGATTAGGCTTTTGACAAGGAACACAATGCAAAAAACCACATCTGAATCAAACCTCAAATAACAGAGTTATTAGCATTTGATGATTTTTTTCAAAGCGCCCCCTAGCGGCAAAAATAAGACAAAAATGAGAATTTTCTCAACGTTAGGATCAAGTTCAGATAAATATAAGGAATTGGTAAAAATTTCATAATTGTGGCTTTTTTCTATCATGGTGATATGCCGTTCACAAAAAAGGGTTAGAAAAATAATAATAACTAGAATCGCAATCGCGATATCATCGGTTTTCGCAAAAGCAATTCCATTAAGTTCACGAGTCGCATGATTCGAAAAACATTTCTTCGTTCAATGGCTTGTTTATAATGTTAACAGCGATCTTTCAAACACTTTTGTCGCAATGTTTAAGAAGACTTTTTACCCAAAAGAAGATTTTTGAGTATTATTATCTATCAGTTATGTAGTCGCGATATCATCGGTTTTCATGAAAGCAATTCCATTCAGTTCACGAGTCGCATGATTCGAAAAACATTTCTTCGTTCAATTGCTTGTTGATACTGTTAACAGTGATCTTTGAAACGTTTCTGTCGCAATGTTTAAGCAGACTTTTTACCCAAGAGAGTATTGTTGAGTATTACCTGTCAGTTATGAAATCGCGATATCATCAGTTTTCATGAAAGCAATTCCATTCAGTTCATGAGTCGCATGATTCGAAAAACATATTTCTTCGTTCAATGGCTTGTTGAATACTGTTAACAGTGATCATTCAAACATTTTTGTCGCAATGTATAATCAGACTTTTTACCAAGAAGAATACTTTTGAGTATTACCTGTCTGTTGTGTAGTTGTAAACTTGAAAACATTTTTTACGGACTTCGGGTACTGCAATGTTATATGTGTGTTTTGCTTTATGATGGAGACAAATGACAATTGTATTCGATAAACAACAATTGCAAACGACAAACAACAGTATAAAATGACACACGACAATGCAATATGCCAGTCAACACTATTACGAACAACTGTTGCATTGAATTACTATCATTTTTATGAAATATCGCATTATCTTTTTTGTGTCATTTCAAATTGATGTCACCGAAGAACAGAATGCAAAAGAAATCGTATAAAAATCAGACTTCATTTTTTTTTAAACTATTAATAGTGATTTCAAGCTAATCGCCCCAAGCGGCAAAATGAGAACCAAAACTGATTAAAATTTTACTATTAGGTACCTAGCAATGCAGCAAATGGTTCAATCAAGTATACAAGTCGCACTAGTCAAACATTCTATCCCTTATATATCACAATTTGAAGCATAAAAACTGATTTACAATTATTCTAAAGAGGATCAAACCTTGGACTGCCGTAAAATGACCAAATCAAGTCCGATCTTCAAAAACTAAACACAAATTGAAAGGGCTATTCAAGAACTAAAACTTTTGTTCATATACTTTCAATGAAATATTTTTTGTTTTGGAGCTATTTGGAGCCGAAAAAAACATAATAATAATTGGTATATGACCTTGACCTTTGCATATTATGCTTGATTTTTTTCTATGATTTTATTTGTTTTATAAAAATGCATAAACAGTGAAATAATGATGAAGATTGAACAAAAAATAAAGTCAGGAGCAGCAAAAAAGAGGAAACATATGGATATACAATTGTTTGATAAGAGGATCAAACTTTGGACTGTGGTCATTTGATCAAATGAAGTCCGATCTTCAAAAACTAAACACCAATGGAAAGACCTCTTCACAGACTAAAACTTTTGTTCATATACTTTCTATAAAATATTTTTAGATTTGGAGCTATTTTATGCCGATATAACTAATAATTATTGGTATATGACCTTGACCTTTGCATATTATGCTTGAATTTTTTTCTATGATTTTATTTGTTTTATAAAAATGCATAAACAGTGAAATAATGATGAAGATTGAACAAAAATTAAAGTCAGGAGCTGCAAATAACCGTAAAAGTCATGCTTTGAAAATGTTGATTTTTCGAAAATATTGGTTAAGTTTGACCGCATACTGTGGACAAACCATACATTTCTCAAAATCGCCACACCATATATTTTGTGCGTATATGTCTTGCAAATCATATGCCACGAGCAAAATTGTCCTATCTCATCTCTGAAAAAAATGGGGACTTTTTTCGTAGACCTACCTTTATTTCATCGTTTTTTTCGAGATTTGAACTTTCAACCTCCTGTAGCACGAAAGTTTTATATACGCAAATAATTGAAACGTATCATATTTTATTAAGTTTCTGACAAGGAACACAATGCAAAAAACCGCATTTGAATCGGACCTCAAAAAACAGAGTAATTAGCCCTTAGTCATTTTTACAAAACGCCACCTAGCGGCAAAACTAAGACAAAAATGAAAATTTTCTCAACGTTAGGATCAAATTCAGATCTTAGGACAAAAGTGGTAAAAAAATCAGAAATGTGAATTTTTTCTATCATGGTGATATGCCGTTCACAAAAAAAGGTTAGAAAAATAATAATAACTAGAATCGCAATCGCGATATCATCGGTTTTCGCAACAGCAATTAAATTCAGTTCACGAGTCGCATGATTCGAAAAACATTTCTTCGTTCAATTGCTTGTTGATACTGTTAACAGTGATCTTTCAAACGTTTCTGTCGCAATGTTTAAGAAGACTCTTTACCCAAGAGAGTATTGTTGAGTATTACCTGTCAGTTATGAAATCGCGATATCATCAGTTTTCATGAAAGCAATTCCATTCAGTTCAGGAGTCGTATGATTCGAAAAACATATTTCTTCGTTCAATGGCTTGTTGAATACTGTAAACAGTGATCTTTCAAACATTTTTGTCGCAATGTATAATCAGACTTTTTACCAAGAAGAATACTTTGAGTATTACCTGTCTGTTATGTAGTCGTAAACTTGAAAACTTTTTTTACGGACTTCGGGTACTGCAATGTTATATGTGTGTTTTGCTTTATGATGGAGACAAATGACAATTGTATTCGATAAACAACAATTGCAAACGACAAACAACAGTATAAAATGACACACGACAATGCAATATGCCACTCAACACTATTACGAAGAACTGTTGCATTGAATTACTTTCATTTTCATGAAATATCGCATTATTTTTTTTTAATCATTTCAAATTGATGTCACCGAAGAACAGAATGCAAAAAAAAATCGCATAAAAATCAGACTTCATTTGTTTTTAATTATTAATAGTGATTTCAAGCTAATCGCCCCCAAGTGGCAAAATGAGAACCAAAACTGATTAAAATTTTACTATCAGGTACCTAGCAATGCAGCAAATGGTTCAATCAAGTATACAAGTCGCACTAGTCAAACATTCTATTCCTTATATATCACAATTTGAAGCATAAAAACTGATTTACAATTGTTCTAAATAGGATCAAAACTTGGACTGCCGTAAAATGACCAAATCAAGTCCGATCTTCAAAACCTTAACATCACTGGAAAGGGCTCTTTAAGAAATAAAACTTTTGTTAATATACTTTCAATGAAATATTTTTTGTTTTGGAGCTATTTGGAGCCAAATAAAAACACAATAATCGTAATATGCCCTTGAACTTTGCAATTTCTTTTTAACTTTTTAATTGTGAGGTCCTTTCAGACATAACAATACATAACTTGTGAAAATATCATGAAGAATGAACAAAAAATAAAGTCAGGAGCGACAAAAACATGTTTTAGAAATTTTAATTTTTCCTAAAATTTAGTAAAGTTTGACCATTTCTAGAGGACAAACCATGCATTTCTTAAATTCGCCACCCCATTTATTCTGTGCGTTTATGTCTTGCAAATCATTTGCAGCAAACAGAATTCTTCTATCTCATCTCTAACAAAAATGGATAGGTTTTTCGTAGACCTACCCTCATCTGCACAGTCTTTTGCGAGGTTCGAACTTTCAACCTTCCGTTAGTAGCTCAAAAAGTTTAAGCCACTCATCCACTCATACCTAGAAACTATCATACTTTATTAGGCTATCAACAAGGAACACAATGCAACAAACCGCATATGGATCAGACTTCAACATTTTGAATTATAAGTAGAAAAGTGCTTTCATGCTATGCGCCCCCTAGCGGCAAAATGAGAAACAAAATTGATTAAAATTTTACCATTAGGTACCTAGCAATGCGGCAAATAGTTCAATTAAGTATACAAATCGCACTAGTCGAACATTCTATTTCTTATACATCACATTTTGAAGCATAAAAACTGATTTACAATTATTCGAAAAGGATCAAACTTTGGACTGCCGTAAAATGACCAAATCAAGTCCGATCTTCAAAATCTAAACATCATTAGAAAGAACTTTTCTAATACTAAATCTTTTGTTCATATATTGTTTAAGAATTGTTTTTTGATTTTGAGCTATTTCAAGCCGAATTGATATACAATTATCCTAATATGACCTTGACCTTTACAATACATTTTTACGTTTTATATTATGTGACACTTAAGAACATAGTTTTACATTAAATGTGAAAATTTCATAGAAATTGAACTAAAAATAAAGTCAGGAGCTGCAAAAAATCTTAACAGTCATGCTTTGAAAATGTTGATTTTTCGAAAATTTGGTTAAGTTTGACCGCGTACTGTGGACAAACCATGCATTTCCCGAATTCGCCACCCCATATATTTTGTGCGTATATGTCTTGCAAATCATATGCAACAAACAAAATTCTTTTATCTCAATTCCAATAAAAATGGGCACTTTTTTTGTAGACCTACCCTCATTTTCACTGTTTTTTGCGAAGTTCGAACTTTAAACCTTCCGTAGTCAAAAAGTTTTATATACGCAGATTTTTGAAACCTATCATATTTGATTAGGCTTTTGACAAGGAACACAATGCAAAAAACCACATCTGAATCGGACCTCAAATAACAGAGTTATTAGCATTTGTTGATTTTTTTCAAAGCGCCCCCTAGCGGCAAAAATAAGACAAAAATGAAAATTTTTTCAACGTTAGGATCAAGTTCAGATAAATATAAGGAACTGGTAAAAATTTCATTATTGTGGCTTTTTTCTATCATGGTGATATGCCGTTCACAAAAAAGGGTTAGAAAAATAATAATAAAAATAAAACAGAAGAAGAACAATAGGTTTTCGCAAGCGATGCGAAAACCTAACTAGAATCGCAATCGCGATATCATCGGTTTTCGCAAAAGTAATTCCATTCAGTTCACGAGTCGCATGATTCGAAAAATATTTCTTCGTTCAATGGCTTGTTGATACTGTTAACAGCGATCTTTGAAACATTTCTATCGCAATGTTTAAGCAGATTTTTTACCCATAAGAATATTGTTGAGTATAGATATACACTAATCGTAATATGACCTTGACATTTACAATAAATTTTTAAGTTTTTTATTATATGAACTTTAAAGACAATGTTATACATTATATGTGAAAATTTCATGCAGATTGAACAAAAAATAAAGTCAGGAGCTGCAAATGATTTAAGTAATGCTTTAATACAATGATTTTTGAAAGGATCAAACTTCAGAATGCCATAAAATAACCAAATCAAGTCCAATCTTCAAAATCTAAACATCATTGGAAAGAACTCTTTTAAAACTAAATATTTTGTTCATATATTGTTTATGAATTGTTTTTAGGTTTTGAGCTATTTCAAGCCGAATAGATATACAATAAACCTAATATGACCTTGACCTTTACAATACAATTTTAAATTTTTTATAACATAAAACTTAAAGACATAGTTATACATTACATGTGAAAATTTCATGAAGATTGAACAAAAAAATAAAGTCGGGAGCTTCAAATGATTTTAAAGTCATGCTTTTAAAATGATGATTTTTCGAAAATATTGGTTATGTTTGACCACGTACTGTGGACAAACCATGCATTCCTCAAAATCGCCACACTATATATTTTGTGCGTATATGTCTTGCGAATCATATGCAACAAACAAAATTTTCCTATCTCATTCCTGAAAGACGTGGATAAATTTTTCGCAGACCTACCCTCATTTCACAGTTTTTTCGAGATTCGAACATTCAACCTCCTGTAGCACGAAAGTTATATATACGCAACTTTTTGAAAACTATCATATTTTATTAAGTAACTGACAAGGAACGCAATGCAAAAAATCGCATTTCAATCGGACTTCAAATAACAGAGTTATTAGCCCTTAGTCACTTTTACAAAACGCCCCCTAGCGGCAAAATTAAGACAAAAATGAAAATTTTCTCGACGTTAGGATCAAATTCAGATCCTAGGACAAAACTGGTAAAACAATCAGAACTGTGACTGTTTCCTATCTTGTTGATATGCCGTTCACAAAAAAGAGACGGAAAAATAATAATAAAAAAAAAAAAAAAAAAAAAACAGAAGAAGAACAATAGGTTTTCGCAAGCGATGCGAAAACCTAACTAGAATCGCAATCGCGATATCATCGGTTTTCGCAAAAGCAATTCCATTAAGTTCACGAGTCGCATGATTCGAAAAATATTTCTTCGTTCAATGGCTTGTTTATAATGTTAACAGCGATCTTTCAAAGACTTTTGTCGCAATGTTTAAGAAGACTTTTTACCCAAAAGAAGATTTTTGAGTATTACCTGTCAGTTATGAAATGTGATGTCATCAGTTTTCATGAAAGCAATTCCATTCACTTCATGAATCGCATGATTCGAAAAACATATTTCTTCGTTCAATGGCTTGTTGAATACTGTTAACAGTGATCATTCAAACATTTTTGTCGCAATGTATAATCAGACTTTTTACCAAGAAGAATACTTTTGAGTATTACCTGTCTGTTATGTAGTCGTAAACTTGAAAACATTTTTTACGGACTTCGAGTACTGCAATGTTATATATGTTTTTAGCTTTATGATGGAGACAAATGACAATTGTATTCGATAAACAACAATTGCAAACGACAAACAACAGTATAAAATGACACACGACAATGCAATATGCCAGTCAACACTATTACGAACAACTGTTGCATTGAATTACTATCATTTTTATGAAATATCGCATTATCTTTTTTGTGTCATTTCAAATTGATGTCACCGAAGAACAGAATGCAAAAAAAAATCGCATAAAAATCAGACTTCATTTTTTTTTAATTATTAATAGTGATTTCAAGCTAATCGCCCCCAAGCGGCAAAATGAGAACCAAAACTGATTAAAATTTTACTATTAGGTACCTAGCAATGCAGCAAATGGTTCAATCAAGTATACTAGTCAAACATTCTATTCCTTATATATCACAATTTGAAGCATAAAAACTGATTTACAATTGCTCTAAAGAGGATCAAAACTTGGATTGCCGTAAAATGATCAAATGAAGTCCGATCTTCAAAAGCTAAACACCAATGGAAAGATCTCTTCACAGACTAAAACTTTTGTTCATATACTTTCTATAAAATATTTTTAGATTTGGAGCTCTTTTATGCCGATAAATATAATAATTATTGGTATATGACCTTGACCTTTGCATATTATGGGTGATTTTTTTTCTATGATTTTATTTGTTTTATAAAAATGCATTAACAGTGAAAAAATGATGAAGATTGAATAAAAAATAAAGTCAGGAGCTGCAAATAACCTTAAAAGTCATGCTTTTAAAATGTTGATTTTTCGAAAATATTGGTTATATTTGACCGCGTACTGTGGACAAACCATTCATTTCTCAAAATCGCCACACCATATATTTTGTGCGTATATGTCTTGCGAATCATATGCAACAAACAAAATTCTCCTATCTCATCTCTGAAAAAAATGGGGACTTTTTTTCGTAGACCTACCTTTATTTCATCGTTTTTTCGAGATTCGAACATTCAACCTCCTGTAGCACGAAAGTTTTATATACGCAAATAATTGAAACGTATCATATTTTATTAGGTTTCTGACAAGGAACACAATGCAAAAAACCACATTTGAATCGGACCTCAAATAACAGAGTTATTAGCCCTTAGTCATTTTTACAAAACGCCACCTAGCGGCAAAACTAAGACAAAAATGAAAATTTTCTCAACGTCAGGATCAAATTCAGATCTTAGGACAGAAGTGGTAAAAAAATCAGAAATGTGACTTTTTTCTATCATGGTGATATGCCGTTCACAAAAAAAGGTTAGAAAAATAATAATAACTAGAACCGCAAAGCGGCATCTTGGTTTTCGCTTTTAACTTGACTAGTAAGAGCACTGGTTTCAACTGCAGACATAATTGATTGATATTAACTTTATTCGAATATTTTTGCTAATTGATCAAATGAAGTCCGATCTTCAAAAACTAAACATCATTAGAACGATCTCTTCACGAACAAAAACTTTTGTTCATATACTTTCTATAAAATATTTCTAGATTTGAAGCTATTTTGTGCCGATAAAAATAATCGGTATTATGACCTTGATCTTTGCATATTTTCATCGTTATTTACTATGAGTTTATTTGTATTATTTAAATGCATAAACAGTGAAAAAATGATGAAGATTGAACAAAAATAAAGTCAGGAGCTGCAAAAAAGAAGCAACATATGGATTTACAATTGTTTGATAAAAGGATCAAATTTTCGACTGTAGTAATTTTATCAAATGAAGTCCGATCTTCAAAAACTAAAAAGCAATGGAAAGATCTCTTCACAAACTCAAACATTTGTTCATATACCTTCTTTAAAATATTTTTAGATTTGAAGCTGTTTTGTGCCGATAAAAATAAAAATAATCGGTATTATGACCTTGACCTTTGCATATTTTCATCGTTATTTACTATGAGTTTGTTTGTATTATTTAAATGCATAAACAGTGAAAATATGATGAAGATTGAACAAAAAATAAAGTCAGGAGCTGCAAAAAAGATTTAAAAATCAGATCTTAAAAACTAAACACCAATGGAAAGATCTCTTCACAGACTCAACCTTTTGTTCATATACTTTCTATAAAATATTTTTAGATTTGGAGCTATTTTATGCCGATATAAATAATAATAATTGGTATATGACCTTGACCTTTGCATATTATGGGTGATTTTTTTTCTATGATTTTATTTGATTGATAAAAATGCATTAACAGTGAAAAAATGATGAAGATTGAACAAAAAATAAAGTCAGGAGCTGCAAATAACCTTAAAAGTCATGCTTTTAAAATGTTGATTTTTCGAAAATATTGGTTATGTTTGACCGCGTACTGTGGACAAACCATACATTTCTCAAAATCGCCACCCCATATATTTTGTGCGTATATGCCTTGCAAATCATATGCAACAAACAAAATTCTTCTATCTCATCTCTGAATAAAATGGGCACGTTTTTGGTAGACCTACCCGTATTTCACAGTTTTTTTCGAGATTCGAACTTTCAACTTCCTGTAGCAGGAAAGTTTTATATACGCAAATTTTTGGAACCTATCATCTTTTATTGGGCTATTTACAAGGAACATTGTGCAAAAACCGCATTTGAATCGGACCTCAAATAATGGAGATATTGCTTATTAAACATTTTCATATAAAACGCCCCCTGGCGGGAAAATCAAAACAAAAATGAAAATTATCTCGACGTTAGGATCATCTTCAAGTATGTGGTTATTACTGATAAAAGTTTCATAGATGTGGCTTTTCTCACCTCGGAGCTATGCCGTTCACAAAAAAGGGTTAGAAAAATAAAAAAAAAACTAGAACCGCAAAGCGGCATCTTGGTTTTCGCTTTAACTTGACTAGTAAGAGTACTGGTTTCAACTGCAGACATAATTGATTGATATTAACTTTATTCGAATATTTTTGTTAATTGATCAAATTAAGTCCGATCTTCAAAAACTAAACATCATTAGAACGATCTCTTCACGAACTAGAACTTTTGTTCATATACTTTCTATAAAATATTTCTAGATTGAGAACTATTTTGTGCCGAAAAAATAATCGGTATTATGACCTTGACCTTTGTATATTTTCATCGTTATTTACTATGAGTTTATTTGTATTATTTAAATGCATAAACAGTGAAAAAATGATGAAGATTGAACAAAAATAAAGTCAGGAGCTGCAAATAACCTTAAAAGTCATGCTTTTAAAATGTTGATTTTTCGAAAATATTGGTTAAGTTTGACCGCATACTGTGGACAAACCATGCATTTCCCGAATTCGCCACCCCATATATTTTGTGCGTATATGTCTTGCAGATCATATGCAACAAACAAAATTCTCCTATCTCATCTCTGAATAAAATGGGTAGGTTTTTGGTAGACCTACCCTTATTTCACAGTTTTTGCGAGATTCGAACATTCAACCTCCTGTAGCACGAAAGTTTTATATACGCAAATTTTTGAAACCTATCATATTTTATTGGGCTATTTACAAGGAACATTGTGCAAAAACCGCATTTGAATCGGACCTCAAATAATGGAGATATTGCTTATTAAACATTTTCATATAAAACGCCCCCTGGCGGGAAAATCAAAACAAAAATGAAAATTATCTCGACGTTAGGATCATCTTCAAGTACGTGGTTATTACTGATAAAAGTTTCATAGATGTGGCTTTTCTCAACTCGGAGCTATGCCGTTCACAAAAAGGGGAAGAAAAATAAAAAAAAAAAACTAGAATCGCAATTAGAATTGCGATATCATCGGTTTTCGCAATTCAATCTCATTCTTTTCAAACATTGCAATTCACGAATTGTATTACAAAAGCAAATAAATTTCTATGCGTGTGTTGATACTTAAAAATACAAAATTGCTGCTTTTATGTAAAAAGGTGCATAATATGTGATTTATTCGAAGATATAAGCTTTAATCGGACTTCGGTACAAAATTTGTTACAAAGTTTGAAGATGATTGCAAAAGAAATGTTTTTCATATACCCACACAAGTCTGCAAAGTCTATGCAAGGTTCGAACATTTAACCTTCTATAGCCAGTAGAAAAAATCAGGTTTTTGGTCCTTAGATTTATCAAATTTATCAGGCTTTCAACAAGAATATCAACAAGAGTGGTCAGAAGACAACATAGCTTGCCGTAACAACACTTTTTGTCTAAGATTTAAGTTTTTGAAAAGTAGGTCAAACTCCAAGGTCAAGGTCACAAGCCAAAAGTCATAGTTCCAAATGATAGATCTTGAATTGGGCTATCTACATGTAAAATATCTAAGCTCTATCTCTTAGAATATAAAAAATATAAGCCAGGTTAAAGGTTTGTTCACGGACGACAACGACGAAAATGACACCGGGGGTTTGACATTAGCTCTCCGGACTTTCTTCCCAGATATCAAGCAAAGTGCCCCTTAGCGGAATATGATAAACAAAATTTATTTACATATTGCAATTTAGGTCTTAGAAATGCAGTAAATTAAGATGGCTGATATCTGCCATTTCTTATTTTCGTGTACTAGCCCTTAAAGGTGAAAGGGGAAATAACGCAATCATGTGTCTTTATGTCTTGGCCAAAAAAGGCGAAAGAAAGAAAACGTGCCATATTGTTGTTATTTCGACTTTGGACAAAGACACGAAATCACAAAATATGCCACCTGAAATAAACTTTTGAGGTAACATACTTATTTAAGATTTTTTGATAAAGGATTAAACTTTTTACTGTGGTAATTTGATCAAATGAAGTCCGATCTTCAAAAACTAAACACCAATGGAAAGATCTCTTCACAAACTAAAACTTTTGTTCATATACTTTTTTTAAAATATTTTAGATTTGGAGCTATTTTGTGCCAATAAAATAACAATATTTGGTATATGACCTTGACCTTTGCATATTATGCTTGATTTTTTTCTATGATTTTATTTGTTTTATAAAAATGCATAAACAGTGAAAAAATGATGAAGATTGAACAAAAAATAAAGTCAGGAGCAGCAAAAAAGAAGGAAACATATGAATATACAATTGTTTGATAAGAGGATCAAACTTTGGACTGTGGTCATTTGATCAAATGAAGTCCGATCTTCAAAAACTAAACACCAATGGGAAGATCTCTTCACAGACTAAATATTTTGTTCATATACTTTCTATAAAATATTTTTAGATTTGGAGCTATTTTATGCCGATATAAATAATAATAATTGGTATATGACCTTGACCTTTGCATATTATGCTTGATTTTCTTCCTATGACTTTATTTGTTTTATTAAAATGGATAAACAGTGAAATAATGATGAAGATTGAACAAAAAGTAAAGCCAGGAGCAGCAAAAAAGAGGAAACATATGGATATACAAATGTTTGATAAGAGGATCAAACTTTGGACTGTGGTCATTTGATCAAATGAAGTCCGATCTTCAAAAACTAAACATTAATGGAAAGATCTCTTCACAGACTAAAACTTTTGTTCATATACTTTCTATAAAATATTTTTAGGTTTGGAGCTATTTTATGCCGATATAAATAATAATAATTGGTATATGACCTTGACCTTTGCATATTATAGGTGATTTTTTTTCTATGATTTTATTTGTTTTATAAAAATGCATTAACAGTGAAAAAATGATGAAGATTAAAAAAAATAACCTTAAAGTCATGCTTTTAAAATGTTGATTTTTCGAAAATATTGGTTATGTTTGACCGCGAACTGTGGACAAATCATGCATTTCTCAAAATTGCCACACCATATATTTTGTGCGTATATGTCTTGCAAATCATATGCAACAAACAAAATTCCCCTCTCTTATCTCTGAATAAAATGGGGACTTTTTTCGTAGACCTACCCTCATTTCACCGTTTTTTCGAGATTCGAACATTCAACCTCCTGTAGCACGAAAGTTTTATATACGCAATTTTTTTGTAACTATCATATTTTATTAAGTTTCTAACAAGGAACACAATGCAAAAAACCGCATTTGAATCGGACCTCAAATAACAGAGTTATTAGCCCTTAGTAACTTTTACAAAACGCCCCCTAGCGGCAAAACTAAGACAAAAATGAAAATTTTCTCAACGTTAGGATCAAATTCAGATCATAGGACAAAAGTGGTAAAAGTGGTAAAAAAATCAGAAATGTGACTTTTTTCTATCATGGTGATATGCCGTTCACAAAAAAAGGTTAGAAAAATAATAATAAAAAAAATAAAACAGAAGAAGAACAATAGGTTTTCGCAAGCGATGCGAAAACCTAATAAAAATAAAACAGAAGAAGAACAATAGGTTTTCGCAAGCGATGCGAAAACCTAATAAAACAGAAGAAGAACAATAGGTTTTCGCAAGCGATGCGAAAACCTAATAAAACAGAAGAAGAACAATAGGTTTTCGCAAGCGATGCGAAAACCTTAAAAAAAAAAAAAAAACAGAAGAAGAACAATAGGTTTTCGCACTGCGAGGTGCGAAAACCTAAATAAAGTCAGGAGCGAAAAAAAGCATGTTTTTGAAATTCTAATTTTTCCTAAAAATTTAGTGAAGTTTGACCGTTTCTAGAGGACAAACCACGCATTTCCTTAATTCGCCACCCCATATATTTTGTGTGTATACGTGTTTCAAATGGTATGCCGGAGACGGAATTCTTCTATCTGATCTCTAAAAAAAAATGGATAGGTTTTTCGTAGACCTACCCTCATTTGCACAGTTTTATTATTATTATTTTTTTGCAAGGTTCGAACATTCAACCTTCCGTAGCTCAAGAGCTTTCAGCCACACGAACCCTCGAATCCTATCATATGTTATTAGGCTATCAACAGGGAACAGAATGCAAAAAACCGTATTCGAATCGGACTTCAACTTTTTGAGTTATAAGCAAAAGAATGATTTCAAGAAAAGCGCCCCCTAGCGGCAAAATGAGAAACAAAATTGATTAAAATTTTACTGTTAGGTACCTAGCAAAGCAGCAAATAGTTCAAACAAGTATACTAGTCGCACAAGTCAAACTTTTTATTCTTATGTATCAGAATTTGAAGCATAAAACCTGATTTACAATTATTCCAAAAAAAGGATCAAACTTTGGACTGCCGTATAATGACCAAATCAAGTCCGATTTTCAAAAACTAAACATCACTGGAAAGAGCTCTTTAAGAACTAAAACTTTTGTTCATATACTCTCAATGAAATATTTTAGTTTTGGAGCTATTTGTGGCCGAATAAAAACACAATAATCGTAATATGACCTTGACCTTTTCAATTCTTTTTTATTTTTTGCAATTGTGAGGCCCTTTCAAACATAACAATACATATCGTGTGAAAATATCATGAAGAATGAACAGAAAATAAAGTCAGGAGCGACAAAAACATGTTTTTTAAATTTTAATTTTTCCTAAAATTTAGTGAAGTTTGACCGTTTCTAGAAGACAAACCATGCATTTTTCAAAATCGCCAACCCATATATTTTGTGCTTATATGTCTTGCAAATCATATGCAACAAACAGAACTCTTCTATCTCATCTCTGAAAAAACTGGATAGGTTTTTCGTAGACCTACCCTCATTTTCACCATTTTTGTGAGGTTTGAACTTTCAACCTTCCGTAGCTCAAAAGTTTTTATATACGCAAATTATTGAAATCTATCATATTTTATTAGGCTATCATCAAGGAACATAATGCAAAAAACCGCATTTGAATCGAACCTCAAATAACAGAGTTATTCCACTTTTATGATTTTTACAAAGCGTCCCCTAGCGGAAAAACAAAGACAAAAATGAAAATTTTCTCAACGTTAGGATTAAGTTCAAATAAGTAGGAAAGACTGGTAGAAATTTCATAATAGTGGCTTTTTCCTATCATGGTGATATGCCGTTCACAAAAACCGGCGGAAAAATAATAAAAAAAAAAATAAAACAGAAGAAGAACAATAGGTTTT
>CM037780.1:981598-1031598 GCA_021229015.1 Solen grandis | reverse complement strand
GAAGTTGCAAGAATCAGGGAGTGACTTTCACTATTTCAGTAACTAAATAGGAAGACCCCAAACAAATGAGAAAACCAAAAAAATAAGTTTGCAATAATATTTTTTTATTTTGTTTTTAAATCAACTTCCTCTACTTATAAAAAACTGAAATGATTCTAATATTTTATGGGTTTACTAACGATTTAGGGTCAGAAAGGCCCGAAACCAGAAAGGCCGAAAAAGCCCAAGACTGGAAAGGCCTGGTCCAGAAAGGCCCAGACCATAAAGGCCTTATTATTATTGGCATGAATATTTATTTATTTATTACTTATCATTAATACAAAATGTCAAAAAACTAAAGTATTATCAAAATTGTGCATTTAAAGAGGTAATAATTACAAATGGAAACACCCCTCCTGCTTTCTCACTCGGGGCTTGGGACCCGACGACGGCACAGTTAATGTTTTGAATTTGGAAAAAATTAACGAAGGAATTTGTAAAGAAAACATTTTGATTATGGTATAAAATGTTATATTAATAAAAAAAGACATGAAAATGATGGAAACATATACTACTCAAAATTTGCTAAGCACCACTTTATTTTTCCCATAGAGTCACCTGAAAACACATGCTTAATGTAATGCTATGTACCTGAAAGGAAAGCGTTAGTTGACCATCATTTTTACGCATAGTTTTTGTCAAAATGATAGATAAGAGACTCAAAAATGATTTAGCCAATTCCTGTCATTAGCTGGCAAATTCACAAAAGTGTGTTTTTGCAAGAAATGGCATTTTATAAATGGAAGTTAAATCTTGTGATCAATACAGAAAACAAGAGGCCCATGATGGCCCTAAATCGCTCACCTGAGATAAATAGGTTGACCCAAGGAACATCTGTACCAATTTATTTTAAAATCTGGCCAGTAGTTTTAAAGAAGATGATTTTTAAAGTTTTCATTTTTTTTTGTTGCCATGGCAACCAGAGTTCTATATGGATCAAGTTTATTTTAGGAACTTTTGTGAAGGTTGACCCAAGGACCATTCCTGCCAAGTTTAATCAAATTCTGTCCAGTGGTTTCAGAGGAGATGTTGTTTAAAGGTTTCTCTATATACATATAAGGCAAATAAGCCCCGCCCCTGGCGGCCATGTTTTTTTACGGATCAGAATAATTTTAGCAACTTTGGTAGAGGTTGACCCAAGGAACATCTGTACCAATTTATTTTAAAATCTGGCCAGTACTTTTGAAGAAGATGATTTTTAAAGTTTTCAATTTTTTTTCTTTTTGTTGCCATGGCAACCAGAGTTCTACATGGATCAAGTTTATTTTAGCAACTTTTATGAAAGTTGACCCAAGGATCATCCCTGCCAAGTTTAATCAAATTCTGTCCAGTGGTTTCAGAGGTGATGTTATTTAAAGGTTTCTCTATATACATATAAGGCAAATAAGCCCCGCCCCTGGCGGCCATGTTTTTTTACGGATCAGAATAATTTTAGCAACTTTGGTAGAGGATGACCCAAGGAACATCTGTACCAATTTATTTTAAAATCTGGCCAGTACTTTTGAAGAAGATGATTTTTAAAGTTTTCATTTTTTTTTCTTTTTGTTGCCATGGCAACCAGAGTTCTACATGGATCAAGTTTATTTTAGCAACTTTTATGAAAGTTGACCCAAGGATCATCCCTGCCAAGTTTAATCAAATTCTGTCCAGTGGTTTCAGAGGAGATGTTGTTTAAAGGTTTCTCTATATACATATAAGGCAAATAAGCCCTGCCCCTGGCGGCCATTTTTTTTTATGGATCAGAATAATTTTAGCAACTTTGGTAGAGGTTGACCCAAGGAACATCTGTACCAATTTATTTTAAAATCTGGCCAGTACTTTTGAAGAAGATGATTTTTAAAGTTTTCAATTTTTTTTCTTTTTGTTGCCATGGCAACCAGAGTTCTACATGGATCAAGTTTATTTTAGCAACTTTTATGAAAGTTGACCCAAGGATCATCCCTGCCAAGTTTAATCAAATTCTGTCCAGTGGTTTCAGAGGAGATGTTATTTAAAGGTTTCTCTATATACATATAAGGCAAATAAGCCCTGCCCCTGGCGGCCATGTTTTTTACGGATCGGAATAATTTTAGCAACTTTGGTAGAGGATGACCCAAGGAACATCTGTACCAATTTATTTTAAAATCTGGCCAGTACTTTTGAAGAAGATGATTTTTAAAGTTTTCATTTTTTTCCTTTTTGTTGCCATGGCAACCAGAGTTCTACATGGATCAAGTTTATTTTAGCAACTTTTATGAAAGTTGACCCAAGGATCATCCCTGCCAAGTTTAATCAAATTCTGTCCAGTGGTTTCAGAGGAGATGTTGTTTAAAGGTTTCTCTATATACATATAAGGCAAATAAGCCCCACCCCTGGCGGCCATGTTTTTTTACAGATCAGAATAATTTTAGCAACTTTGGTAGAGGTTGACCCAAGGAACATCTGTACCAATTTATTTTAAAATCTGGCCAGTACTTTTGAAGAAGATGATTTTTAAAGTTTTCATTTTTTTTCTTTTTGTTGCCATGGCAACCAGAGTTCTACATGGATCAAGTTTATTTTAGCAACTTTTATGAAAGTTGACCCAAGGATCATCCCTGCCAAGTTTAATCAAATTCTGTCCAGTGGTTTCAGAGGAGATGTTATTTAAAGGTTTCTCTATATACATATAAGGCAAATAAGCCCTGCCCCTGGCGGCCATGTTTTTTTACGGATCAGAATAATTTTAGCAACTTTGGTAGAGGTTGACCCAAGGAACATCTGTACCAATTTATTTTAAAATCTGGCCAGTACTTTTGAAGAAGATGATTTTTAAAGTTTTTTTTTTTTCCGGAACCAGAGTTCTACATGGATCAAGTTTATTTTAGCAACTTTTGTGAAGGTTGACCCAAGGATCATCCCAGCCAAGTTTAATCAAATTCTGTCCAGTGGTTTCAGAGGAGATGTTGTTTAAAGGTTTCTCTATATACATATAAGGCAAATAAGCCCCGCCCCTGGCGGCCATGTTTTTTTATGGATCGGAATAATTTTAGCAACTTTGGTAGAGGTTGACCCAAGGAACATCTGTACCAATTTATTTTAAAATCTGGCCAGTAGTTTTGAAGAAGATGATTTTTAAAGTTTTCATTTTTTTTCTCTTTGTTGCCATGGCAACCAGAGTTCTTCATGGATCAACTTTATTTTAGCAACTTTTGTAGAGCCTCACCCAAGGACCATTCTTGCCAAGTTTCATTAAATTCTGTCCAGCGGTTTCAGAGGAGATGTCGTTTAAAGCAAATTGTTGACGACGGACGACTGACGACGGACGCTGCCGGATGCCGGACGAAGGGCGATCACAAAAGCCCACCTTGAGCACTTTGTGCTCAGGTGAGCTAAAAATGACCATGAACAGGTCAACATCGTTACAAATATCCTAAAAAGTGTTCCATTTAGAAAACAGGAATATTTGAAGATCAAAGTTCTGAATTTAGCCGACTTATTTTTTATTTAAAAATTTGGTAATAAACAATACTTAAAAAATTTGTTTTAATGTAAATTTAATTACATCCTTTAAATCGCTTGTCTTAGCAGGTAAATCTACGAGAAATAGTAAGTGTGCTTAGCAAACTTTGAGTAGTATATTAATATTACTGATAAAAATGATTTTTTATTGAAATTTAAAAAAAATATTCATATGACAAATGAGAAAGTTATATATATTAAATGTTGTAACTTTCAAAAATTTAAATATAATATATATAATTTTCTTTATTTTTTACCTGTTGTGTATTTTATCATTAAATTTTTAATAATACAAATATATAATTCAATTGAGAATTGATGACTTTTGTATTTTATCATTAGCTTTCAACGATGGGGATCATGGGGTCGAAATCCCTGTCTGTTATGCCGAATGACAGGTCCATTTCCTCCTCAGTGTCAATGTTGATTGCTGTAGAATTGGCTATTGGGTCCCAATCATCCACAGTCATCTCCTGAAATTAGTTATTTTTTATACATACAACTAATATATAAATATGACTGATGACTCAGTCTCCGATTGCGCTGGGACACTCGAGTTGTGGGGGTTCATCGTAGACTAGGGTCATTTCCTCTGATGCCTCGGACTCCGGTTGCGGTGGGCCATCACAGTCTCTGGTTATCTGTTAAAATGATTCCATTAACATGTTACATACTTTTATGTTATCCAAATATCTATATTCATATCATGTGTGATTATGCATTAGAAAATGAGTGAGATAATACCTTGAAATTCAAATGAAGTATATTTTTTCTATGAAACTATTAACTCAGGTTCATGATAATATGTAAATGAAAATGTTTATTACCTCATCACGAAGATCTTCATATGTCTCTGCCTGAAGACAAAGGCGATGCACATATGACAACACACCATCCTTCACTGCTTGTCAGTAAGTCTCCAGTGACACACCGGTTTAGGATAAATTCATTCACATACATCTTAAAAATGATGAAATATATTTAAGTTAAGGAGGATGGCTAATGAAGAGAAGCGAAGTTTTTACAAAACATTTATTAAAGAGTAATATAATTATGTGAATTATAAATTTTGTACGAGGTAATCTGTCAAGGTATATACCAGAATTTATGTGTAGTTGTTTACATGAAATCCTTATCTTATTTATCATTTGTTTAGATTTCCACAAACTATATCAGACAAGTATTGTTCTTAAGAAAAAGATGTTTTTATATGAATGTAGATAATGCTCCAAACTCTATTGTTATTAAACAGTATTTTAGATGCAAATGTTCAATGTCCTTAGATTTAAAAAAGCCCATCAAAATCGTTGTGATTAAAATTAAAACAAGGGTCAGGAGTCAGGACTGCCACAAAATACGCCCATCACAGTATGGGGACTCTCAGAAATAGCTCAGAGAAACAAGCTATTGTCTCCTAAATCTCATTAGTTAATGAATGTTACTTATTAAAACAATCATGTTGAAACATTTCCATTAATTTGAAGGAAAATGTCTCTTTTGACTTATTCAAGTGTACATGATTTTGCTAGGTATTTAGCCAATATTTTACAACTATTCACATTTCTTGCAATTTTGGTCAAGATCAGAAAAGAATGCCTAAAACTGGATGGTGTTGTCAGATCTGTAAAAAATTTCAAAGAGTTGGTCTATTTTGTGTATGTCAAGGACCATAACTTCTAAGTCATTCACGCCATAATGCTGGATATCGAACTCATCCGCGATTTTATGGCCATGCACATGTGTGGAAAGTTTGAAAAGGATTGGTCTAACGGTATTGAAGTTAGAGCCCAGACAATCACAATTTCAAGTATTTTGTGTACGTCAAGGGCCATAACTTCTAAGTCATTCAAGCGATAATGCTGGATATTGAACTCATCCGCGATATTATGGCCATGCACATGTGTGAAAACTTTGAAAAGAAATGGGCAAACGGTATTGAAGTTAGAGCCCGGACAACAAATGTTCCACGCCCGCCCGCCCTGAGTATTCACATAATACGCCCCATCTTAAGATGGGCGTATAAAAATAAAAAAAGACTTACCAGATTCACACTTTCGGTGCTGCCAACGACTACACCATTCACACTCCATTGCATGCTGGCAAAGACGGACCTCCCTACCACAAGATAGGCATGTTCCGGCGCGGTGGATGTTCCATTTCTCCAATTAACATAAAAACACTAATTAAGGAACAACAACACTAATTTATCGCTATATTATTCTAATTTTGAAACGATTAATAAAATATTATAGATAAACATAGTTATGTCAGAATCTCACACAGACTGATCTCAACAATATACTTTTACAACTAAATTGCTCTTATTTAGTTCAGCTTATATACTATGGCATAATACTTCTCATAATTATATAATTCAATTTCAACAAACACTTTTTCAAAACTATCTTTTATGTTTCTTTTATCATTATCTTAACAATCATTAATTACAAGATTAAAAAGAATTAAATAATCTGTCGGCATTAATTAGAGCCGATTGAAAAATGGCATGCGCAAATGCCGCATCAGCCACTAATTAAGAAAATCAAATAACTGTTTGTTGTTGTTGTATTGGGGTTAACCGTCGCTGCGATAGTATTTCAATCATATAGCAACGTCCAGCTAATTACAGGTGGAGGAAGACCCTGAGTACACAGAGGTACCCGGGTAGAACCACTGACCTACCGCAAGCCAGCTGGAAGGCTTCCTCACATGAACAAGAGGGCCAAGATGGCCCTTGGTCTCACACCTGAGAAAGATGATTGCTTAAGAAATAAAGATGCTTGAGTGTAAAAGTGAAATCTGGCTTTTTTTTATGTTGAAATGGGCATAACTCCTAAATTTACAAGTCAATATCAGTTATAACTGAACCCAATTGTGAGATTATGGGCATAAACATTGTCTTAAAGTCTAAAAATGATTGTTAAAAAAATGAAGTTGGTAGAGAATAAACAAAGTGAAATCTTGCATTTTTTGTATTAAAAGGGGCATAACTCCTGACCTAAATGACCCATCTCAGCCACAATTGAACTCAATCGAGACATTATGGCCATTAACAATGTCATAAAGTTTGAAGATGATTGCTAAAAAAGGAAGATGCTAGAGTGTAAACAACGTGAAATCTGGCATTTTTTTATATTAAAAGGGGCTTAACTCCTGACCTAATTGACAGATCTCAGCCATAATCAAACTCAATCGAGACCTTATGGTCATAAGCATTGTCATAAAGTTTGAAGATGATTGCTCAAAAGATGAAGATGCTAGAGTGTAAACAAAGTGATTTCTGGCATTTTTTGAATATTAAAAGGGGCATAACTTCTGAACTAATTGACAGATCTCAGCATTAATCGAACTCAATCGAGACCTTATGGTCATATACATTGAAATAAAGTTTGATGATTGATTGCTCAAAAGATGAAGATGCTAGAGTGTAAACAACGTGAAATCTGGCATTTTTTTTATATTAAAAGGGGCTTAACTCCTGACCTAATCAACTGATCTCAGTCATAATCAAACTCAATTGAGACATTATGGTCATAAGCATTGCCATAAAGTTTCAAGATGATTGCTCAAAAGTCGAAGATGCTAGAGTGTAAACAAAGTGAAATATGGCATTTTTTGAATATTAAAAGGGGCATAACTCCTGACCTAATTGATGAATCTCAGCCATAATCAAACTCAATCGAGACCTTATGGTCATAAGCCTTGCCATAAAGTTTGAAGAGGATTGCTCAAAAGATGAAAATGCTAGAGTGTAAACAACTTAAAATATGGCATTTTTTGAATATTAAAAGGGGCATAACTCCTGACCAAATAGTATGATATCAGCCATAATTAAACTTGGCCGTGATTTTATAGTTATAAACATTGATATAAAGTTTGAAGATAATTGCTCATAAAATGAAAATGCTAGAGTGCAAACAAACAAATTGTGGACAACGGACGGACGGACGGACGGACATTTATTGATCCTAAAAGCTCATCCTGAGCACACGTGAGCTAAAAGTGTCATAACTAAGTGACAAAATAGTCCAACTTAACATGCTGATGATATGCACAACTACACTTGTATTGATCAATCCTATGAAGTTTCATCAAATTCAAGCCAGAGGTTTTTGAGATGAAGAGCTGGCAAAAATTGTGTATTGTGTCTATGGATGGACAGACTAACAAGCTGATTCCAGTATACCAACCCCTAACGACTTTGTTGTGGGGGTATAAAAAGTAGGATACAAATGGATATATTGTACATGTCCCTGATAAATAAACATAAAAGAAATCAAGAGCAAAATTGCAACATAAACACCAAACAAGGCTTAAAGCGACAGGGACTGTCACAAAACCAGGTTTTCAACATGGAAAATCCAATTCGAAATGAAGATTTTATTTATAAAATGATCACCAAAGAACATTAATACTTTATGTTACATGGATGAAGAGTAAATAAGGGTCATAACTCTAAGAAATATGGTTAAATTGACAATATAGGTCAAGTCACTATGTACTGGCCATACTGTGTAGATTTGGGCAGAATGCATTCAGAAATGAAGAAGGAGAATTTAAGCAAATAAAAGAATGTGTCACTATATGTTACATGAAAACAAGCTCAAAGGTGTGAAATCAGATTGTCAAAGGGTAATTGTCTCTGACCTGCAATATCAATCAGGGAAAAAATTAAATGTTAGTTCAAGGAAATTATGGATATTTTAAAACATGAAAAGCAACCTACAGGAATTATCCAAAGACTGATACAAATGCATTTATTTTATTTCTTATTGAAGGTTTATTAAGCAATTCTAGCAATCAGACATTTGCATAATATTTGTCAAGATAGCAAGGGCACCGCAACTATGTAAATGAAGAAAAGCATAAGTGAAGCATAAAAACAAAAGCATTCATAGCAAGCCGCTATCAAACAGAAAAGAAAAGAAAAAAAAATATATATATATATATTTAGTCATAGTGATCTTGACCTTGATCCATTTTCTAATATATTTTAGTCATAGTGATCTTGACCTTGATCCATTTTCTAATATATTTTAGTCATAGTGATCTTGACCTTGATCCATTTTCCAATATATTTTAGTCATAGTGATCTTGACCTTGATCCATTTTCTAATATATTTTAGTCATAGTGATCTTGACCTTGATCCATTTTCTAATATATTTTAGTCATAGTGATCTTGACCTTGATCCATTTTCTAATATATTTTAGTCATAGTGATCTTGACCTTGATCCATTTTTTTTGACCTTGATCCATTTTCCCTGAAAAGCAATTCCAACCTTCCTCTTCCCTAAAGGTATCTACTTATCAAATATGAATGCTATACCTTCATTTTTACCCAAGTTATTGAGCGGAAATGAAAAATCTATTTTTAGCCATTGTGACCTTGACCTTGACCTGATTTACCTGAAAAGCAATCCAAACCTTCCTCTTCCCATAAGTATCTACCATAAATATAATGTATACTTATTTTTACCCAAGTTATGAGCGAAACAAATTTTTGACCTTGACCTTGACCCGATTAACCTGAAAAGCAATCCCAACCTTCCTCTTCTCATAAGGTATCTACCCATCAAATATAATTGCTATATCTAAATTCTAACTTAAGTTATTGAGCGGAAACGAAAGTTTGACGCCCGCCCACCCGCCCAGCCAACGACGTTCGGCATTCTAATAACCAGGTTTCAACTAGTTGAAAACCTGGTTAATTATGAAAGAATGCTTAAATTGTTTAGATTCTTAATTTAACACACTGTTCATAATGATAAGAAGAAATATTTCATGGTAATACTCAAAGACCAATTTCATCAATGTGAATAGATGAATTCTTGATTTGGGAGGCAAAAGTAAGAGTTGTGCATTTCAAATTAAATCTTACTGTTGGGCTTGGAGTTTCAATGTCTGTTTCTATGAGTGTTTGACTGCTACTACAGGCTGGGGTCAGAATCTTAGGATCAGCTGCTTGGCTTGTTGTACTTAAGTTGGAAGATGTAGGATCCAACTCAGTCCTCACAGTTTGTGGTCTCCTCTAGAAAGGATCTTATACTCAATGACCAATTTTCTCAATGTGAATAGATAAATTCTTGATTTATGCATAAAATTGTTAAAAAAATCAATATGGCTATTGCTATGACAATCTCTTAAATAATGATTTTCAAGATTTTATGCAACATAAAAATGTACTAAAATGCTGATTTTAAACACAGAAGAATTAAAAGACAACATACCATAAAAGAACAAAAATTATGTACATGAAAGGTACTTAGTTTAAGTGACTTTAAATAGATACTTATCTAAAAAACTTTTGAAATTATTTAATGGAGGTCCAATACATGCATTTGCATAATGTTGTTGCAGCCTAGTAAACTCCCTGCAAAGTTCTTAATGTAAACATTCCTGCAGTTTGACCATGACTTAGTACATGAGTATATTGATGATTGATCTGTGTATTATGCAGAGAATGGCTATATTTATCAAGTGAATGTGATAATGAATTAGGATGTAACAGCTGATTTTAATTCAGAATTGGCAGCATATACAATTTAGTAAAATCATTATTTACACTTATGGACAGGTTAATTCTAATTATTCTCATTTTTTCCCTTTTTAGCTCACCTGAGCACAATGTGCTCATGGTGAGCTTTTGTGATCGCCTTTTGTCTGTCGTCCGTGCATGCGTGCGTGCGTGCGTCCGTCGTCAACAATTTCTTTAAACAACATCTCCTTCTAAACTACTCACTGGATTTTGATAAAACTTTACAGGAATGTTCATTATGGGGCCCTTTACCAGAGTTGTTAAAATTATTTTGATTGGTCAAAAATCTAGGTCACAGGAGCTAAAAATATATTTTAAAAATGAAAATTTTAAAAATCTTCTTCTCCGAAACCACAAGGCCTAGCCTTTTGATTTTTGGTATGTATCATGATCTTATGACTCTCTACCAAGATTGTTCAAATTATGGCCCTGGGATCAAAATTGGCCCCGCCCCAGGGGTCACTTGATTTAACATAGGCTAATATAGGAAAAACTTGAAAAACTCTTCTTCTCAGAAACCACAAGGCCTAGCCTTTTGATTTTTGGTATGTAGCATGATCTTATGACTCTCTACCAAGATTGTTCAAATTATGGCCCCGGGATCAAAATTGGCCCCGCCCCAGGGGTCACTTGATTTAACATAGGCTAATATAGGAAAAACTTGAAAAATCTTCTTCTCGAAACCACAAGGCCTGGTTTGATTTTGGTATGTATCAGATCTTATGACTCTCTACCAAGATTGTTCAAATTATGGCCCTGGGGTCAAACTTGGCCCTGCCCCAGGGGTCACTTGATTTAACATAGGCTAATATAGGAAAAACTTGAAAAATCTTCTTCTCAGAAACCACAAGGCCTGGGGTTTAGATATTTGGTGTGCAGCATTGTCTAGTAGATCACTACCAAGTTTGTTCAAATCATGGCCCTGGGGTCAAATTTGGCCCCGCCCCAGGGGTCACTTGATTTTACATAGGCTAATATAGGAAAAACTTGAAAAAATCTTCTTCTCAGAAACCACAAGGCTTGGAGTTTAGATATTTGGTATGTAGAATGATCTTATGACTCTCTACCAAGATTGTTCAAATTATGACCCTGGGGTCAAAATTGGCCCTGCCCCAGGGGTCACTTGATTTAACATAGGCTAATATAGGAAAAACTTGAAAAATCTTCTTCTCAGAAACCACAAGGCCTGGGGTTTTAGATATTTGGTGTTCAGCATTGTCTAGTAGATCACAACCAAGTTTGTTCAAATCCTGGCCCTGGGGTCAAAATTGGCCCCGCCCCAGGGGTCACTTGATTTAACATAGGCTAATATAGGAAAAACTTGAAAAATCTTCTTCTCAGAAACCACAAGGCCTGGGGTTTAGATATTTGGTGTGCAGCATTGTCTAGTAGATCACTACCAAGATTGTTCAAATTATGGCCCTGGGGTCAAACTTGGCCCTGCCCCAGGGGTCACTTGATTTAACATAGGCTAATATAGGAAAAACTTGAAAAAATCTTCTTCTCAGAAACCACAAGGCCTGGGGTTTAGATATTTGGTGTTCAGCATTGTTTTATAGATCACAACCAAGTTTGTTCAAATCATGGCCATGGGGTCAAAATTGGCCCCGCCCCAGGGGTCACTTGATTTAACATAGGCTAATATAGGAAAAAACTTGAAAAAATCTTCTTCTCCGAAACCACAAGGCCTAGCCTTTTGATTTTTGGTATGTATCATGATCTTATGACTCTCTACCAAGATTGTTCAAATTATGGCCCTGGGGTCAAACTTGGCCCTGCCCCAGGGGTCACTTGATTTAACATAGGCTAATATAGGAAAAACTTAAAAAATCTTCTTCTCAGAAACCACAAGGCCTGGGGTTTAGATATTTGGTGTGCAGCATTGTCTAGTAGATCACTACCAAGTTTGTTCAAATCATGGCCCTGGGGTCAAATTTGGCCCCGCCCCAGGGGTCACTTGATTTTACATAGGCTAATATAGGAAAAACTTGAAAAAATCTTCTTCTCAGAAACCACAAGGCCTGGAGTTTAGATATTTGGTATGTAGAATGATCTTATGACTCTCTACCAAGATTGTTCAAATTATGGCCCTGGGGTCAAACTTGGCCCTGCCCCAGGGGTCACTTGATTTAACATAGGCTAATATAGGAAAAACTTGAAAAATCTTCTTCTCAGAAACCACAAGGCCTGGGGTTTAGATATTTGGTGTGTGGCATTGTCTAGTGGATTTCTTCTACATTTGTTCAAATCATGGCCCTGGGGTCAAAATTGGCCCCACCCCAGGGGTCACTTGTTTTAACATAGACTAATATAGGAGAAACCTGAAAATCTTCTCAGAGTGATTAGCATAAGTTGTAAGAATATGTTTCCCTATCAAATTAACAGATATAATTATAAATTACATTGAAGTGAAACAATCACTTCACAATAGCTAATCAAAAGACTAAAAATGTCATACTGCTAATACACTAACTTGAGCCAATACTTAATCAAATAATGAGAATAATATAATAAGCATATTTCTGAATTACATTGTCTTAATTATTTGACATTTCTATCATGTATTTTATTGAATGCTTCACTAACTTAAGGATGTGGACCACTCATAAAGATATGTTTGGATATGCATGGAAAATTGTGACAGGCGCATTACAAAAAGTTTGGACATTAATTCTAGTCATGGACAAATTGTTTGATTGGTCAGATAGTTGCAAGAAAATGTGACAAATTGATGCCTTTGAGAGTTGGAGAAAAGGAAGGAAAAAAATAAAACAAGATCTCAGCAGAGCAGTGCCAATGCTCGTCACATGTCGACTAAAGTTTTAGCATGACCACAACAAAAAAAACAATAACTGATTAGCTATCATAATAGCTAGACTTATTCTTCGAAACAGATGAGCTAAAAATGATGGCTGATCTTGGGAGGAACAAAGAGTTTGAGAGAATTTATAATCAGATTTAAAATAAGTTAGTATAATTGATCTCCTTGCTTAACAAGTTAATACCATTTTAGGTTTTGTACTTGATTTTTATGTGTGTATAAAAAGATATATAACTTTTAAGATTCACAAAAAAACGAGGACACTTGTGTGGCTTTTCTCTTGTATGAATTCAAACATGTTTTACTAAATTTGATCTGTCACTAAATGCAGATTCACAAAAAGTACACTTGTATGGCTTTTCTCCTGTGTGTATTCACATGTATTTAACCAAATAACCTTCTGGCTACATGTATAATAAAACGTAGGACACTTGTGTGGCTTTTCTCTTGTATGAATTCAAACATGTTTTACTAAATTTGATCTGTCACTAAATGCAGATTCACAAAAAATAACTTGTATGGCTTTTCTCCTGTGATGTATGCCTATGTGGGATATAAATGCTGACTTTACACTACATGTATAATCACACTCAGTACACTTGTATGGCTTATCTCCAGAATGTATTCTCATGTGCAAGCCATGGCTGATTTCCCCTGTATGAACTCACATGTGCCGGGTGAACATTAACTTCTGACTATATCTAACACTTGTGGGGCTTTTCTCTTGTATGCAACCATCTGTGCAATCAAGCAGCATGCACACATTATATTTCTATGACTTTTCTCATGTGTTATTGTGCATTTGTCTATTTGAGGCTGACTCCTAACAAAATCTGTCCTGAATTGATATGCATCTCAATGCTGACTTCTAGTTACATAATCTCAGGTAACCAGGGGTTACAACTAGTTACCAAAAACAAAGAAGGGTTACCAGTAACCTGGAACATGCCCTTTCTTTTTCCAAAAAACTGAAATTGAAAATTTACTATTACATGTAGAAATTATCTATATTAAAACATATTCACTAAAAATCAATTCTTGGCAGTTTTTTTTGTGTGTCTGATTTATACATGTGGCAAAGATTGAGTCACAGATTAGATGCATATATGTGTGGGTAAATGGCAGGATGATTTTTTTCTAAAGCGTCTCACAATCAACTATAATTATCATGACAGTAAATGAGTAATTGGGAAGATAAATAATCGATTCCGCTCAGTAAATTATATTTTTGAAGTATGTTAATCTCCATTTTGTCTATTGTGTGATACAAGTGATTATCCTTTTGACCCTCTATCTCCTGTTATACTGGATGGTACAGTCTTTGCAGACGATTTATTTTGTAATGTGATAACATCACGGGAGATTAACCGGAGTCTTTAATAACTTTTACCCTTTGAGTTTAGGCAGTGTTGTAATTTAAAGTCCAACAGTTATTTAGCGTTGACTTGTATAATTTAACTTAAAACAGTTTGCATGATTAAAAAAATAAGTTTAATAAATGAAATGAGACTAAATGAATGAAACAAAGGAGGTAATCACCAGTTTTTTTTAAACAAGCACCTGTTTTCGTCTTTTGCAACATCACCAACCTTCAAAGCAAAAGAAAATAAAAGTAAATATTAAATATCAGCCTCTATGCATTGCATTGCTATTTCTGGATCTTTTATTGGTGCTTTTCCAGCAAGAGTAGCTAGTAAATCGTAAACATATTTGTCACATCTATTTTTTTATGAGTTAAAAACCAATTTTTACTACCACTGCTGCTAAAAAAAGTTGGACAAACAAACCAATTCCCCTTTTTTTTTTGCCAGACCGGTTCAAAATTTATCTGTCAGGTCCTTCGGAATGGCAGTTTTTGCAATGTCTGAAAAATGCATACCTTAAAGCCCATCATGCTCAGATGAGCTACGAGTAATAAAATATAGCAGGAAAGAATTTGTTCATTGGAAACTGATTTTTATCAAAAACGAAATATAACAGAAATATAAATGTTCTTTTAACATATTTCACTTTACATGTTTATGTTTTAGTATCTGATCATGTAACACCATGTGTGCCTTAGATATGCACATCTATTGTTGTTTTCTAACAAAATCATAAAATATTCAAGAACTTTCTTTTTACATACATGCATTTTGTTTGTTTATTTGATAATTTGGAATTTTGCTGTATTCAATGGTATTTCAATCATGTAACAGCTGTCACTTAACCTTTTTTTCAGACATCTTCAAATCATTGAGGCAAAATATCTACATTCAGAGCAAAAATCCTCTTGGTAATGAAGCCTTCCTTTCAGTTGCAATTAATTCTGACCCATTGCTATGACGTCATCAATAGACAAGACTCTGCCAGCACTTTATGTCGTATTGAACAATTCATACTAAGTTACTGTAATTAATTTCAAGCTAAATCCTAGATAACAATGAACGATTAAGGGTGTAAATGTATAGATCAATTAATCAATTTACATTCGTATCAAAAATGTTAGGATATATTCTTCAGAAATTATAAAACTGATCGGTAAATGATATCGAATACTGATGGGGGCATTTCATGGGAAAAATGTCATATCGAATGTATTCTAAATAAGAGGGCCATGATGGCCCTGAATCGCTCACCTGATTATAAATGACCAACATATGTTGGATTTTTCATATTGACCTACTTTTTGTCATCACATGACCCACATTCTAGCTTGACCAAGATTTATGGAAACAGACATTCCGACCAATTTTCATGAAGATTGGGCCAAAAATGTGGCCTCTAGAGTGTTAACAAGGTTTTTCTAAGATTTGACCTCATGACCTACTTTTTGACTCCACATGACCCAAACTTGTCAAAGATTTTATGGAAACAAACATTCTGACCAATTTTAACCAAAAACTAGGTGTTAAAAGTTTTCTAAGATTTGACCTCATGACCTACTTTTTGACCCCACATGACCCAAATTCGAACTTGTCCAAGATTTTATAGAAAACAAACATTCTGACCAAGTTTTATGAAGATTGGGCCAAAAATGTGGCCTCTAGTGTGTTAACAAGGATTTTCTAAGATTTGACCTCATGACCTACTTTATGACCCCACATGACCCAAATTCAAACTTGTCCAAGATTTTATGGAAACAAACATTCTGACCAAGTTTTATGAAGATTGGGCCAAAAATGTGGCCTCTAGTGTGTTAATAATGTTTTACTAAGATTTGACCTCGTGACCTACTTTTTGACCCCACATGACCCAATTTTGAACTTGTCCAAGATTTTATGGAGACAAACATTCTGACCAAGTTTCATAAAGATTGGCCTAAAAATATAGCCTCTAGAGTGTTGACGACGCACGCCGGACGCCGGACGAAGGGCCATCACCCTTGAGCACGTGCTCAGGTGAGCTAAAAACCATACTTGATAATATTAACATAAACGTCCTGGTCATATAAAAATATGATTAACGCAATAAACGTTTTACATACCTTCATATCAAATCCATCTTATTTTCATTTTTAAATCCTGTATCTGAGTTGGGTTTCTACAGAAACCATGTGAAACAGATCTGGATTTGGTGCTTGAGTCAACACAGCTCCGTTCCGACCAATACCACAACTTACTCAGAGTTTAATTGGGTTACACTTTTAATTACACGAATCAATATGACAACGCTGGATCTGAAATTATTTACAAATACTTATAAATAATAAATCATACAGCATATATTATTAATTTATACAAAAATACTTTTGATCCAGATTTATCAATTTTTAACAAGAAACATACAATATATTTGTTATCCCTTGCCTCTATTTATTAAACGTAAAAACATATTGGAACTTTAATACAATCTGCGCATAGTGTACATAGTGCTTTGTACCAAAACATATCAGTTTAAAGAACACAATATTAAGCTGGCTGACTTTATAAAATGTACATACAAATACAATTTACACAAATTTTACATTAACCGCACGGACACAATACATACTGATCTGTGAGATCAAGTCCGTCGCTTCTCTCATATCTCCCAGTACAAACTGCCCGTGAAAACTGTACTGTTAGCTGCAAACCCAAACACCAAAAATATACATGCAAATGTTAAAACACCATGGGACAACGGTAAGTCTGATTCAATTTTCCGATAAATGCACTTATTGCAAATATGATTAAAACAACCATATAAAATACAAGTAGCATTTTAATCCCTAACATAAAAGAGACAAACATATGACCCAAGACAATTATAACATAATAAAGGTTCTTTCCCAAGACAACGAAGACAACCTTCTCATGCGAGAGATGCCGGCCAACTGACCACTCAAACACAATTCTCGCTTCCGTGAACTCACAACAAAGCGCGGGAAACTACTTACAACCATGAACAGTTTTCTCCCTTGCACGAGCAGAAAGCCCACACGTGCTGGATTTGACATAAGTGTCAAGGTCGATGCAGAGATTGAAATAAGGTGTTGGAAGGGGTTCTTTGTTTAAATACAACAAAGTAAAATATATAAAAAGATGACTCTGCTACACATGATTCTGAATTAGTAAAATCCCTAATATATCTACTGATAAGAATTTTAAGTTTTTTGCTTGGTATGATTATGTAATTTTTGTTTCGGGTTATTTACGGGTAATTAAAGGGTACCCGGGTTAATTAATCCGGGTGTCACCGTGTGTGTGTTGGGGAGGTGCCTAAATGGTGGGGATGATTTATGGCCCTGGGTGTGACATACTGTCAACTCATTAGACAAAAGACAATCACCTAAAAATGTTAACAGATGATTACAGATGGTCGGGTTCTTCTGTGAAATATTGTCAATTTGTAAATAGTGATACAGATTAAGTCAAAAATAATGCATTTAAGATCGGTAAGTTTACCGTCGCTTCAACAGTACTTCAGTCATATAGCGATGTCCAGCTAATTACAGGTGGAGAAAGAATGAATGTATGAAGGCATACAGGTAGATGCCACCGAACTACCGCAAGCCAGCTGGAAGGCTCCCTCACATGAAAATCTGAATGACCCGATTCGAACCCATGCGGTGAGGGGCTGAGTGAGTGTTAAAGTTCGCGACTTTACTCTCTCAGCCAGGGAATCCCCATTTTATATTGAAACAGCATATTTAAGTTCAAAGGTACATATAGGCACACATGTTGGACACACATGATGTACAGATATACTTATAGAGGTACACACTTCATATTGGAACAGTACAACAACGTTCAGAGGTACACATGAACACAAATGATGCGCAGACATACCTACAGAGGTACACACTTCACAGTGGGATAGTCAACAGCGTTCAGAGGTACAAATGATTCACAGACATAGAGGCACACATGGACAAATATATTTATACAAAGCATACATTAGAGGTGTCTTAAAATAAAATAAGAACAATCACTGTCAAAGATTAATTATACTTTATGTCTAACAAAAAAAAATTTTTTTCAAAGGAATTACATACAGATCGCATTGCAAGATTTGACCAAGTGACCTAGTTTTTGACCCCACATGATCCAATTTCGAACTTATCTCTATATCATGAAGACAAACATCCTGGCCAAGTTTCATGAAAATTAGGAAAAACTGTGGCCTCTAGTGTGTTCACAAGATTTTTTTTACAATTTGACATGGTGACCTTGTTTTTGATCCCACATGACCCAATTTTGAACACATCCAAGATATCATGTGGATAAACATCTTGACCAGGTTTCATGAAAAGATAATTGGGCAAAAAACTTTGGCTGCTTGGCATATAGTGTTCACAAGCAATTGTTGACAACGGATGATGCATGATGGACGAAAGTAGCTCACAAAAGCTCAAAGGCTAGCTAAAAATTTAGAAATTTAAAGCTCAGTCAAAAGGACAAAAATAGTACATACCTGGCTTGGCCTGGTCAGCTTTGTCACAATGTCCATGTCCACTGTGTTTTCGTAGTCCATGTTCAGCTCCATACTCTTGTGAGGCGGGAGTTCCCTGAGGAAGGGGAGTTGGCTGTCTGGGACTCGGACTAGACGTGATTATCTTCTTCATGTAATCAACATGCTTTGTCATGTTTGTCACTTGCGCACTGACGTTCTTGTCAGCCTGGGTAAAAAGTTTGCAAACTTTGATGTAATAAATTTTATGAAATGTATTAAGTTTTTAATCATAGGAAAATATTTCCTCATCCTGGAAAATATTTCATCAAGCAATTTAGATATGCATCTTAAATTGCCATTAAAATAGCACAATGCAAAAAAGCTTACATCATTTGTTCTCTGGAACACGTATGTTATCTGCTGAAGCGCAATGCAAAGAGTGTGACAGACAGACAGATGGACGGACTGACAAACGACGGAAAAGTGATCCCTATGTGTGACCTCCTCTAAAAATTAGGAGAGGAATATTAGTTTTTATTAACTATAACTTCAACTTTTTTTTAGTTTTTAGAATTATGGAATATTTTCATTAAAATAGTTGGGCGAGTTCCCCACCTTAATGAGTAAGAATGAACTGATTGCCTCATTTGAAGCCTTATTGCCTCTAACTTTATAACTAAACTTTGAAGTAACAACAGACAATTCAAAACCTGCGAGACTTTCAAACATGTCTGACACAAGTATAAATGTCAGATTATGAGATAAAACTGAATACATTCAACACAAATGTTTGATACATTGAATTTTAATTAAACTTTAATTAACTTCAAACTTTAAGGAATACTCACAGCAGCAATATAGTAGCTTCATGCATCATTTTATTCTCAATAATTGAATAATTAATTCACTGTACGTCATGTTTTCAATTTGCGCTGTAAATGTTACAAATCATGGAGTCTGACAGCTGATTTAGGTTTCATTGAGTCCAATAACAACGGTACAAACAAATTATCCTAACCTTTTTTTCTTTTCTATTGATAAAAATATATAACTTTCGTCATCTTATTAAACATAAAAAACTGACATTTGACAAAGTATCTTTAATTCATAGTCTTGCAATTGTTAAACAAGAGGTCCATAGAGGCCCTTAATTGCTCACCTGAGAAAGAAAGATCTGTACTAAAACATTTTGAAATCTGGCCAGTAGGAGAAGAATTATAGACTTTTCTGGATATATTTCTTTCCATTGCCATTGCAACCAGAGTTCTACATAGATCAAGTTTATCAACGTTTGTGATGGTTCACCCAAGTAATTATCCCTGTAAAGTTTAATCAAATTCTGTCCATCGGTTTCAGAGGATGTGTTGTTTAAAGACTTCACTATATACATATAAGGCAATGGACTATGCTCACTAAGTGGTGAAAATGGCCCAACCTCAGAATTAAATGATAATTGGACACATAACAAATAACACTATACTGTGAGTGAAAATGATATTTTTATTTACACACAACATTCCCTTGTTACCATAGCAACGAGGATTACACTATTGTCCTGTTTTCATCATATTCGTATTGTCTGGGCTGTAACTTTGTTGTGCTTTGTCAGATATTAAAATAAAATGGTATAAATGTTCACTATGGTGCATCATAATGTCAAATACTTTAATGGCTTCAGTTCTTCAATGTCAAGGTCATCGGTCAAGGTCAAACCTGTCTATAATTACTGTAATTTACCTGTTTAAGACAATAATTTTGGCGTTTTATATTGGATTGTAAAATAATTTGGTATGAATATGCATGTTGATGTGACAATGTGTTTCAGATACGATTCCAATGGGTTATTTAAGGTCAAGGTTATCCTTCAAGGTCAAACCAGTCCAAAATAAGGTAGAATCAGAGTTATTGAGTTGTTATTTTCTTGTGGCTGGTTTTGATTTTAAAAAAGATGGTACAAATATTCTAAATGTGTTACAGTGTGCCACATATAATATGTGTGTATTATTAAAGGTCGAGGTCATCGGTCAAGGTCAAACCTGTCTATAATTACTGTAATTTACCTGTTTAAGACAATAATTTTGGCGTTTTATATTGGACTGTAAAATAATTTGGTATGAATATGCATGTTGATGTGACAATGTGTTTCAGATACGATTCCAATGGGTTATTTAAGGTCAAGGTTATCCTTCAAGGTCAAACCAGTCCAAAATAAGGTAGAATCAGAATTATTGAGTTGTTATTTTCTTGTGGCTGGTTTTGATTTTAAAAAAGATGGTACAAATATTCTAAATGTGTTACAGTGTGCCACATATAATATGTGTGTATTATTAAAGGTCGAGGTCATTGTTCAAGGTCAAACAAGTCCAAAATATGAAATATTCAGCTTTTCTGTGCTGTAACTTTGATATGGTTGGTCAGCACTTCGATGTGAGAGTGTGCGAAAAAACAATACTCAAGGTAAGTGTGATAAAGGTTATTATTCTCAGTCAAAGATGTCATGGCATTTACAATGTCTTGTAAATCTGTATGCAAATCAAGTAAAGTATCAACAGTTTATGGTTTAATTACCATTTTCATGTTAACATACTACTTCTGTGACATCAGTTTATATATATCATAAACACCTTACATAGGTAGGTAAAGCAACATAATTCTATATTTTTTTATATGCCCTAACTGCTTGTACTACACAAGCATAAAAATGCCACACATCACATCATAACAAATAGCAGTACAATTTCACAATTATCTCTCTTTATGAAATATCTAATATGTCTAGATATGAACAAACTATCTGTAAACTGTACATCATGTTGAACATACCTCAGATGTTTCTTAGATTTTTGATGTTCTCTCGATTTCAAACTGGGAATATAAAACAAGTATAGTATCTACATAAAGAAATAGGAGTAACAAAATGAATTATTTTATCTTGCAAAACTTCATTTGATTTGCAATGTACTTACACATTACATTACAATAGGGCATTTCCCTTAAAATAACAATAACTAACATGTTCCATTTTAATTATTATTTTTAAGTTATGTACTTAAAACATCTCATTCACAGATGATTGAGAAATAAAAACAAGTTTCTTTTTTATTCTCCCTCTTTAGTGTTAGTGATGACTATGTCTTATGAGAAATGAAATTGCCAAGTCTTGGTCACATTGCATGTGAAATCGATATTATCATAAACGTCAATTTCTGGGAAATTGGTTTAATGTAGTATATGGGTTAAAAATGCACCAATAATTCTTAGCGCTAAGTAAAAGTTAAATACTTAAGGGCGAATTTCAAAACTCTTGTTTCTCTCATGAAAATACCCAAATGTCGCATTTCTTATCTATGATTGTTAGTTATTAAAGTAGTAATTCATTTCATCTTATTCGTGTAAATGGATATTTCATAAAATAGTATTGGTGGAATGTGTGCCTAACTAGTTTTAAGAATTAAAGTATAACTTAGCGCTAAGTATTGTTTGTGGAATTCGAGCATGGTATCCCCGAAGCACAGAGAAAAATGGTCAGTTGTGTTCTTCAGCTGTAGCGATCTAAAAAGTTCAGCCTGTGAAATGAGAGCATATGCAAAGATTGACAGTGATCAGTCAGTCATTCACGCAAATACGGGTTTTTATATTTATAAATATTAATTCAATAATGGCCTGCAGTAAGGAAACCACCCATCTCCGACAGAATGATGTATTGGACGACCATGTGTGCTTTCTAGATGGATATTGATACACAGTTAAAAATCAAAATACTTGGTCAGTGACCATCTGTGAACAAGCTTCTTTACTGAATATTCATATATATGTATGCATATATGCATAACATTTTGTGAATTATTTGTCTAAAATAATCATGCATATATAAAGACAGTTATATGTTAAATAATACTACTGATCATTTCTTGATTTAAAAAAGAAAAAAACACGCAACTTTGGAACACTTAAAGAATACAATAAAAAAAAGAATTGTGATGGACATTTCAAAAATCAAAGTATACATTTTACGAACATCCGTTAATGTGTCATTTCTTGTGCAAGTAAACTTGCAGCCTCTTAGTTGAAGTCTCCATAACTTTATAGAATTCTTCCCTCTGACAAGTATATAATATAAATGTTCAAATATTACACTTCATACAACAACAATATTGTTTGTGCACAGCATTATCAAATGTATTTATGATTGTATGCATGTACAATGTACAATTGTATATGAATAAGTTATTGGTTCAAAACCTTTTAACAGAATTAATTTTTAAGTCCTTCCAATACAAATCCTACCGGTTCAATCTCAAATATGTTGATAACCTGAGAAGGTTAGCATCTGGAAATATACAAATGTACATATCCATAGTTACACTGAAGGTATGCTGATTTATGGAGATAATAATGATTGTAACATACATAAGTTATATATGTTAAAATAATTATTCTTCCACAGTACTGGCTTCACTCTGGCCATCAGAATCAGACATATCAATTACTTCAGCTGCATCATACAAATATTCTGTCCAGTTCTGTATCCCATATTTTTCATCCTTGGTGCTATGCCTAGCAAACCCAAGATACCACAGTATAGCTGCAATGTGAGAACAGACTCCAACAACTCGAGCACCAGAGCGACATTTGCAATACCATCCAGTAACCTCAGATTGGTTAAACTGGATCCAAAGCATGTATGATCTTGATGAAGTGTGACGACTTTGGATACACAGACAAATTAAATTATGATTTTCTTTGTGTACCTGTACATCAGAATCTCCATCAGTATGCTCCTGGATGTAAGAAGAGCTCAGTTTTAGCGGATATACTCCACAAGTAATGGAGCGAAGCTGTTCTTCCGACAGTTTTGGGAAAGAATCAAGCCCAAACTCACCAACAGATTGCTATTGGGAGGGTCTCCTATCTAATCTGGCTTCTTCAACATAGGATTTTAGGGCATTGACTTGGTTAGATAATTCCCTCATGTGAGTAGCCAGAATGATGTCTGATTCTTCACTGGCTGCAGAACTAATTGGGGGGAAATATTTGTTTGCAATTGCACACACTATACGAATATAATCTCCAATATAGGGAATCTGGTTGGTTGACAAGGTGTGATCAAGGTACTTCCACCATTTTATGCGAAGATTTGCAGCTTCCACTACCCATCTTATCTGTGAATTAAACAGGTAATATATGAATCAGAATACTGTTCTGATCTATTTCTCTCTCTCGTGTGTATGTGTGTGTGTAAATATCTTTTTAAAAAATCCAGTAATATGCTGTTTTGACATCAAAACACGGCCTGATGCACATACTGTGATTTTCTGAAGTGCCCCCCCCGTTGTGTTTTTTCCAACAGGAAGGTTTTTATATCTTCAGTATTACATTTTAACATGTGATTTAATATCATAGCATCACTGTTTTTTCCATCAGCCAAAAATGGACCAACAACTGTCAAGAAGTACCCTGTTGTTGTCACCACAACCATTGGTTTTACAAGAGGACGTCCTTTGTGTATGCTATATGATCTGCGTTGAAATCTGAAGTTATTACTTTTCTGAATATAGATATATGTACCATCCAAAACTAGTATCATGTATCATCTCCAACATCAAAAAGATGTTTTGCTAGAGGCTGTGTGTGATTTTGGATTATAGACTCCCTGGTAATACTATCTAATCCAAGAAAAAGTGGAACAAAACCTCTCAACATGGCCTTGCGAACAGTCACAATAGCCCGTCAGGTACTAGACAGACTGAGACTGAAAATGGTGGATAATAATCTGTTTGACATACCAGATTTCATTTTCAACAAAAAAATTCCTAGTGTTGTTCGAGGAGATCTAGAAGGAGTACCTTTAATCTTGTCCTTGACATGGCTGAAAAGATCATTAAATTGAACCAGGGAAAGTCCACTTAGTTTTGAAAAATCACTGTCCTCAATATTTTGATTTCTGACGTCTACACACATCACGCAGTTGCTGAAGCAGATGAAGAATGGTTGTTCTGTTTATAAAAGATTGATCAAGGGTTGACATCCCATCCAAGGCTGAAGACTTCGGCATTCCATCTACAAAATGGACTGGACAGCATCTTGATCCTTGTGCAATGATCACATTTGGTTTTATGAATGCATCAAAACGTGCTTTCGATGAAATGACAATCAATTTTGGTCCAGGACATTTGCACAAAATACGAGAATGAGTTTTGGGGGTGGATGGAATATTCAGTGAACCTGAGGGTGGACTGTGAATAAATGAAGACTTTGATGAACTGGTAACAGTTGGAATAAAGTCTGGATCTCTAGAATAAGTGTCAAAATTCTTTTTTTCATTATAACTTTTATGTTCATTTTTGTAATATTTGTGACTGCATTTGTTGCATATGACTTCATGTTCATTTGTTTTCAAAAACATTTTTTGTTAGATATCTACACACAGCTTTGTTTATTTTTCTTCTGTCTGAAGGTTTGGTTCTTTTATTACACACAACACAATTAATCTGTTTGGGGCCACTTCTTGGCATGCTGAAAAAAGTAAATACAATATTATAGTTACAAATGTATGAATGATTGACTAATAAAGTTTATGACTAATAAAGTTTAGCTTATATATATATGTTATGGTTATTTGATTTTTAGCTCACATGAGCACAACGTGCTCAAGGTGAGCTTTTCTGATCGCCTTTTGTCCGTCGTCCGTCGTCCGTGCGTGCGTCCGTGCGTGCGTCCGTGCGTCCGGCGTCAACAATTGCTTCAAACAACATCTCCTCCTAAACGGCTTGGCCAATTTGAAAAATATTTTGCAGGAATGTTCCTTGGATGAAGCTCTACTAAAGTTGTATAAATGGTTCTGGTCCATCGCATAATTAGGTCACAGGAGCTAAAAATAGATTTTAAAAATGAAAATTTAAAAAATCTTCTTCTCTGAAACCACAAGGCCTAGCCTTTTGATTTTTGGTATGTAGCATGATCTTATGACTCTCTACCAGGATTGTTCAAATTATGACCCTGGGGTCAAAATTGGCCCCGCCCCAGGGGTCACTTGATTTCACATAGGCTAATATAGGAAAAACTTGAAAAAATCTTCTTCTCCGAAACCACAAGGCCTAACCTTTTGATTTTTGGTATGTAGCATCATCTTATGGGCCACTACCAAGATTGTACAAATCATAGCCCTATGGTGATAAATGACCCCGCACCAGGGGTCACTTGTTTTACATAGAGTTATATAGGAAAATCTTAAAAAATCTTCTTCCATGAATGCATAAGGCCTAGAGCTTAGATATTTGGTATGAAGCATCATCTTATGGGACACTACCAAGATTGTACAAATCATAGCCCTATGGTGATAAATGACCCCGCACCAGGGGTCACTTGTTTTACATAGAGTTATATAGGAAAATCTTAAAAAATCTTCTTCCATGAATGCATAAGGCCTAGAGCTTAGATATTTGGTATGAAGCATCATCTTATGGGCCACTACCAAGATTGTACAAATCATAGCCCATGTGATAAATGACCCCCACCAGGGGTCACTTGTTTTACAAGAGTTAATAGGAAAATCTTAAAAAATCTTCTTCTATGAATCCATAAGGCCTAGAGCTTAGATATTTGGTATGTAGCATCATCTTATGGGCCACTACCAAGATTGTACAAATCATAGCCCAATAGTGATAAATGACCCCACACCAGGGGTCACTTGTTTTACATAGAGTTAAATAGGAAAATCTTAAAAAATCTTCTTCTATGAATCAATAAGGCCTAGAGCTAAGATTTTTGGTATGTAGTAGCATCTAATGGTTCATTACAAAGATTTTCAAAGTCTTGGCCCTACGGTGATAAATGACCCTGCGCCCAAGTCTTCTCTGAAACCATATGGCCCATTGCTTAGGTATTTGGTGTGTAGTATTGTCAGGGGTAAAATGTTTTAGATTAAGTTATATCAGAATCCTTGTCTGTTTAAAAACCTTGACATCAGTTGAAGCAATGGTACTCAGGTGAGCGATTCAGGGCCATCATGGCCCTCTTGTTTTTTATTTTAATGAATCTGGTGGTATAAGTTAAAAGTAGAAAACACACTATGTTACTAGGATGATTGGTGTTTACTTCACACGAGCAGTAGATAAAATTGTACTCTTGTATCTATCCTGTACTTAGCAATGTCTGTATAAAGCGAATGAGTATGATATCATACCATTGGTCTAAGGCATGATATCACAGTAAGGCAGCACTACATCTCTCCCTTCATACCATTGGTCTAAGGCATGATATCACAGTAAGGCAGCACTACATCTCTCCCTTCATACCATTGGTCTAAGGCATGATATCACAGTAAGGCAGCACTACATCTCTCCCTTCATACCATTGGTCTAAGGCATGATATCACAGTAAGGCAGCACTACATCTCTCCCTTCATACCATTGGTCTAAGGCATGACATCACAGTAAGGCAGCACTACATCTCTCCCTTCATACCATTGGTCTAAGGCATGATATCACAGTAAGGCAGCACTACATCTCTCCCTTCATACCATTGGTCTAAGGCATGATATCACAGTAAGGCAGCACTACATCTCTCCCTTTTCAGCAAAAAAAAATGTCCCCAGTGGCCAAGTGGTTAACGTGTCAACTTTGTGAAGACATGGATTTTATCCCTGTCTGTGACATAAAGACATCTTAATGGTACTGGTAGTTCCTTGTTTGACACTCAACATATGTAAATGTACAGGGTAGTTCCTTGACTGGTTGGCCCTGTGTCAGGAGAATGTGACTGTGTGGTATCATGCCACATGCCTACAGTGTGATACTGCAGTATTGCAGCACAGTGTCTGTCTCAAGTAGGCATTGTCTCTAAAAAGACTGAAATATTATCAGTGAGACATCAAATAATCACAAACACACTAGAATTAAATACTGATGAATAAATTAAAAAATGAATGATTCTTTTTTTCTGGGGTGTATGTGAGTTAAATAAATAAAATAAATTTGTTGATTAATTCATAGAGGGAATAATAATTGTAAAATATTGTAAACCCATCAAAATTGAGGGTATAAAAAATGGAAATGTGTCTTGATTAAAAAAATAATATATATTAATAAAAAAAAAAGTGATTGACATGTGGCTTGAACGTGAACTGCTCGCATGACAGTCCAGTTGCATTACCACTACGCTATTGCGGACTCTGCTGTTGTCAGGGAAAAAAGTGTTACATATTAATTAAATAAATCTTTAAAGAACTCAACCTGAAACGGATGTATTTCAAAGTTATATTTACTTGAAAAACTGTGGTATCTTGTACAAATGTAATTTCAAATACATATTTCAGTAATACAATGTTTTTTTGATTATTCTTTTGTCAGGTTTAACTGTCGGCTGCACGACCTTAAAGGCTTGAACCTAATACTCCATCGTATTAATCAAGCATGATAAAGAAATAACATACAAAAATCATACTTATGTGATTATTTCAAGAACATATATTCATCATGAAAATCTCACGGGATAAAATCTCGAAACAAGAGGGCCATGATGGCCCTGAATCGCTCACCTGATTATAAATGACCAACATATGTTGGATTTTTCATATTGACCTACTTTTTGACCCCACATGACCCACTTATGAACTTGTCCAAGATTTTATGGAAACAAACATTCTGACCAAGTTTCATAAAGATTGGGCCAAAAATGTGGCCTCTAGAGTGTTAACAAGGTTTTTCTAAGATTGGACCTCATGACCTACTTTTTGACCCCACATGACCCAAATTCGAACTTGTCCAAGATTTTATGGAGACAAACATTCTGACCAAGTTTTATAAAGATTTGGCCAAAGATGTGGCCTCTATAGTGTTAACAAGGTTTTTCTAAGATTTGACCTCATGACCTACTTTTTGACCCCACATTACCCAATTTCGAACTTGTCCAATATTTTATGGAGAGAAACATTGTCCAATATTTTATGGAGAGAAACATTCTGACCTAGTTTCATGAAGATTGGGCCAAAAATGTGGCCTCTAGAGTGTTAACAAGGTTTTTCTAAGATTTGACCTCGTGACCTACTTTTTGACCCCACATGACCCAATTTTGAACTTGTCTAATATTTTATGGAGAGAAACATCCTGACCAAGTTTCATGAGGATTGGGCTAAAAATGTGGCCTCTAGAGTGTTAACAAGGTTTTTCTAAGATTTGACCTCATGACCTACTTTTTGACCCCACATGACCCAATTTCGACCTTGTCCAAGATTTTATGGAGACAAACATTCTGACCAAGTTTCATAAAGATTTGCCTAAAAATATGGCCTCTAGAGTGTTAACAAGCTAAATTGTTGACGACGCACAACGGACGAAGGGCCATCACAAAAGCTCACCCTTGAGCCATTGTGCTCAGATGAGCTAAAAAAAATCCATTTTACTGGGAGTTTACTGATTATAAAAGTGATACCTATGTGTTAAGTAATCATGATAAAAATACTTTTTAAAAGATTAATCTTTATTGTCGATACACCCCTTCAAGGTTTCAATGGGTCTGCTTTGATAATGATCAAAGTCAACCATGAATTTATTGAAAATTTACTTAAGTATCTGAAAGTATGCATGCTGCAATTTAATATGGTATAACGGTATTACCTTTCTCTTAGCAGTACTTAATTGTCATCCATGCTCCAGGCCCCCCAGCATCTTTTTTCCTGCATCTCAGATTTATACCTGTTAAATGATTTTATATACCTGTAAATAATTTTTTAGTCTAGGAGATATATCTATTAACAAGTTTTTATACTCATAACAAAAACAGACAGCAAATAATCATTACATAATCGCTAACAATAGTAACAAAGTTTGTTTTTTGAAGAAAGTGAAAATAATTTTCTGAAAATGAAATGGTGCTGTCTGGAATTTTTCATAAGACAGTGTGTCCTACAATAACAGAAGTTTTTGTCAGTCAAAATGGAAATCATTTATGAAAATAAACTTGCCCACCGGGCTATCTTCTTTGAAAAATAACTAGCCCGCAGTTATTTTAATCCGACACAGACAAGCAGGCGTCCGCTTAAGAAAACCCCTGCATGATTAACATGTATTTGAATTTTTGTTTGTTTGGATTTTTCACCATATTCAGCAGAATTCTGTCATATAATGGCAGTCAGTATACACTTTTCTTGGGTTAGATGGTGAATTTTACCATTACTAAGTCAACATATTATGTCAGTAACTAGCACCCTGGCTCGACAGCATGTATTTGAACAAGATCTAAACTTATATTCAGCATTATAAAATAACCAATGCTTTTATTAAATTTATTTTCATCAATAACATTTTTTTTTCACAGTCAACCAATGCTTTTATACTAATATGGTTAATTATATCGCCTTGAAGGACAATTCTCCTTCCATATAAGCTATGAGGTTTAACTTATGGCCGTCATGGTCACAGTGCCTTCCCCAGGATTTTTTACAGGTTACAGGTGCCCCAGTCTCGGTAAGAAAGAGTGTGGGAGGGGAATTTCTTCCTACTGATAAAATTTTGTGTCAAATGACATAATCTGGTGTGTTTCTGCTCTACAGATAGACTGCAATAAATTGACTGAAAAGAGCACATTCAATAAGAAATATAGTAATTGAAACATGCATCAAAAATATTGTCAAGCAGGTTTGACTGTAGATAAAAGTGAAATTCAATTGTTTTGTGGCATAAAGTTTAGTTCTGAAGTCTCCCTTATTCCTTTAATATTAAAGCTGTCTCAATAATTTCTGAGCAAGCCTGGTATATTTATATTTTTATATTAGGCAGAAACACCTGCTTTTGAAATAAGTCTTATATTATTATGGTGAATGCCATTACATGCTAGCTTTGGTTTAACTATAAACTCAATAAATGTACCTCTCATGACAGGCACTGGAAGCCACCTGGGAACAAAACATCCTCTCACACATAAGGTGCTTTACCCACAAGGCCAATGTCTCTCTGCAAAGTTGTAGGCTGAAGGCATCCAGTGTGTCCCCCCCCCCCACCCCCTGAAAAGAAAAAGAAAACCTGTTGAAAAATAACGTAATAATCATATGGGTATTTCTTACTTAAGGATCAAAGAGATTGCTTGTCACAACACAAGAGTTGTCCGTAAGAAAGCATGCTCGACTATTCGAATGCTTGTCAATAAAAATAAATATTGCAATTAAAGGCTAAATGAGAATCTCTGTATAATCAAAATATACACAAGAGCAATAAACATGTGCTCCAAGTTTTAAAGCAATATCCCAAAGAGTTCAGTGAAAAAGAGAGTCAGTACAAAAAGACTAAGCAAGTCAGAAAAGGGGAAAAATTACGCGAAAGTCCAAGACAGATTTATGTATTCTTACCATGTACAAGTAGGGATGATGATCATAAACAGGTATTCAAAGTTTCAAAGCAATACCTCAAAAGGTTAAGTGAAAAAATTAGGTGGTGTGAAAACCTTTACCGAGATTCTAAATAAAAAAGGAGCATAACTATTTTAAAATTCATTACAGAGCCTGACCCCCAACACAGGTATACAATTTCATGTGTAAATTATGAGGGACATCCATGGAAAGAAATTGAAGATAATAGCAGTGTTAAACAAAAGTTTTAACATTTTTTTCTAAGTCAAAAAAGGCCCATAAATAAGCAAAAATATTTTGAAGAGCTCCTGTTTCTGTTTTTACTTCAAGTTTGAGGGACATCCATCAGTAAAAGTGGAGAAAATGTTAAGCATTAGTTTAACTTTTTTTCTAAGTCCAAAAAGGGCCATAAGTATGCAAAAATATTTGGAAGAGTTACTGTCCCTGTTTCTACTGGTTGGTCTGATGATGATAAATACACGTGTTAAATTTGGGGGACATCCATTGAGTAATAGTGGAGATAATGGCAATGTCAAACAAAACCTTAACATTTCTTTGGATGCGGACGCCGATGCTGACGTGGGTGATTCCAATAGCTTATCCTATTCTTCGAATAGTCAAGCTAAAAAGTAAAAAGTTTAAAATAATTATATTTTCCTGAGAAGTGTAATAACAGTAACAGGACAGAATAAATATGTTACTTAAAAGAAAGCTCAACTATATAATAAATACATAAATAATCTCTCATATCCTCATTCCATTCTCTCATTCAACCTAACCAATACATACATAACTAAAACATTCATATCCCCATTCAATGCTCTCATTCAACCTAACCATTCATACCAAATCTGCGCTCACCCTGCAGACTGACATACCAGGATATTCCTGAGACCTTCTGTCTAGGAACCCACCAGAACTTACATGATACGATGTGAGGGGCCAGTCCTTGGGGAGCACCCCCCTCCCACCCTTCCCACGTCTCTCCTTAGTGTGGTCTGGAGGACTCTAAAGATAAAGAGCCTCAAACACACCTAAGTCCTGACCCACAGGTTTCCAGGAGGTTCCAACAGTCATGTGACAGGTCCCGAAATTCCATTCATGCAGATAACCTGGGATTTCTTACACATTTTAGGACTTTCCTCTTATTTAACAAAATTCAACAATTTGAGGGCTTGATGCATTTTAACTTTGGTAATTACATAAAATAAAGAGTTACATAAGTTTTGTACCAGGCTCTTAAACTAAGAATAGTTCATGTCTGATTATCTATGGAGTAGACTAACAAGCTTGTAAAGACAGCTTAGACACATAACTTTTGTGTGTTAGTAGAATACCAAGTTAGTTTACAAATTGAAAAGCTACATATGTGGCAGTATTTTTTTTTCTTACAGTCTTATTAGAAATATAGAGAATAGCAAGAAATTTTGAAAATCCACAAAAAATCAGCTTTTCTTTATGAAAATAACATTATGTACCCATTATTGACTAGCAACCTCTAACTTTTGAACTCTTAACCAGGATTATATGCCTGCATATTGTCTCATCATGTTGAACTGTTAGGTTGTTTGAAAATACTTCAAGGTCTATTAATACCCATTTTAGACCTTCAACCACTGAGTGTGACCTTGACATGAACACGAGTTATACTCCAGCACACCGTCTCATCCTGATGAACAATTGTACCAACTTATTTAGAAATACCTCATGTACTACATTGCAAAGAAACAGAATGGTCAAAGAAAACTGATGCCTGTGTGCCTGCCATTTGCAACTTCCTCAAAACTTCCAATTGAAATTTTGATACAAAAATAACTGTAGAGCTCCATGTATGTTTTTAGCAAGTTTTGGATAGTGATGAGTGAGAAATTTTTTCAGTTATGTTCAGCAGAAATTTCAAAATGTTTCATAAAATCATGACGATTTATTTAAAAGGGGCTTTTAAGCATTTTGGTCAACATTTCATTGCGCCTCAGTTTTGAGTTTTGTAAGTCTCATGGTATGGAAAGACAACAAATAACATGTATTTTTGTTAAAATAAATTAGTATGGGGAAACCCATAAGTCTTTGTTGAAAGATTTATTTAGAAAAATGCTAAAATTTGAGAGAAACTCAGTGTAACAATTGTATAGACAATATTTTTCTTAGTGGTTAAGTAAACTAAAATCCTTGCCTGACTACAGAGTCAAAGTTTTTAACCAAAAAAATAAATAAGTCTATTTCATTTAAAGATACTATGTAATTGAAAAGAAATGGTCACTTATGAATACAATGTAAATGAACATCACTTGGACAATTTCTTCCCATTTCAATGCAAAAACTGAAAATCTTTCAAATAACCAACAAATCTTAATTTAGTATTTGTGAAATATGAAGTTGTCATGGACACCATTCATTAGAGGAAAAAAGTATCACCCTCATATGAATTGTGTTCTTTTTTCCAGATTGTTGTTCTTTTTAACCAAGATATATAAGAAATTATCACTTAGCTGTAGATCACACAATGAAGCCAGCCATTAGTGTACTAGTTTTTTGTTGATTTTATGCTACTGGCTCGTATTCAGCCGGTAATGATTAAAAAAACAAAAACAAAAAAAACAAGTAGAAACCCAAAAGAACTTTTAACCCACCCCAGTGGCCAAGTGGTTCAGGAGCAAGAGGTCGTTGGTTCAATCCCCAGCTGCAACATACCAAAGTCGTAAAAAATGGTTATTGTATAGCTCCCTTGCTTGGCGATTAACATATAAGGGTAGTTGCAGGACTGGTTGACCCGGTGTCAGGATAATGTGACTGGGTGTGGTATCATTCCACATGTCTACAGCATGATGCTGCAGTGTGGCAGCACCATATCTGTCTCAAGTAGGCATCATCTCCAAATGACTGAAATACTATTGGTGGGATGTTAAATCCAAGAAACAAACAAACAAAAGAATTTCTGCTGCCTTTGTATATAAGACCCGGTAAATTTTTCTTCAGGTGACATAGTAATATCAAGGTACAACAAATGTTAGACTTTCTGTCTATGCACACTGGTTCAAACCTTATTAGTCTTGGAGTTATTTCTAAATTCCAAATTAATATTAAATGCTATCAATAATTCTTTGGCCAGAATGTGATTGAGATTTTTTGCCCATTTGGCAAATTGTAATGGTATTTTTTAAATATTAGTGAGATTTTTTTAATAACAACACCAACATGAAAAGTACTTAAAATCAATCACTGGCTAGTTAATTTATGACAGACTGGATGAAGATGTCATTTGCTTGTCTTAACTGACCCAGATGTGTCAAACTTTTGGATCTTGTTTAAACAGATTTTTCATAACAGACATTTCTCAATTTTCTGCAGAATTTTCTTTTAAAACTCAATAATGAGGTCATTCATGTCTAATTATTTATGTAACTTTATCTTCTTTATTTTTTTTCTTATTGATCTGATAATGTTTTTATTGAAAAAAAAAAAAAATAGGCAATCTTATCTCAATGCATTACCCCACCCACTTCACCAGTGTTCCACTGGTTAAGTCACCCTGCATGTAATGGACAACACCTAGTGTGGTCAGTATTTGTTCATCAAATGACCCTAAATGTTTCACTGGTTAAGTCACCCTGCATGTAATGGACAACACCTAGTGTGGTCAGTATTTGTTCATCAAATGACCCTAAATGTTTCACTGGTTAAGTCACCCTGCATGTAATGGACAACACCTAGTGTGGTCAGTATTTGTTTATCAAATGACCCTAAATGTCCCACTGGGTAAGTCACCCTGCATGTAATGGACAACACCTAGTGTGGTCACTATTTGTTTATCAAATGACCCTAAATGTCCCACTGGGTAAGTCACCCTGCATGTAATGGACAACACCTAGTGTTTTCACTATTTGTTTATCAAATGACCCTAAATGTCCCACTGGGTAAGTCACCCTGCATGTAATGGACAACACCTAGTGTGGTCAGTATTTCTTTATCAAATGACCCTAAATGTCCCACTGGGTAAGTCACCCTGCATGTAATGGACAACATCTAGTGGGGTCAATACCCTTTTTGAAATGCCTCTTGGTTGCGAGATCAACAAAATCTTGGCAGACACTGCCCTTATCTCTCTGTCAAAGTTGATTTATTTTATAAACTATATCTTTTTGTAGGTCAACCATGCAGTAAGCAACAAGATATTCCATGGATTTAATTTGTCATGTATAAAAAACAAAAACAAAAGGTGCCTCATCAGACAGCATGAAATTTTAAGTTAACACACAAAGATTTTACATCATTTTTTAATTTAAACATATAAGGGTAAAACATCTTACCTTGAGTAAGACAGAAATAACTCCAAAAATCCCCTGGAAGTGTCCTGTCTGTTTGTTTGTTTATTGGATTTAATGACCCACCAACATTATTTCAGTCATTTAGAGATGATGTGTACTTGAGACAGATAAAGTGCTGCCACACTGCAGTATCACACCATAAACATGTGGAATGATACCACACCCAGTCACATTATCCTGACACCGGGTCTACCAGTCCTGGAACTACCCTTATATGCTAATCGCCAAGCAAGGGAGCTATACAATAACCATTTTTTACGACTTTGGTATGTCGCAGCTGGAGACCTCCTGATTCCGGGGTGAATGCTCTAACTGAAAGTGTCTTGAAAAAGGCTACAAAAACAGAGAAATCTCTCTTAAAGGGGCCTTGACCCTGGCATGTCAAACAAGAGCTGACCTTAAGACAGCATGCTAGACTATTCAAATGCTTGTCAATAAAAATAAATTTGCAATTAAAGACAAAATGAGAATCTCTGTATTTTCAAAATATACACAAGAGCAATAAACATGTGCTCAAAGTTTTAAAGCAATATCCTAAAGAGTTCAGTGAAGACTTGACTATTTGAGTTTACCGTTGCTTAGACAGTATTTCAGTCATAAAGCAACGTCCAGCTGATTACAGGTGGTGGAAGACCCCGAATGCACGGAGGCATCCGGGTAGAACCATCAACCTACCACAAGCCAGCTGAGTTCAGTGAAGAATTGAGTTAGTACAAAGAATTAATCAAGTCAGAAAAGTGGAATTATTAAGTCAAAATCCAAGACAGAGTTATGTACTCTTACCATGTACAAGTAGGGGTGATGGTCATAAACAGGTATTCAAAGTTTCAAAGCAATACCTCAAATGGTAAAGTGAAAAAATTTGGTGGTGTGAAAACCTTAACTGAGATTCTAAATAAAAAAGGGGCATAACTATTTGAAAATACATGTCAAGCTAAAAAACTGTCACTATCCATATGTGTCTGCCATGTTATGCCTTGTTGATTTCAAGAGAAAAATTACAAAAATAAACTTTGCCAAAAGAGCAACAAGCAAGTGATCTGATACATTCGCTTAAAATATAATATTCACATCTTTTACTTGACTAATGACTTGACTATTTGAGGTTACAGTCACTTCCACAGTATTTCAGTCATATAGCGACATGCAGTTAATTACAGGTGGAGGAAGACCCCGAATGCACGGAGGCATCCACCGACCTATCTCAAGTCAGCTGGAAGGCTTCCTCACATGAAAATCCAAATGACCCTACCGTAATTCGAACTAACACAGTGAGGGGCTGAGTGAGTGTTTAAGTCATTGACTTTACCCTCTCGGCCACGGAGGCCCCTTCACATCCTTGATGTACAGCATTATATGATTGTATTAATATATGGTTATTGATAATTATATGTTTATGACAGGCAGAGTGTCATAACACAATGACATGAAAATGTCACATAAGCAGGGTAAACAGCATAATATGTACTAATAGATAATTAGTGATTTTAATATGTTTATGACCAGATTTGTTGTTGCATTCTTACATGTTTGTGCTTGATAATGTTAAATTATTACATGTTTATGTCAGACATACTGAAACATTGTAACATGTGAAGTATGTGTGAGTTTTTTTTTTTTTCTTTTCTTTTATTTGAAAACATGTACATGTTCCAATTACTGTTAAATAAAGAAATGAAAAGAAATGTCACAATAGCTGAGCAATATCTCCACTGACAAGGCATTAATTAGGTAAAGTAAAAAACTGTGTAATACAAACACCCTAATGAAAGGTGGGCAAAGCTATTCCCATGTTAGGTTACAAACAAGAAAGTCAGTAGAACTGACAGATGCTCCCCGAAGAACGTCATTGTTACAAATAAGACCTTGGTCAATGGGTGGGAGGATCTGTTGAAATCCCCATTCCTAAATCATCTATTCTTCTCATCAGATGAGATGTTTTACCAACTCTAACTTGGAGACTTAGTAACAGTTTACTATTTAATATTATAATACATGTTACTCATCAGATCTTTCATTGATTTTTTAAAGTTTTTATACTACTAACTAGATGTGGGTGTTCCTCGGAACACTTGTGTCGCCTGCAATTAAGCATGTTTGATGAAATAATTGACTAGAAAATCGATCTTTTGACAAATTATTGATAAAGCATAATCTATTTTGTGAGGTACAAAATAACACCAAATCACACACACACACATATATATATATTTTTTTTTGGGGGGGGGGGGGGGGAATAAAATATTCAAACAGTGCAATATGTAATAATTTTCCCGAGCACTTTCGACTACACAGTCTTCATCAGAGGAGTGTCAGAATGACTATGAATTCAAAACATTAACTGTAAGAAAAATTATGACGTCATTAAGCACTTATGACGTTAATTATATATATGTTGCAAGTTTGTAGTCATCATTATCATTATTGAGTTATCATTCTTGTGTACTGCACTCAGACCAATGAGATCTATGAAGTTTCAAGTCAACACCTCAAATACGTTTCGAGTTATGCCCCAGACAAAAATTAAGTCTGAAAATCAACAAAGGGAAATAACTCAGAAAATAAAACAGAGTTATCATTCTTATGCACTGCACTACAAATCCATGAGATCTTTCCATCTATGAAGTTTCAAAGCAATATCTCAAATACTTTTTATGTTATGCTCCTGACAAAAAGATCTATCTATCTATAAAGTTTTAAGTCAGCACCTCAAATACTTTTTGAGTTATGCCCTGGACAAAAATTAAGACTGAAAATCAACAAAGGGCAATAACTCAGAAAATATTAAAGTCAGAGTTATCATTCTTGTGCACTGCACTCCACCTCAATGTGATCTATCCATGTTTTAAGTTTCAAGGTGATACCTCAAATACTTTTTGAGTTATGGTCCGGACAAAAATAAAAAAAAAAGGGAACGAAAGTCAGAGTTATCATTCTTGTGCACTGCACTCCACCTCAATGTGATCTATCCATGTTTTAAGTTTCAAGGTGATACCTCAAATACTTTTCGAGTTATGCTCCGGACAAGAAAGTGTGACGCCGACGACGCCGACGACGACGCCGACGACGCCGACGACGACGACGACGACGACGGACAAAGTGATCCCTATGTGTCTGCCATGCTATGCAGGCGACACAAAAATTAAGTCATACATTTCAATGTGTGCTCATATCAAAGAGGTTAACCAACACTCTTGACATATGACTGGATATTTGAAATAGTGTATAATGGCCTAAACAACAATTAGCTGACATGATTATGATTGACATTACTAGCATATTGAATTTTGTGGGGTTTTGTATAAATGATATCTCCTGTTAAATTAGGCAAATGACATGAATATCAGTCAACAACATGGTAGTAGGGGCCATAACTCTCTTAAAAATTGAGGAACCAGGTCACGTCGACGATATGCGTATCTACTCTTGGTAATAAAGCTTCCCATAAAGTTTCATTGAATTCAAGCCATTAGTTCCTGAGAAATAGCCCGGACAAGAATCATGCAACATGAACTATAGGCAAAAAAGTCAAGGGGCCATAACTCTGCAAAAAATTGAGGAACTAGGTCACGCAGACGATATGCGTATATACTCTTGGTGATAAAGCTTCCCATTAAGTTTCGTTGAATTCAAGCCATTAGTTCCTGAGAAATAGCCCGGACAAGAATCATGCAATATGTACTATAGGCCAAAAAGTCAAGGGGCCTTAACTCTTTGAAAAATTTAGGAATCGGGTCATGCTGACGATATGCGCATCTCCTCTTGGTAATAAAGCTTCCCATAAACTTTCATTGAATTCAAGCCATTAGTTCCTGAGAAATAGCCCGGACAAGAATCATGCAATATGTACTATAGGCCAAAAAGTCAAGGGGCCTTAACTCTTTGAAAAATTTAGGAATCGGGTCATGCTGAAGATATGGGCATCTCCTCTTGGTAATAAAGCTTCCCATAAACTTTCATTGAATTCAAGCCATTAGTTCCTGAGAAATAGCCCGGACAAGAATCATGCAATATGTACTATAGGCCAAAAAGTCAAGGGGCCATAACTCTGTAAAAAAATTAAGGTACCAGGTCACGCCGATGATATGCGTATCTACTCTTGGTGATAAAGCTTCCCATAAAGTTTTGTTGAATTCAAGCCATTAGTTCCTGAGAAATAGCCCGGACACGAATCATGCAATATGTACTATAGGCCAAAAAGTCAAGGGGCCTTAACTCTGTGAAAAATTTAGGAATCGGGTCATGCTGACGATATGCGCATCTCCTCTTGGTAATAAAGCTTCCCATAAAGTTTCGTTGAATTCAAGCCGTTAGTTCCTGAGAAATAGCCTGGACAAGAATCATGCAATATGAACTATAGGCCAAAAAGTCAATGGGCCATAACTCTGTGAAAAATTGAGGAACCAGGTCACGCCGACAATATGCGTATCTACTCTTGGTGATAAAGCTTCCCATAAAGTTTCGTTGAATTCAAGCCGTTAGTTCCTGAGAAATAGTCCGGACAAGGAAAGTGTGACGGACGAACGGACGGACGGAAGGACGGACGGACGAAGCGGCGACTATATGCGTCACCTTCGGTGAGCATAAAAACTACATAAATGTCTATGACAAACGAACAACTAACAAGAGTTTTGTACAGTCCCTTAAGAACATAAAAGAAACTTCACATATTTGCTATCACATTTTTTTATTTGTTTTGTTGTTAACCTAATGTTTCAATTTTTAATTATTTGTATATTATAACTTTGCTGTATGTTTCTTATTGGTATTATTATGACATGTTTATGTCAGGAATTTTGAAACATTGTTGTATGTAAAATTCAAGGGTGCGAATGTGTGTTTGTTTTTTTTAAGGGGGGGGGGTATTTTTTTAATTTTTTTTCTCTCTGACTTTTTCCATAAAAATATATACATGTTTCATTTCCATGTAACTAAATGAAAACGAAGGTCACAATTAGGGAGAATGCCACTGAAAGGGCCTAAACAATAGTGTTACACAAACAATGTAATGAACAGTGGACAATGAGATCCCCATGTTAAGTGACACAAAACTCACTTAAAATCAATTACCAAACAGTGTTTGCCACGATTATAGGAAAATGTAAATCCAGTGTTGTCAATGTGTCAGACACATAAATATGTCAAGATATCACCCAACACATAATTGATCTCAAGATGGGATCAAAGATTATGGAACTGTCTTTGACGAAAAACAAATAAGCAAAGGATTTGTTACATTCCCTTAAAGAATACAAGAATATCCTTAAAGATGATGAAAACCCCCAGATACAGCTTTGCCACAGTTACAGTTACAATGTGAGAAAGTCTTGATAAATACAAACAAGAGGCCCATAGGGCCACAAATCGCTCACCTGAGTACCACTGCTCTATATGCAACCTAGTATACATGTATCATACTGATATACATGTTTCTCAGGAACTTGACAGTTTTTCTTACCCATTTTAGCAATAGTATGGAAAAAAACTGTGATCATGAGATTTCAGTGTGGTACTGCTGATTGAAAATGGACAAAAAGAGAGATGGTCCTTAACCTTTTCCCTCATAAAAACTCATTTTGACGCCCTTTATAGGTACCACATAAATCCTGATTTGCAGAAAGCCCCACTTAAACCTTTCCAAATTTAATTGTAAAATCCTCATCCCCAGACCACTAAGGAGCAGCAAACAGCATAAAACCTGGTCAGCCTGCAAGTAACAGTTGGACTTGCAGGCTGATTGGGTTTTATGCTACTCACATAGGTATTTTATAGATCTCTATGAGGAAAAGGGTTAATTATTATGAAATAAGTTGCAATTTATTACGAAGTGTTTTTAATCATTCGTTTGTGGTTTTTAAGAGGTGTTTGGTAATCCCTGTGTACTGGAACACTGACATGAACCAAAGTAAAGGCAGACAATCTGCATATATTCACCCCCCCCCCACAATCACTTTAATGATGATGTTGATGCTGCTGCTGATTTAGGATAGTATGAATAACCCTTATATCTCTATTAGGTGGCTTTGTGTAAAACTAGCCTAGTATCTCATATACATAGTAGCAGGTAATGTAGTTTTGCACTAACTCAGTGGGGCAACACAGTCCAGAAAATGTGACCTCTGCTAGAAGGTCAGACTAAGCTATAGGAATGGTATTTGTGGTAATGTTATCTTCTCCACCTCTGCATATGTAGTGGAATCACCCAAATGACCTATCAGACTAGTGGACTATCTCATCTAAGGGTACAATTTATTTTTTTGTTTCTAGCTGGTTTTCTCTCTCTATCTCTCTTTGTTAGACTTCTCTCTCTTTAATAAGTGGCCTTGTAATTTAATGTAACTTTTTTGCATTTTATTAAGCTACCTGGCGGCCATGTTTATTTACGGATCGAAATTTTTTTTAGCAACTTTGGTAGAGGTTGACCCAAGGAACATCTGTACCAATTTATTTTAAAATCTGGCCAGTAGTTTTGAAGAAGATGATTTTTAAAGTTTTCATTTTTTTTTTCTTTTTTGTTGCCATGGCAACCAGAGTTCTACATGGATCAAGTTTATTTTAGCAACTTTTGTGAAGATTGACCCAAGGATCATCCCTGCCAAGTTTAATCAAATTCTGTCCAGTGGTTTCAGAGGAGATGTTGTTTAAAGGTTTCTCTATATTCATATAAGGCAAATAAGCCCCGCCCCTGGCGGCCATGTTTTTTTACGGATCGGAATAATTTTAGCAACTTTGGTAGAGGTTGACCCAAGGAACATCTGTACCAATTTATTTTAAAATCTGGCCAGTACTTTTGAAGAAGATGATTTTTAAAGTTTTCATATTTTTTTATCTTTTTGTTGCCATGGCAACCAGAGTTCTACATGGATCAAGTTTATTTTAGCAACTTTTGTGAAGGTTGACCAAAGGATCATCCCTGCCAAGTTTAATCGAATTCTGTCTAGTGGTTTCAGAGGAGATGTTGTTTAAAGGTTTCTCTATATACATATAAGGCAAATAAGCCCCGCCCCTGCAGACCTGTGAACTCTCCCGATTTTGAGCGGGAGCTACCGATAATTGCTTGCATCTCCCGGTCTACCGACCAACACCAGAAATCTACCGCCTTTGATCTCAAGGCACCCAATATACCGCTTATCAACTTTTGGAGCACTAATTGCTCCCCTACCAAGCCGAGGTGTATGCCGATTGCCTAAGTTGATTCGGCTATTATCGGAATGCGATCTCGTTTAGAGCGTGATTTCAGGGTGGGTGGGGAGTGTCAGAAATACCTGTGTGTCACTTCGCCATGTATTTGGGGGGTATTTGGTTGGGGAGAGGATTCAGGGTCCGAATTTAGACTCGCATACTCGCAAAATGCGAGCGAGATTTACAGATTGCGAGTAGAAAAATAAGTAACTAGCATATTTCTGCGAGTCAATATTACCATAAGATAATAATTAAAAGCTCAGAGTCTTTCGAGTTCTAGAAATTTGCATTTCTGAAACCGTCTTTCGCCGATTACCCCACCCACCAAAATTACACAGCAAGGTAAGTACAATAAAGAAACCATAACTGCACCAAGTCTGAAGAGTCATTTAAGATTTGCTGGACGCTTGCATTCAGCGGTAAGCCTTTAAAAATACGTTTCTGTGATTGAGATTCGGGAAAAGAGTTTCTGCTCGAAAATTCACCGCTACTTTAAAAGACCAGCGAGTAGCGACGCCGAAACCTCTGCTAAAGTTTCAAAAACGTCAAAAGAAACAAAATCTTCTACATTAGCCAGCCTAAAAACTTGTCATCTCTTAACATTGATTTAGACTGTATTGTCGACAGTGGTAGGCCTAATATTGTCAGAAAAAAAATCTTGTAAAACATGTAAAAAAAACACCTTGTTTTCGGCAAATATGTCAACTCAAGTAAGAAAAAGTCCAGAAAAAATAATTTAGAAATTTGATATTAGAAAAAAAGAATCGAAAAAAAAAAAAAAAAAAATTATATTTATTTTTTAAATGAGACAGTAGATTTAGGGCCTTTAATAATTTCCTTGTAATGATGTTAACATGCTACATATGGCATTTTTTTTTATGTGAATATTACCCCTTTATTTTAGTATGTTTTTATGGTATAATATATGAAGTTTTAAATTAAAATATTAGAAAAGTATGACAACAACATTTTATTGAGAAAAAACCATTCAGAAGTTTAAACACAAGTACTTGAAAAAACATATTTTTTATTATTAAACCCTTATAACCAGATCAAAAAATATTCACTCAAGGTCTCTTGAAACAGTACAGACATATGATATTTTCAAAGAAAATTAAATGAAATTTCAATCATAATTATAACTGACTTTTTCTTTTATAAATGACTTATTCTAATTTGGCATTAATTTTGATATTCATTTATCAGCAAAAAATAATATCATTATCATCAAATAATTAGAAAAATAACAACAGAAGCCTAAATGCTGCTCCCTGGATAAAGGGAGCAAGCATATGAATTTACTGATATTATGGTAAAATGAAGACATACAAATGAAATTGCCAGTTATTTTTAATTTTTGCCAGTGGAAAATTTATCAACTGGCAAAAAATTGCCAGTGAAATTTTCTTCTAAATTCGGACCCTGAGGATTGAAGATGATTAGCCACTGACATGCACATGTCTGCCTGGGGAGGGTTACCTGATGCATGTGGCACTTCACCCCCCCCCCCCCAAAGGTACATGTAATGGCCCATTATGTGCAGAAAGTGAAAGTTGAAAATCTAAAATAAGAATTTTGAAATATTATAGTGGGCCCAAATGGCTTAATTTTACTTAGTCCTTTATGTTTATTTTTATGTTTATCATCTGGTTTATTATGCTCTCTTATTTTGTTGTTATATTTCTGAATATTTTATTAATTTATTATCTTGATTTGATATTTTATTTAATATTGTAAGTAATTAGTTAATAAGTAATAAAAAATGAAATAAAAGTAAATGAATAATAAAAAAAAATGTGTTTTGTTATTACTGTAGTGCGAAAAAAACGCGCTGTGAAAAATCTCCCACTCACACAACCCAATCTCCCACTTTGGGAGCACAGATCTCCCACTTTCAGACCGAATAAAGTTCACAGGTCTGCCCCTGGCGGCCATGTTTTTTTACGGATTGGAATAATTTTAGCAACTTTGGTAGAGGTTGACCCAAGGAACATCTGTACCAATTTATTTTAAAATCTGGCCAGTAGTTTTGAAGAAGATGAATTTTAAAGATTTCATTTTTTTTTCTTTTTGTTGCCATGGCAACCAGAGTTCTACATGGATCAAGTTTATTTTAGCAACTTTTGTGAAGATTGACCCAAGGATCATCCCTGCCAAGTTTAATCAAATTCTGTCCAGTGGTTTCAGAGGAGATGTTGTTTAAAGGTTTCTCTATATACATATAAGGCAAATAAGCCCCGCCCCTGGTGGCCATGTTTTTTAACGGATCGGAATAATTTTAGCAACTTTGGTAGAGGTTGACCCAAGGAACATCTGTACCAAATTATATAGAAATCTGGCCAGTAGTTTTGAAGGAGATGATTTTTAAAGTTTTCAAATTATTTATTCAGAGTTCTTCATGGATGAACTTTATTTTAGCAACTTTTGTAGAGCCTCACCCAAGGAACATTCCTGCCAAGTTTCATTAAATTCTGTCCAGCGGTTTCAGAGGAGATGTCGTTAAAGCAAATTGTTGACGACACACGACGACAGACGACGGACGAAGGGCTATCACAAAAGCTAACCTTGAGCACGTTGTGCTCAGGTGAGCTAAAAAAGAGCCATATCACATTCAAAATCAAGGGAATCATGATGTGCTAACTATATGCTTAACAAGGCTTGGTACTCAACAGCCCTTGTAAAGTTTCATCAAAATCCGATCAAAGGTAGCCAAGAAAAAGGGCAGACAAATCTCGTTTACAGAACGTCACTAACAGACCCATGGACATGATTCCAATTTAGCCCCCATATACTTCATGTCTAGGGGTATAATAAACGATTTTTAAAGCATAATTTGTTTGTACTCATATGGTTAATGATTTTTATATCACTTGACTAGATTATTTGAGTAAACCATCATCTCGACAGTATTTCAGCCATATGGCGACGTCCAGTTAATTAAAGGTGGAGGAAGACCCCAAATGCACGAACCCACGCGGTGAGGGGCTGAGTGAGTGTTAAAGTCAGCCACTTTACCCTCTAGGCCACGGAGGCCCCTATTTTTTTTTATTTTTATATGAGTATGTTGTTGCATTCTTACATGTTTGTGCTTGATAATGTTACATTATTACAAGTTTATGTTTGGTATGTCTTTATATTTTCATGTCCATATGCGAAGACTACAGAAATGTCTTTGACAAGAAAAAACAAACTAACAAGGGTTTTGTACACTTAAGAACATAAAATAACTTTCACATGTTTTTTCTTTCACATAATTTGTATTTGTTTTGTTATTAACTTAATGTTACTAATGTTATATGTTAATTTCTTGTATATTATTACAATGCCTATGTTTTTTCTGAATATTTTTATATTATTACATGTTTATGTCAGGCATATTGACCCATAATTATATGTAAAATTAAATAGTTGTTTCTTTTTAATATAACTTTTTTCTTTAACTGTTTTCATAGAAATATATACAAGCTCAATTTACTCATAAATAAATAAAAACAAATGTCGCAAATGAGGAAAAACCCCACTGAAAGCATTCATTAAATTTTGACAGGGTAAAATAACAACAAGAAAATGTGTCTATGAGACACTAATGTCCTGCTGGGATATGGTCAGAACCAACTATTGACTTGTAGTTTTAAAAGTTTATTTAATGATGTACATTTGTACAAAGTTTCATGATGATGTGATGTGATGTGTAAAACCGGTAAATAATGCATATCATGATAAACAGGAAGATGTAAAGTCATCTTCATAGAAAAAACAAGAAATGTGTCCAGAGGACACAGATGCCCCCATCAGTCGCATTTTCCAAAACAAAGGCCAACATCCAGGAGTGCAAGTCATGTCCTGAGTAATATATCCATGAACAGTGTTCGCGTTTATGCCGTAAACATGTCTTTTTACGTAGCGAAAATCGGCGGAACGCAAAATACTAAAGTACGTTGTGTACATGGGACGCAACAATAATAAGTAGCAAAAACAAAACCTTTGCCGTAAAAAAACTCAGTAAGTTAATTCATTCACAATCATGCGTAAACAAATCACCGATATAAATAGCCTACTTTCGTTTTTCTATCAACATTTAACACCGTGACGTCACGGGCACCTGTTTTGACTGGGTTAGTTACAATTATATTGTTACAAGTCAGTGCGCTTGACAATTTTTATTCGAGAACCGTGCGTTGCTATGGAAAAATGGCGTCTGCACCTAAAAAGAAAAAACATGGTAGGAATTTTCAAGAATCGTGGTTAAAAGATCCCCAATTCAAAGAATGGCTTGTGAAAAAAGAAAATCCTGACCAAAGCATTTCTATACACTGTCTTATTTGTACAGACACAAAAATAAAAAACACATTTACTACGACCGGTTGCGTTGATTTCCATCCAGCTCGCTTGTCCGTCACATTACGAGCGATGGTCATCGCCGGGCATTAGAAATTAGATCATCTCGTAGTGCATTTAAAAACTCTATTACGTTTGCGGAGGAAAAGGAAGAAGATTCCTTAAACTTGCAGTTGAAAACCGTATATTTTATGGCAAAAAATAATATTGCATTGAGCTCTTATGAACAACTCGTTGAGTTACAAAAAAGTAACGGCTGCAAAAAACTTTGTGGTGTTAGGTCAGCTTGCACTGTCTGTGCCTCTCAACAGTGCATCATTTGAGAGAGGTTTCTCAGCCCAAAACCTCACTAAAAACAAAACAAGGAACAGGCTTAGTCAGGAAAAACTGCAAAATATTATGAATATAACTATAAATGGGCCTCATTTTGCTCAGTTTGACTACACACATGCTTCACAGAAGTTCAGGTCTCTAAAAGACAGAAAGAAATAGATACAAGTACCAGTTACAGTTTTATGCTCAGTTTTGACTATGTGAAATACGGGCTTAAACTTACCTATAACTGTGCTATTGACAATATGACTTATGTTTACCACTTACTTAAGAAGTTTTCTATGTTAAAAGTTTAGTTTTAAATTACTGAATAGTAATTTTTTAATACAGTATTCCATACATGATACTGTTATCCATTTTATTGTTTTATTTTCAATCCCTGGCTGATTTATGTCAAAATATTGTTTATAGATTAAATGTCATGCTAAGAGAAGTTTAATAGGGCCAATATTTAACCACTCTGAACACATTTAAAAATCATTTTGATATTTACTTTATAGATAATCAGTGTACATATTGGGACTCAAAAAAATGTTATGGGACCCAACTTTTTGAAAGCCAATGGGTCCCTGGGACTCAGTAATTTTTAAAGTAAACGCGAACACTGCATGAAGTTTAAAGTCTGTAGTACAAATACTTTCAGAGTTACATGTGTCACAAGCATAAAGTTCCATACTTTTCAAAAACAAAGGTCCATAACTATGTCAAAATCCACGGTGTTTCGATGAAAATAACCAGCTGTGCAAGTCATAAAATTATGATGATAACAATGGGTTTATGAGATGATGATAACAACAGGAAATCTATGTGTGTATGTATATGTGATTGTATATGTGATGACAGTTTTCTGTTTAAGCATTTTTGAAGATGATAATGTTCATTATTATGTCTTCATGTTGCGGATGATGATGGTTGTGATGATGATGATGATGATGATGATGGTTGTGGTGATAATGAGTGATGATGATGTACAAATACTTAAGTGGTGGTGGTGCGAGTGATGATGGTGTTGGTGGTGGTGATAATAAGAGTGATGATGATGATGTTGCTGCTGCTGCTGATGATGATGATGGTTGTGGTGATGATGAGTGATGAGTGATGATGGTGTACAAATACTTAAGTGGTGATGGTGAGAGTGATGATGGTGTTGGTGGTGGTGATAATAAGAGTGATAATAAGAGTGATGATGATGATGATGATGAGGGTGATGATGGTTGTGGTGGTTATGATGGTTGTGGTGATGATGATGATGATGATGATGTACAAATACTTAAGTGGTGATGGTGAGAGTGATGATGGTGTTGGTGGTGGTGATAATAAGAGTGATAATTAGAGTGATGATGATGATGATGATGATGATGATGATGAGGGTGATGATGATGAGGGTGATGATGATGATGATGATGATGATGATGAGGGTGGAGATGATGATGATGATGAGGGTGGTGATGATGGTGGTGGTAATGATGATGATGATGATGATGATGATGATGATAGTGATGATGGTGGTGGTGATGATGATAATGATGATGGTGAGGGTGGTGGTGATGATGATAATGATGATGATGAGGGTGGTGATGATGGTGGTGGTGATGATGATGATAAAGATGATGGTGATGGTGGTGGTGATGATGATGATGATGATGATGATGAGGGTGGTGGTGATGATGATAATGATGATGGTGAGGGTGGTGGTGATGATGATGATGATGATGATGATGAGGGTGGTGGTGGTGATGATAATGATGATGGTGAGGGTGGTGGTGATGATGATGATGATGAGGGTGGTGGTGATGATGATAATGAGGATGCTGAGGGTGGTGATGAGAGTGATGATGAATAAAATGAAACTCAAACCCGTGCCTCCATGCCTGCACTATATAAAACTAGATGTGGGTGTTCCTCGGAACACTTGTGTCGCCTGCATTTAAGCATGTTTGATGAAAGAATTGACTAGAAAATCGATCTTTTGACAAATTATTGATAAAGCATAATCTATTTTGTGAGGTACAAAATAACACCAAATCACACACACATATATATATATATATATATATATTTATTTATTTATTTTTTTTTGGGGGGGGGGAATAAAATATTCAAACAGTGCAATATGTAATAATTTTCCCGAGCACTTTCAACTATACAGTCTTCATCAGAGGAGTGTCAGAATGACTATGAATTCAAAACATTAACTGTAAGAAAAATTATGACGTCATTAAGCACTTATGACGTTAATTATATATATGTTGCAAGTTTGTAGTCATCATTATCATTATTGAGTTATCATTCTTGTGTACTGCACTCAGACCAATGAGATCTATCTACTATAAATGTTTAAGGCAACACTTCAAATACTTTACAAGTTATGCACCACACAAGAATTAAATCCAAAAAAATAAACAAAGGGAAATAACTCCAAAAATACAACAGTTATCATTCTTGCACAATGCACTCCATGAGATCTTTCCACCTGTGAGGTTTCAAAGTAATACCTCAAATACTTTTTGTGTTATGCTCCAGACAAAAATGAAGTCTGAGTATCAACAAAGGGCAATAACTCAAGGAAAAAAAAACAGAGTTATCATTCATGTGCACTGCACTCAACCATTGAGATCTATGAAGTTTCAAGCAAACTCAAATACTTTGTTATGCCCCAGACAAAAATTAAGTCTGAAAATCAACAAAGGGAAATAACTCAGAAAATAAAACAGAGTTATCATTCTTATGCACTGCACTACAAATCCAT
>CM037780.1:931498-981498 GCA_021229015.1 Solen grandis | reverse complement strand
TGCCCACTGTTATTATGTTTGTGTCTCAGTAAGTAGGCATTGCATTGACTTTAGACTTCATACATAAACATATTCAGGGGTATCAGACTTTCAAGGTATATCATTTTTGACTATGGGTATGTTCAGGGCAAGAATTGGAATAGATTTTATTTAATTTAACAACAAGCATTTTCAAATAGTCGTGTGTGTTGTCTTGCGGACTGCTCTTGTTTTGTAGCATATATTGTAGTCTGTGTCACCTTATTCATGAGAAGGTTATTTACCATTGTTAGCAATGGTTAAGCTTGAATGCTTAATCACATAGGAGTCAGCATAGAAAAGTATTTTGTAGAATTAAAAAAATGCTTTACTCTTAAATCTAATTTATAATTTTAACATATGTAATTTCAGGCGTGCTGAAGAGATAGCTGAGAGAACATATGCATCCAAGGACAGTAAAAATATTGTGAAAGGGAAGGTACCCAGTAGATAGCAGTGGTCCTGGCCACAGGCTTGCAGTGTGAACTGTTCTTCCAGGATATGTATAAGTGTTGGGGGAGACAAGAGACAAGTGGTTAGGCTGCTTTGGTGACAAAACTGAGGGTCTGCTAAACCTTCAGGCCAAGCTGTATACATACTTGAAAGTTTTGGCAAGAGTAATTTAGCTATTTATTTGTTCTTTTATTTTCCTCAACAAAGATTATTTTAAAAAGAAATTTATCATATGTTGATATCATTATGAGTTGAAATCAAACCAGTATTCAAAAACGGAAAATGGGATAGGGGATAACAGAAAAGATTGGATAAGTTTAAAAATATATAGTGAAGAAAGGCATATCAACAAAGCTTTATCAGTAATGTATGCAGCCAGACTGAATCTGATTGGTCAAGTGACAAAGAGACATCTGATGTTTTTGAAATCTTTATACCAGAAACAAACCAAAACAGATCATTCCACACATGCTAATGTCCCCATATCATGAAATGTTTGGACAACTGTTAATGTATGTGTAAAAATAATTGGTAAAATGGGCTTTGATCAGTTATTTGATGCAATATTGTACATTTTTAATGACCTGTGAAATATTGTTTTTACAAATAATGTGTTCTGATTTTTTTGTCTCCCTATATATAAAGAGGAATTGGACCAGCCTGTGTAAAAACATAATATGTGAACACAAAGCAAAACTGACAAATGAAGTGACGATTTCCATTTCAACAGTCATGTTATTCCATAACACATTGTAACTTCATTTTAACTTGATAATTTTGCTCCTTCTCTGAAATATGCCAAGGGAAATCATCTTATATAATCAAGTTTGTGTGTGCATGCATAGCTAATACGACTCATTTTTTAAGGAAGTAAATTATAGAGTTACATTAAGCAATCAGATTTCAGCGTGTTGTATATTCATATATTCCTGATTTGTGTTTCAAGTGCATCTTCCTGACAATTTTATGATTTTCCATGAATAGTTGACATATTCTAAAAGAAGGTAATATCATATCCACATAGTTGATGTCATATTTTAAAATTGGACACTTTTCTTATGATTGTAATAGAAATATATTCTTCATTGTACTGTGAAATGGACCTTATATAGTCCTATATACAAGATAATCATGTGCTTGGTAGAACAACTAGAAGTGAAATATAAAAGTTGGCATCTCTTTGAAATTGTCCAACTTTCTACTTGTTGTTCTGAAACTGACAATATTACTGCATTCTTGAAACATGTATTAATTCTTGTGATGAGGCATATTTGTTTTAGGAATATGTATCTAACAAAAATATATAACTTGTGTGAATGTACACTTCCACCTTGTTTGAGCATGAAATTGTGTTGTTGATTACATGCAGCAGATGTTGTGACTTTCGAACATTGGTTTGTTGAATATATTTGTAAAACAAAATCTATGTAATTAATACAAAATCTATGTAATAGAATTGCTACATTACTAAGGTTTCTTAGTAAAATGTGTGTGTGTGTGTGTGTGTGTGTGTGTGTGTGTGTGTGTGGAAAAGTGCTGTGTAAATGTTTTCAAGAGAATTATAGAAATGAATGGTGCAGAATGCCCCTATCACTGAGATAAAGGGTTTTTTGTGTGATGTTTTTTTCTCTTATCATCAATAAAATTATTTTAGAAATGATAATAAATGATTTAAAAAGTGTATACATTATAGGGAAAAAAATGATAGCTGCATGTATTTAATGATCATGCTGTGAGAATCTGAAAAAAGTCTGGTTTTCTATTACTTTCCTATATTATGCAATCTCTCTAATTATTGTAACCAGCTAATTACAGACCACAATTACAAATTAGGAAAATGCATCAGTGTATTGACAGGATGTTTTATGTTCTGCTAGTATAATTTATGTTTCTGATTAAGTAAATACAATTTCATTTGTTATGCCTTGTGAATTGTAATTTAACAAACCCCAAATCTTAGACTCCTTTGGGGTTTTGTTTGCACCATGTCAGATAGGTAGAAATCACTTATTATATTGACAGCCCACCAGTCTTACTTGATGATCCTGATTGACATTGGAATTGAGAAGCCATATTGAACGACCATGTTTAAGAGGTGCCCTATGGTAGGGTAGATAGAAAGATTTTGTTGCAGAGAGTGCAGGACTTTGATCATGGTCTGCAAGGTGGAGGGATCATGTATAGTGTCTGACTTGCAATTGTTCATATTCCCATGTTTTATTTATTAATGATTATTATTGTATGTTTAATGCATTTTCATACTTGGTCTTTTACAATAATAAAATATAATTCAGCCACAATGTATCCATTTGTTATCACCCAGCTTCCAGTCTAATTAAAGAAAAAAGTATCATTGAAAGAAACATCTCCAAACAGAATGTTTGGAAAACAATGTGTAAGTGAGATGAATCCTTGTGGTGGGATTCCTGTGAAGCCCTTGCTTTATAAATATGTATGCCTTTCATTAAAAGGTTGTTGTTGTTATGGATATTCATCCCAAGAACTTTTTTTTTCTATAAAAGAAAAATTGTGTCCAGCAAATTAAAGGTCGGTGTTATAAATTAATTGCAATACACAGGCTTATTGTTGTAGAGATTAACACTTCAACATCTTTGTCATTTAACAGAAAGCTGTTATCTCACTCTTTCTGTAGGGAGCCAGGGCTGAAAAACTGTTGGAACTAATCATGTACATGTGTTGTGTAAGATGAGTTCATGGCGAGATAAGATTTTCCAAAACTCATTTTCCCAATAACTTAAAATTTTATTGCCCAGTTGTTTTTTTTTCCAGTACATGAATACTTCAGATGAAGATAATAGTAAGTTGCCATGGAAACAAAAATTGTGTATGTTGTAAAAGTGTTGTTCTTGGAACATTTACTTCTCAACAAAATTTCACATGCAGATAAGGTACCAAGGGAAGTAATTTTAATCAGTGACTTAAAACTAGTTGTACTTTTAGTTTCAAATCTGTCTAGACTTCCTTTCAATTGGAACAGAAGAATATATTTTAAACCTTGTCATTAATATTTAGGTAGTTCAAGAGGGTATCCAGTGACAATTGTATTGTTAATTAATGCAAAACATATGTCTGTATCTTTGTTAAAATGTTGTTGCTTAATCATTAAATGATGACTAAACCTGTATATAATGACTAATTGTATTAACTGACCATCAGTCGAAAATAAGTCAAGTGAATAAAAAAAAAAAAAATTTTTGGATAGGATACTTCAGGACAAAAAAACAAATATTGAAATTCATGTTAAAGATATTATATATTGTCTATTGGGTACAAAACGTACAGCAACATCTTTCATTCACTTTTGGCTAAAATGTCAATCAAAACTTTGCTTTAGTTAAAAAGATAACTCAGCTTTTATTCAAAATTTATTGTAAATTACCATGTCCATTACCATTTCATAAGAACTGACTTAGATGTTTAACTCGTAAGCATTTTATCTTAAATATGTAGCCATTTATAAAGGGGAATGATAGACAATTAAATAGGGAAATTACATTAAGTAAATAGTATTTGTTTTTTGGTTTGTTTTTTTTCATGAATACATCTTTGATTCTTATTCTAATTGCTGTGTCAAATCACCTGGTATCCACATAAAGGGCCTGATTCTTATTAGTCCCCACTGCTGAAACAGAATTATGCCCCTTTGAATGCAAAAAAAAATGCCAGATTAAAGTCTGGGCTATGTTCGATTATGGCTAATATCGGCCAATTAGGTCAGGAGTCATGCCCCTTTTGATGAAAAAAATGCAAGATTTCACTTTGTCAATCTCATTAAAAATCAGATTCAGTATGCTAACAGAATCTGACCACATCGTATAGAAGGTCATCCTAAATTGACCTTTGTGTAAGGCCATTCAAATCGGCGCCTACCAAATTGTTAGGTAAAACCAGAGGAAGTAACCACATCAATGTATATGAACAAATAAGATGGTGTCCTGTAGGGAGAACTACCACAAAGTCCCAAGAGTGCCAAATCAACTTCTTTTTGTTCAGGCTTTAATTCTGGTATTCATAATTTAGAAAAAAAAGCAGTTGTTGAGGCATCCATTTTTATATGTCACGTTACTGATTACTCACAATAGGGTAGAAAGATGTGTAAGCAGCCGGGTAGCTCAGTTGGTAGAGCAAAAGACCCCTCGTGTGAATCCCGTTCAAGCTGCACATTTTTCTCGTCCAGTGACAAATGTTTTACCGAAGTTAATAAGAAACACGCTATTTAATATGTTTAAAATCGAGCACTTGTTTATGTATATAAATAACTTCAAGGGTCAATCTGATGTGACCTGTAATAATGTGATGTTGTCAGACCCTAATCGCTGATAGTAGAGGAGTGCAAATTAGGATATGATTTTAATAAGATTGTCACTTTGTTTACACTCTTAACATCTTCAATTCTAAAGCACTCATCTTCAAACCTTGTAACAATGTTTATAGCCATAAAGTCTGAGCCATTTTGATTATGGCTGATAACAGCCAATTAAAAAAATTTGGCCCCAAAAATTTTGTATATCAGCCTTTAGGTCAGGAATATAATGCCCCTTTATATATAAAAAAACTCAAGATTTTCACTTTGTTTACTCTCTAGCATCTTCCATTTCTTAAGCAATGATCTTCAAACTTCATGAAAATGTTTATGGCCATAATCCCTCAGCCAATTTTGATAATGGCTGTTATAGTCCAATTCGTCAGGATTGTAGGCATTGAATAATAAATTTTTTAATTTTAAAAAATTTTATAAAAATACTAATGGCAACAATATCTCAGTTGATTTTGACCATCCAGGCCTGAGGCTTTATTTATAGGTAGCGTATATTGTCTTTTTATGCTCACTGAAGGGAGAGCATAAAGTTGCTGCTTTGTCCGCCCCCGTCCTCCGGTCGTCCGTCATACTTTTGTCCAGAGCATAACACAAAATCTATAGAGATATCAACATGAAACTTCATAGGTAGATCGCAATGAGGAGAAGTGCAGTGTACAAGAACCATAACTCTTGGTCACATAATTTAGAAGTGATTGCCCTTTGTTATTTTTCATACTTACATTTTGTCTGGAGCTCATATAGTATAATAAAGTACCCATTAAGTGACAAAGCGCAGTTTTGGGGGCATCCACTGGTTCTACTGGCACTTGTATTTGTTGGTCACAAAGGTGTATATTTCCAAGCTGTTTATGTTCAGGGATACTAATATTAGGTAGTTCGTGATTGCTGTCGTCCAATATCTTTTGGTTTCTAATATATGTATTTAAAATTTCGGCTTTATCAAAGTCATCTAGGAATAGGTGGATCAATAAGACCATTAAAAAGTTGCTTTTAATTTTACCCTTGAAAAGATATAAGTATTTCCCACCACCGCTTTGATTCACAGACATATTCAGCACAGATGTGAATTGTAGTGAAATCATGTTTTTTTTTTTTGTTGTTTTTTATCGTGGCAACAAAACAGGTGTACGAGATTTGAATGAGATTTCGCTTAGACGTTTACATCTTGCAGACGCTCATCAGACATTCGCTTTACAGTATCACGCACAGATATGTGATCAAATCACATAGATCTCAAAATATATCTCAAAAGAGATATGTGATCAAAGACATACATACATTTAGTTTCCTTCACGCATCTATATTCTTGTCTTTTTATCATAATTCCATTTCAAAATTATTAATTTTTATCGTCAGTCCATAACTATTCAGAATGACTAATAATCTGAATCACATGAACGTTTTTTTTTTTTTTCTTGTCTTTTTTTTGTGTGTGTGTGTTTTCTTTTTTTCTTCTTCTATACCCTACAAAGTAATAACAATAAAATCGAAATGATTTGAATTATTATGGACAACAAAACCTACCAGTATCATATTTTTTGCACATCATTATCTTGAAAGAACTTTGCCGATCTGAAACACGTTATATATAACTTAATTTGTGTCATTATTGACTAATTGTTAAAAAATAAATAAAAAAATAGACCGTTATTTAAGCGTCAGTTCACATATTGAAGTGATTGGCTTTAATTTGTCACACCCAGGGCCATTAATCATCCCAATCAGTTTGTCACCTCTCTGACACTCACACACACACCCAGATCAATTAACCCGGATAACCCTTTTATTACCCCCTGATTGATCCCAAACAGGATATTACACAATCATACCAAACAAGCAATATGTATCATTTGAAAACATGGTCTCTGTGGAAACCCAACGCAAATACAGGAATTTAACAGAAAAAAGAGGGATTTGGATTTGAAGGCATGTAAAACGTCTTTTAACGTAAATCATGACCAAACATTTATGTCAATATTATCATATATATTATTTCAGAGTTGTTAATACCTAGATGAATGTAGCTTCGTGATTTTTTTTAGAATACATCCTGATATGACATTTCTTTCATTAAGGCCTCATCGAGATCAGTACTCAGTACAATTAACGACCAATTTTATTAAGTCTAAAGAATATATATATGCACAATAATATTTTAAGCTAAAGCAATGAAAAAAGTTTTTTAAAAAAAGTGTAAGAAAAATGCCTCAAATGATTGCAATGAAGATATCTCAATGAGGTACTTTAGTAAATAATTCACAGCCCAAAGAGGGTGAGGTTTATTAAGAACAGCCCTGTAGATTATATAGTTATATGAGGTTACTTTTAAAATGATTAAACACAGAAAATCATTGTTTACAATTTATATATTTTTATTAAACAAAGCATATAAGTTAAAGGAATGGAAAATTACCTATAATTGCGAGGAGATTTAAAAAAAAATGGTTTTCGCACATCCACAAATAAAGAGGTTGAGGTTTGATCAGCATTGTAGACTATAAATGAGGTGTTTTTAAACTGATCAAACATTGTTTACAACTATATTTTAGCTTAAACAATGCATTAAGTTAAAGGAATGGAAAATTAATTATAATATAATTGTGTTAAGATTAACAAAAAAGTTTTTAGCAAAGAGCCATTTGTGTACGATTATCCTTTGAAGTTTGAGGAGAGAGAGAGAGAGAAACTAAGTACGAACGCAAGCTAATGGTAAGCAGATTTTACATTAACACTGTTTATGTCAACAACGCGATAAAAAATAATGATAAGACCGAACTAAAAATACTTTAAATTTTTATTTAGGCGGATTTTTTTTTTTTTTACATCAAAACTCACTCTTGCGCGATATTGCAAATGGCGACTATTTCAAGTTTTACACATCTCACGTTATCTTGCGGTCACATGACGTTCTACGTGCTTAAAGGAATACGCTCGGCTGAAATGAAAATTTAACCATCAACAAACCTTTTAGTGTAGATCACTTTGACATGACTTTCATTTTTATACACGCTATATTTGTGAAGATATAGCTGTTTAAAGTTTGTTATTTCGATCGGCTATGGCCGCCGCCATCTTTGTTCATGTTTACCTTTCTGTGACGTCACAAATACCCATTGAACCATATCCCGATCGATGAGTGCGATTAATAGGGGTTGTGATAAAAGCATTAAAGGAATACGCTCGGCTGATTACAACTAGGTTTCAATTGAAAGATATTGATGTAAATAAACCAATTAAATTTCTCATTTCATTGAATCAATCGTAATAAGAAAGAAATTGTAAGTTAAAGACATCTATTTAAACCAATTTGCTCCGCGATATTTTTTATTTCTATAATACATCTTTGTCATTTTTACCGTGAAATGCTTGCAACTGCGGTTATTGAAAAGTTGTGTGGTGTTAAACTGATTGGATAAGAAATCACTGGCAAGTCTTTGTAACAGACTAGGCGTCATATAAAATCGCACCTCAGGGCCATAAAACACGGCCATAAAACGAAGCGTGCGACCGAGTCACCATGTCAACAGACAATTGATGTGCACGTTTTACTGAAACGGACATGTAGAGTATAATCATCACCACAAACATACTAAATGCATTATATAAATATGAAAGAAAAGTGTTGAATCCACGTTTTATATTATAATAATCTATATTATGCTATTTTACGGAAAAAGTTTATTTAAATAAATATATATAAGTAAAAGTATCCTATCGCAATGAGCTCATGTTAGTGTGATATACAGAAAGTAGTTAGCATAATTTACATTATTTTGCTAAATTGCGAGCAATTAGGTGTGTTAATCATAATTACAACACGGTGTCCCTTTGATTCGTCTCTATAGTATTTCACAGTTACCGTCATTGCAATTAGATTTCTACTTACATGATACCGCCCCTTTTATATATTTATATGTTTGATTAAAAAACTGTTTAAAAATTGTTGATAATTGCTGTAATGATTTGCGCAATTAAAATAGCGATGATTGTGAGAATATAGCAGGAAGTTTAATAAAGTTTTTGAGATATTTCTTAAAATGGAGTGTATAGTTCCTTACGACTTTGAGCCCGAATATACTGAGGAAGAGCTGCAACTGCTTCAAGACAATGACGTACGGGAGGAGGAATATTTATGTGCTGAGGACTTTTGTCTGTGTGATAACTGTGTTATGATGCCATCCAATATGGAAAATGTATGTTGCAAATCGAGTGACTTGGTTGTTGGAAATTTAGATGAACTTACGTGCATTACGGACCATACGGACTTTCACACCTTAGTTCTGAATGATTCTGTTTTAGAAGTTGCATTCATTACCATTCTGGCATACAAAGGTCATAGGACGAGGGCTCCAGACTCTCTCACTCACGAGTAAGAAAACAATAAAATGATCATAGTTTAATCTTTTAATAATATATTTTCATCATATTCAAATAAAATATACACTTAGAATGTCCTTTAAGTAATTATAATTACTTTTTGCCTTCCTGTTTCTTTTTGGGGGTAAAATTTCTCCACAACATACGTAATTCCCTTCTATATTTCAATGTATGTACGCAACCGGAAGTGTGTCTGTGACGTCACGATTGTTGTAAAAAAAAGTCTCGCGAGACCACGAGACGTAAACAATGTCTGCGCCCATGTCTCGGAGCAAATTAGTGTAAATAGACGTCTTTAACTTCCAATTTCTTTCTTATTACGATTGATTCAATGAAATGAGTAATTAAATTGGTTTATTTACATCAATATCTTTCAATTAAAACCTAGTTGTTGTCAGCCGAGCGTATTCCTTTAATCGAGAGTTTCTCTTGACTTACTCTTTACCTGTGTGGTGTTGCAAATATATGGTGAATATGTCTATGTTTAGTTGTAAAGTATTATATTTTTAGTTCTTCGGAGATTTTAGAGTAATAATTTCTTTTTGCCTGTCGGATGGGGACCGAAACTGTTTTTGAGTGCATGGAACATCATTTGGTCAAATACTTACGCGTTTATTTTGGATACATTGTTTGGCACAGGACAGTATAGATCTAGTGATATTATCAGGATATATACATTAACATCATCATTTAGAGTTCCAGTCATTTGAAGATAGAAAGTTTCGCAAATTAGTGTATCGCAATCCCATATCTCGAGGGTTATGTAGTTGATGCAATCGTAACTACTCGGCCTTATCCGTCGGTGAAATGGTAGAAATGGGCGAGGTGTTCCGAATGGCTCCGCCCTCGTGACTATATCGTGCAGTAAAAGGCAACTATGAACAAACCTATACATATTACACCTCCCTTTCTAAGTTCAGCTGCTGTAATGTTCCATCTTGTTTATTTTGTTTGGGCCCTATTTATTAACACATACGAAAGTTTTAGATACATTTTTGTTCGAGTTCGCTATCGTCATAATTCGCACAGGTCTAGAATGACTCTCACAGCTACCTACATACATCTATTATATTCTAACCACGCCTACTTGCACGAACTACCCCTACTCCAATCACAGTGTACACGTTACGCCAAAACAACTATTTCACGCTATTCTCTTCGAATCCCGTGGAATATATAGTCTTTTCTTAGCCACCCACGCAGTGGCGAGTCACTTCTAAAATGTAACAGTATGTACACACTGCGTGGTCGGTATCCTGAAATTGATTAGGCTTCGGTGAGTAACGTACACTTAAAAAGTGAACTTCTAGCAACGTGCACTCTGTGAGAAATCTACACATTCGTAAAATACAAAAAAAAACAAACAAAACCTTCAGGTATGATTATTACGCTGATACAACATTTTTATGAAACAAACTGATAAAATAAATATACCAGATTCATTAAGTATTAGAAACAAAACAAATAATTGATATTCTTACTTAAACTACAAAAAAAGACCGGCTACAAAACATTGGAAATTGGCGAGTTTTATTCTCACGTAAATCATAGGTGTAGCCAGACTTTGAAAAATTATACGCACAGCGAGGCACGAAGTGCCGAGAAGGGGAGGGTGTGGGAGGGGCGTCTCCTCCTACTGGTGGGGGTCCGAAAAATTAGATGTCAAATGGTGAATTCTGGCATGTCCTGGACACGTTTTTTTCCCCCAATTGATCTTGTTATTATTAAAATCTTATTTTCACGGTGGAAATTTTACAAGGTCCAAACTCTAAGGCCTCTAACATCTTCGAAAATTGTAAAATTGGATACATTAATCGGCTTAATATCGATTGAATGAATGTTTGGTATGTAAAGCGCTTAATCCCTGCAGACGTCTTTATTTAATAATATTTAAAAAAAAAAAAGAGTTTTTTTTTTTTTTTTTTTTTTTTTTTTTTTGTATTTTTTAAAACAGTTTTGATCCTGTCCGTTTTTAACTCGAGATGACAGAACTAGTCGGACAAGCTTATTCGTCGTCAGAAGAGCCGTCGTCGCGTTCAGCATTGCGAAAAACAAGTGCAATTCTCCTGTGACCCGAGGCATCAAAGTCATTTAGCACTTGTTCAATGTCAATACTTTGGCTGCGATGGATGTGCAATAATCCAATCCTGTCAGCCGCTGCTCTGTCATGGTGCTGCGGAGATAGGTTTTCAACCTTCTGTGGCCACTGAAAGATCGTTCAGCTGAAGCTGTAGATACAGGCATCGTCATGAGAACCTTGAGTATTGCGTGCAAATTGGGGAGAAGCTGATAAGTTGCATCAACAGCTTCTAACAGCTGTTCGTATACCCCACCGTGAACTATTCGGTGTCTCCACACCTCCAGCTCTGCGTCAAATGAATTTCCATCAATGAACGGAGCATACTCATGCTTTATTTCATCCAGCATCTCTGGGGTAAGCTGTGCTTTTTATAGGACAGTAAATACGTACTGCGCTTTCATTCGTGGTAGTGCAATGCACAGCCGGTCTTCTACTTGAGTGAGAAGGTGGTCCATGAATGGGAGGTACAAATTCAGTCTCCAGTACTCTTTCACAGTATCAGCAGCAATGTTGTTTCTGTGGATCTGCCTAGCAGCTACCCTCGGACGGTTAACTGGAATATCTTGCTGTTCGGCAAGATCGACAGATTTCTGCCAGATTTGTTGAAAATATTCCAGACTACCTCTCTTCTCTCGGAGTAGCCCATGTAGTAAGAGTGCATGTTCTGATGCTTTAACAAGATCACACTTGGGGTCTTGAATATAATCTGATAGAGGGGTCAGAAGATCAAGTGGGTCACTGACAACAGACAGAGCAACGACAAAGTCGAAAGAAAGAATTGCTTTTTGAAGAGACGACGCAGTGGACATTGTCTTGGTTTCCATTCCGACCTGCAGATCTGTCAGAGTGTCCGAAATGTCCGAAAAGTTTCTGAAGAAAGCAGAAACGCTTTCGGAATGCTGAAACCATCTGGTTGGACACAGTTTCCGTAGTTTTTTCACCATTGTCACTGTGTTGTCTGTAAATGGCAAGACGTTTCGGTGAACTTGTCAAAAAGAACAAGATATCCGCAACTGTAGTAAACATCGATTGAACATAGGCAACTCTGCATGCATGGCAAATGGCTAGGTTCAGGCGATGATTACGACAGTGCACGTATTTTGCGTTTGGAAACACCTCGGCAAATCTTGCCCGCACGCCACGGATTTTGCCAGACATGTTTCCTGTACTGCACCATCGTAACCTTGGCCTACGATAGAATTTGGGTCGAGGTTGTGCTTTCTGATCTCATCAAGCAGAAGACCGTGCAACGCCTCACCAGTTGTGCTTTCGGTTGCAACGAATGACAAGAACTTCTCACGAACGACGTGCAAGCCCGAACATTCCCGATCAACGTAACGTATGCAGAATGCAAATTGTTCTGTGTCGCTTATATCTGCAGATTCATCGGCCAAAATAGTAAAATATTTTGCGTTTTTGCATCGCTGAATAATTGTTTCAGAAATTTGTTGTCCGCTCTAGTGATATAAATTCGTTTTGAATTTGAGGGCTCATGTATGTAGCATGGCTGGGGGCAGACGCAATATGCTCTTGAAGTACACTATCAGCTTTTGCGCGGTAGCTGAGCAATGCTCGCATGTTGTTTTTTTCTTCGTTTTTTTTCCGCGGAGGGCTATATTCTGGCGACCACAGAGAATTATGGCTTCAATAATTGAAGTTAATGCCTGTCTGTTTCTATGAACGGTGTTTCTGTAGGCAGTTGACCCAAACTCAACAAAATTCTTCTCCTCGTTGCTACATATTCGGACAAAATGGTCAGCCTTTGTTAATGCGTTCAAGTGATCTCGCGAATTTTTTGCTCCAGTCAGTAAGTGGCCGGGCAACTAGAACATTTTTAGCATTGTTGAAAACATGGCAAGGCGCACAAAAAAACAACAAAAAACAAAAAAAAAAACAACAAAAAATGTCCAACGCAAGGCTGTATCTTAAAAAAGAAAACTGTTCCGAGTCGAACACAAAATCGGGAACGTCTGGTCTTTTTGCCACACTCCCTCAAAGGCGCGCTACCCAGCCTCTCGATTGTTCAAATCTTGTACTTAGCACGGAATATTTCTGTGAGTCAGACATACGTAGTCTGCTTTTGAGATCTAGGTTTCCTATATCTAGGAAGCGTGGCCCAACAGGACTGGGACTTGTTTCAGGAACATTAAATTTTGATGATTTAACAGAATCATGATTGTTTGAGGGTTTGGATTGGGGATTTTCACATTTTGAAGTTTCAGACCCAGATCTAGTCTCCGTACGACTATTTATTTCTGTTCTCACTCCCGATTCATCTGTCTCACTGGATGTGTCATTTTTCAGGAGTTTGAACAGTGTGGCTTGACCAGGTATTTGGCGTATTTGTCTCTTCATTCTCGAAATAGACCTATGCTAGTTACAGCAGTTTATATAACAGGTTTAGATGAAAATATTAAAACGGCGTAGATGAAGCCTGTATTATTAATAATTGTTGTCAGTTGTTGAAAAACCAGAATCACGCCCGGTTTTCAGTATAATATAGAATAGATCTATTATAGTATATTCCAGAATCTAGATCTATGCGAGATCTTAATCTGTTGAAGCTAATTTATAGACGTATTTTTTATAAATTGTTCAATAGATCTATTTAATTTTAAATACTTAAATTAAATTTCGAAGGGCTGCTGGACTGAAGAGACTGCGCTGCACGTTTTCGCTGGCTATGACATCAGCCAAATTTCATAATTGCAGAACAATGACGTCACTATATAGCTTTCTATGTCGTCATTCATAGTAAGCGATACGTTTTATAGTCTGGTTCCCTGCCTAAATATAACTACGATTATTTACCTTTGCGTAGAGTAGCGGAGTATAGGGAGAGGGAACCCAGACTATACGTTTTACTGATTCGGTTCAAAGTTTTTAGATTACTCATGTGTGACAAAATTTAAATCACAGGAAATATCGTTTATTTGTTTTGTTTAAGTGGGTTTCTACGCCGCTTTCGATAATATTTCAGACATATCGCGGCGGATAGTTTGTGCATCTTTCCTGGCCAGGCTTAGACCGTCTAAGCGTGTTACCAGTACCGGATGCAAGAAACTGATAACTTGCTTTACAAGTGCTCAGCTGATTTTGGTTAATCACACGCGTTGCAATGCCGCGCATGGGATAAAAGCCATCCACCTGCTGGAATCTTAGAGATAGAAAGATTCAAATTGTTAGAGCCCTTTAGTCGCCAGGAAATCTCGAATTGAAAAATTAATTAATCTGTGAACTGGAACGAATATAGCCTAGGCCTATATTCGTTCAAGTTCTGAAAAAGATGGTTTGGTCATGAAATTTGGTATACGCACGTGCGTATTGTGCGCAATGGACGCTACGCCCTTGTAAATGATTCTAAACAAGCTACATACAAATGTTTAATAGTTTTATATGTTTCATTCACCATGCTTCGTCTTAAAAGGTTAATTATTTCCAGCAAAAAAATCAGCCATAACTACGAAGCTATTCAATCACGTTTTGTTTACATAACACGTGTCATTTGTCAATGCATACCGTACACATAATTTCGATGCGAACCGCCTCTCGTGATACTTCGATGGCCAGTGAGTTTATCACATCTTTTCTTTACGATATCCTGGTAATAGGGAAAGGAATAAATGATCCACCAATAGTATTATACAAAACATACGCAAAGTATTGTTTTATGATTTGGACATCACGTACCCATGATGCGTGAAGAGAGACACAGAAGAGTAAATAGAGAGTGGAAAGAGGGTCGGATCCAGAATTTTTCGCCTGGGGATGGGGTTTGTGATGTCAGTATTAGTTAAATGTTTCTAACGTTATGGAGATGCATTCTGAAAGGTAACTGGGGAGGAAAATTGATTTTTTAGACGGCGATAAGCCGTCTTATGCTGGAAATCGAAATCAGGCCTTGCTAATTTGCATATTTTCCACAACATTTTTAACTGTACCTCTCCGCGCTTAGTGCGGATCCATGCAATGCGATTCTGCACTAACGAATACGAGTGGAATATGTTACACAGGCGTTTAAATCATAACCGTAACCGCTTTTAGTGTGTTACTGTTTGTTAACATGTTTTCTTTTGCCATTATTTTGCACTGGAAGCATCAATTTTAAGCGTGAAAAAAATATACGTGACATTTCTTAACCAGAACAGCAACCCATCTTACGTACATGAAGATCTACTCCTGTAACAAGAAAAAGTAGTGCTCCGTATGTATGTAATTGACCTAAAGTAGTCCACACAATATTTTGCATGATGACGAGTTAGGTTCCTCCCAGGGCATTTCTTAACTTTGAAATAGATAGGCAAACATTCTAGTATCTTAAATAATCAAATACCTGGTCAATTTCTACACATACAAAACAACAGATAGAATTCGCTAGTACAAGAGAAAGAGAATGACCTACTAAGGTATGCAGCTCTTTATGAATGAAAGGTTCATGACCTTTACTCCGGATTATTATGTTACAAACAGAACCTCTGTAGCAACAGCGGTGGAGTTTTTGTCGTCATGTGACTGTTCAAATAACTTCAGAAACGCTGGGTTTAGAATGTTAATCCCGTCGCCGTCTCTCAGCGCAATGTGCGCTTTGATTTAAGGTAGTCACACACATCCATATGATAGGCAAAAATTACTTTCAAGTGCCTTGAAACTGGGGGTTGTGGGTTCGAATCCCAGTAGCTGTCAAACTTTTTTTTTATTCTACGTGTTGGTCATTATATCTGCATGGGTAGAAGTTGGAGGTTTAAAAATAAACATGAACATCGTGATTTTAGCATTTTTATATTGTTGTATATAAAATAAGAAGTCATTTGGCAATCTGAAAATCAGGAAAATCCCCTAAAACTTTTACCCATGTATCTGTATCACTCAAATCAGGTTAAGAAGAAAAAAAATGTAATTTGTATAAGTATTTACTGGATAAATTATGCAAAATTTAATAACAAATTTGGTACATTTACTTGTACTTCGTATAAAATTCGGCTAAACTTTGAAATATGTCTCTCAGTTTACATATGTAGAGTTTAGCGATATTCGGCCTTTTTTCAATATATATATATAGATATAGGGCCTATTTTCAATATATATATATATATATATATATATATATATATATATATATATTATTATTTTTTTTTTTTTTTCTATATAAGAAAAAAGAAACACATTAGACCAGTGTGTAAAATGGTTTAAGCATGGTAAGAATTTATTACATATTTCAAGTATTTAGTTGAAACAATCAGGGTTTGTTTGCCGAATGCTATTATTTGTTTATCAATAGCATTTTTTTTTTCGAAAAGAGGATATGACATAATATATAATTTTTATTTAATTCTTTCTTTCTCTCTCTCTCTCTCTATATATATATATATATATGAAATGGGACGGTTAATTTTGCATAGAGGTGTACGTATAGGCATACAACACAATATTGTTTATTTTTCAATTCTTCACAGTGACCATTCGGGTCTGACTCCCTTAAGTTAGATAATAAGTTGAAGGCAATGGATCTAAGCCTTGGGACATATAATAATATTGCTTGGGTCGATTTTTTTACTTTAGCCTATAGCTGTGCAAAGTCATGTTATTTACCAATAAAAAAACATCCGTGTTTTATATGTTGACTGTTGATAAATTCTACAACATTTTATCTGATAGTAGAGAATTAGTGATTAAAAATGTTGCCATGTATCTGTTTTACAGTTTTCAAAAAAACAAAGAATTATTACAATAGTATTGGTCAGTCAATGATATGATATATTTAGTGGATGTATTAACACATGTACCTGGTTATATATTTGTTGTTCAATGACATTCTTAGATCTATATGAATAATTGCATATATTTTGTCATTTTCTTATGTACACATTGTATGTATGTTGTTTTTTTGCAAGGGCCGGTGGCCAATTAGCAAATAAACTATTGAATTGAATTGAATTGAATATATGGTGCTACCTAAAATCTTTTATGTAGCACGCTGCAAAGCTAGCTTGCGAGTTCGAATCTAGCTAGAGAACTTAGTAATATTAAACTTGATTTCATTTCAATATACCTATGAAAATAAATAAATAAAATGGAAAATGAAAGAAAATATCATACATAAATAAAAGTAATTGATACGGCTTTTATTTCCTATGCACAATGTAGTAATAAAGTAGTACCGTTATATTTTTTTGCTCTATTTTAAAACAACAACATAGTTGGATTATATCATTATTATATTTAAAATACATTAAACTATTCGATCTTGTGCATTTGTAATTTCATATTTGCTTTTATTTTTCATTCAAAAACCTACTCATGTAAATCTTAAAAATTGTAGGAGAGAGAGAGAGAGAGAGAGAGCAATGTGCATATTGTAGTATTAAGGAACACGTGTCAAAGAAATAGACATACCCGGTAAAAACATAAAAACAACCTGTCGGGTTTTAAATAATCTACATCTGTGACATTCAGGCGCAGTATAAAGCTGAACGCGTCTGACTGATTCGGATTTCAGCAATTGTTGCCATGTGACAGCGGGTGCTCTATCAGTAGGGGGTCTTGGAAACAACAGGGTCCTGGTGAATGGTAGGGTGAGGAACAAGGGACACACAATGGGGATTTCCACTACTGAACACAAAAATTAACCCAAATCACGACAATTTCATCGAAATATAGCCTAGGAAATTGTATGACCAAGCCAGCTAAGGGGGGGGGGGGATTTTATTTCTTTACTTTATTTAAGGCGTGCATCAAAATTAGTTTTGTATTTCATATCTAACTTCGCAGACCATGCACACCGTATTTCTATATCTAGTACAGGAAATGAGTGACGATGATAACCTTCGTTCTCTATATTCTATAATTATTTATAAAAACCATTGTTCGGACTACTCACTTATCTTCGCGGTTTCAAACTTCCGGGGAAATCAAATAGACAAAAACACATTGTAAAACGGAGAACATATTTGCCATTTTATTCTTTATTCGGCAAAGGTACGACTAATATGGAATCAGATGAAGCAGTTGGTATGTATATTGTGAGGAATTATCTATTGTTTATGTAATGGTATGTATTTAGTTACGCTTTAAAGACCTTGGCAAATTTGTCATGACTGAGGTAATCAGTTTATGGTTGGTTACAGAAATAATGATGCTAAAATCGCATTAGGTTAATTGCTTGCCCTCAATTAATTAACTGTTTTGCCTGACCTTTTTTAACTGACACAAGCACATACATGGTCAGTGCGCTGATTATTCCGTACGGTATATGGGAATTACGGTGAGTCCTGTTCTGTATCTATCTATCTATATATACTGCACAAACTCCCCTTTCGGGTATTACTGGCAGGTGCGCGTCTGTGCAAGGATAAAACTGTTAAAATAAAAATTTTGTTAGGGTGAGAAAATTTTCTGAAAAAAAGGTGAATATGTTAGGTTTAAGATCTGGTAAAAACATCTTTTTGTTGATTCAGGGACGGTCTACTATCTGAAACGAGAGGAGCTTTTGTTTAAATGCTAAAAGATCATTTTGTGAGACTATATTTTCTGGTAAGCTGTTCCAAAGTATCACTGTATAAGGAAAAAAGGAATATTTAAAGTAGCTAGCTGGAGTATGAATTTGCCTGTAAGATAAAGAGTGTAAGTGGCGGGATATCCTCGCTGGTCTTTCAAGATATGCAGGTAATGGGACAGCAACAAGGTTATTTACTATTTTGTAAAACATAAGAAGTCTGGTGACATCACGTCTGTACTGAAGGGTTTGCCAGTCAAGTTCCTTCTGCATGCTGGTGACACTGTCGTAATAAGAATAGTTATTTTTAACCCATCGGACTGCTCTGCGTTGTACTTTTTCTATTTTATCTATATATGTCTGTGTATGAGGACTCCAGACTGTAGAGGCATATTCTACTTGAGGTCTAACCAATGCTTTGTAAGCTGCTTCTCTAACTTCCTTATTCTTTGTCTGGATATTTCTGTGGAGGAAACCAAGAGTTTTATTAGCAGAAGAAGTAATGTTGTCAATATGTTTATTCCAAGAGAGATCTTTTGATATTGTAACTCCTAAGTATTTGGCATTATCCACTGTTTCTAAAGCTTGTCCATGTAATCTGTAATCAAAGGAAAGTGCTTTCTTCTTTTTAGTAATATTTAAAACAATGCATTTACTGGGATTAAATTCCATTTCCCATTTCTTTTCCCACTGCACCAGCTTGTCGAGGTCTTTCTGAAGTGTAATACAGTCCTGCTTGTTGTTTATAGCTAGGTAAACGGCAGTGTCATCTGCAAATAAACGAACTTGAGAAGTTATGGTATCTGGAAGATCATTTATATATAACAGAAAGAGAAGTGGGCCAAGTACAGATCCCTGAGGTACTCCTGATGTTACTGGGACTTCTGATGAGCATCCTCCCTCCAAAACGACTTTTTGTGTTCTGCCTATGAGAAAAGATTTTATCCACAACAGGGTTGAATTATTGACTCCATGTTCCTGTAATTTGTACAATAACTTTAAGTGGCTGACCTTGTCAAAAGCTTTACTAAAATCTAAAAGAACTAAATCAGTCTGTTGTCCATTAACAAGATTTCTCGCTAGTTGGTCAGTAAGTTGCAGGAGTTGTGTTTCACAGGAACGTTTTTCTCTGAAACCATGCTGTAAGTCATAAAGTATATTATGCTTATTGAAGTGCTTTGTTAAATTTGAAGCTACAATATGTTCAAGCACCTTACAAAGAATACATGTTAAAGATATTGGTCTATAATTTGCTGGATCTTCTTTGTTTCCTTTCTTGAATAGAGGGGTCACGTTTGCAGATGTCCATACCTTGGGGAGGGTACCTGTATCAAGAGACTTTTGGAATAGTATTAGCAAGATTGGTGAGATTTGTTGACAAAGATTTTTTAAAATTAATGGTTTGATGTTGTCTGGTCCAGCAGCTTTATCTGGTCTTAAATTTGATATAAGTTTTTTCCACTCCACTGATGTTTATGGTAATTTCAGGCATGATTGGGTACTTCCTGTAAAAAGAAAAATCTTGTGTATTAATATTTCGAATAGCTGTGAAGCAAGATTGAGCAAGTGAGATAGGTGTCATCTGAGTGAATACTGACTGAAACTGTCTGTTCAAAATATCTGCTTTTTCACTGTTGTCTGATTTGATGGAACCTGAAATTTTGTCAAATAGTGGGGGAATGCCTGTTGCATCCTGCTTGGCGTTTTTGATAAGGCTGAAAAGTTTTTTTGAATTAAAGCTGTTCTTTTCTTTGTCGTCTATGTTGTCTTCCAGGCCTAAAATATATTCAATGTATTTATTATAAGACAGTTTAATTTGTTTTTTTATGTGATTTTTCATTTTTAGAAAAGCCGCCCTCGTCTTGTTGTTCCCTTCCTTCTTGAGTCTGAAAGAAATTTTATCTCTTTTTCTCATTAACCTTTTTATAGACTGGGTGATCCATGGAAGTGACCTCTTGTTGCCTATTCTTTTTATGGGAATAAATTTTTCTATACCTGTTGAAATAGCATTTGAAAATTCTAACCAAATTTCTTCCACTGATTTAGATACATGGTGTTTCAAAATATCATTTTTTACCAGGTCCATGTAATTTTTAAAACTATCCCAGTCTGCTTTCTTGTAGAGGGGAACATGTCTGGGAGGTTGTTTTATCTCCTGCGGCTTTATATCTGCAAAAATAGAGACAATACTGTGATCTGCAATACCAGGGAGACATTTTACATTTTTAATTAAAGTATAATTTGAGGTTAGAAAAAGGTCCAGTGTGTTTTCTCCTCTGGTGCTTTCAGTGACCATCTGGGTAAGATTCAAATCTGAAAGTAAATCAACAAAATCTTCATATAAGTTAGTAAGGCTACAACCTGGTTTTATTTCTGGTACATGATCACTGCCCCAAGAGAGTTTTGGGAAATTAAAGTCACCAAGTATCCAGAATGTTCCTTTAAGGTTTTTGGTCAGTTCTAAAGATCTTTTGAGTTCATTAAAGCTGTAGCTGTCTGATTCTTTTGGTCTGTAGTAGGCTGCAATATAGAGAGGTTTACAGGATTTAATATGCAACTTAATCCAGATGATTTCACAGTCTGTCTTCAGTTGTTTCTGTTCTGTGGCAAGGAAAGTATCTTTGACCAGGATGAACACTCCTCCGCCCTTGCTTGATCTGTCTTGTCGAAATGGTGTGTAACCTAGAGATTTTGGAAAAAATTCACAGTCTTTATGATTATTATTTAACCAAGATTCAGTACCTACAATTATATCAGGTTGGTGGTGATCAATCATGCCAATAAATTCTGCTTTTTTGTTTACGATGGACTGACAATTTACAGAGATAACTTTCAGCTGTGAAGGAAAAAGTTTACCATTAGTATTTCTAGTTTTTCTTCTGGTTGATCTTATTGAACTGGAGCTTGAAGTTTGTGTGTAGGTCTGGTCAATCTGGTCGCTCAGTGAACTGTAGCTATTCTGCAATGACAATGATGAAAGAGACAGATTTGAATGTTTTGAAAAATTTTGAGCATCACAAATAGTGCAGGTCCAGGAGAACGAAACATCACGAGCTGCAAGATCAAAATAAGTTTCATTAGTAATGTCCTGGCATTTTATGTGGAACCATTTCAAACAAGCATCACATTCAATGGCGTTGTCATCGTCAAGCACTTCATATCCACAAGAACCGCAGGGGAAATCAGGTCCTGGATTTGTTTCAACATCTGAAGATAATGACAGTAGAAGAAAGCACAGATAAGTTAGAGAAGCATTTCTGGAACATTTTATGTTTGGTATTGACCACCGGGTAGATTTTAGTAAACATGCACAGGCATACGTTCCGTCAGGTTTAAAATTATTTGGGGTCTTAAATGCCACGGGTTGATAATCAGGTGTTGAAGCTTGCTCTGTCTGAAAACTAAGATAGAAAGCTGTAATGACGAGAGGAAATAACAAACCTGTAATCATTTTCTTTTTCAAAACAAATATGGCGCGTTCGGTAGCAAAGGTCAAGGTCGGGATCTAAATGCAAGAAAATATTTGTCAATTTCTTTGTAATCTGCAAAAATACGAAAAAGATCAATGAAACAAATTTCAAAATATACTTAGAACCCTTTCTTCAGCAGTATGAACTGTCCCTGAAAGCAAAAAGTAATTTAATTTAGTTGTTTTAGCGATCTGAAATGGGAGAGAAAAAAAATCAGCTGTTAGTTGCACGACGCATGCGCATCCTGTATTGTGAAATATAGAGAAAAAAAAGAGAAATAATTACTAGCAGTCATGTACTGTTACAGTGATGAATGTGGATTGTAATATGTAAGATTGGCCTTTGTATGATTTCTAGACTAGTATTTTTCATTTGCTTCTGTGATGGCCATTTTTTTGTAATTATACATGTTGTTCTGCAACTTTTCAATTAAAATATTATTTTGTCATTTCACATATTTTCTCAAAAGTTTCAATTTTATAATGGTTTGAGTTTGTTGTTATTATTATGCACTTTAAAAAGCCAGTTGAAGTTGTCTCATAAAATATCACATCTGATTTTGAAAATGTCACATTTGATTTTGCATCAGAAAGGGCCATTATCCTATTGAAGAAAACTATTTTCTCAATTTCTGCTTTAGGGCATGACCCTCTAAAATTTCAATGACTCCCAAATTCTAGTACAGGGAGTCAAATATGACCTCCTAAAAATCAGAGCTGGAAGAAATACTGCAAATTAAGACCTTACGTAAGGCCTCTGGGGGATTTCCTGGTTGGAAATTTTGTTCTTATTCCAGTCAAGAGGGTGTCTTATTTATGTGCCAGGGCTTTTTTTCCGAAATTTGGGAAGGGGCCTTAGCCTTCTATTTTGGGAAATTGAAACGCGATTTCGGGGCGTTTTGGGAAAAAGGTAGACTCAATTCACATGTATACACAGTAATATTCTAACAGTCTTATGAATCTTAAAGAATCAAAACGAATTGGTATAACAACTAGACATAAAACAGAGATGTCTTTGGTTGAAATCGCTGCACTATTTAAAATGGTACTAATGTCCATAAACAATCTTCCTCCTTGGTGTCAACACCAAGACTAGCACTAGCTGCAAAAATGTTTTGGCATTCACCAGATAGAGCCAAATCTCTTAAGTTGGAGGCAGATTTTTTAACAAGTGGCTCCAATATATTTTTGTGTTTATATATGCTTTAGTTGAAATGTCAAATGCACATTCATTTGGTACATTATATTTAAAAATAAATAGAAATAATAAACATGTACATTATTATTGAAATAAAGACATTACAACTTTCTTTCACAATATTTTAATTGAAAATTAGATTAATGAAATTAACTCTAAGTTTAAAATTTTAAATTTTAAAAAATATTCAAAAGATTATTGTTTTTTTTTACAATAAAAATTGTTATTTATACATCAAGGTAAATAACTGATGTGTTTATGTATTGAAAACTTACTTGGTGAACCGAACAACTGATCTGAATGTTTTAAAAAGATAAACAAGCAATAAAAATGCTAATGTATCTTCGGAAACAGCCGCCATTGACTGAGATGATTGCGCAACTTCATAACAGCTTTCTAAAAAAGGTAAAACAATAGTCGGTAGAAGGTGTGACAAATGATAGTCGTTCAATAAAATCCGAGTATTCCACATTGAGCCTAAGTAGTATGCAGTGTAGAGTGACGTATAATTTTGTGCATTACAGAAACAACTGCATTACTGTTTTTTTTTCTCTGTATTAATGAATATTCGCTTATAGGTTTAAGGAGAAAAATAGTTGGAACATATTGGGAATTTTATCATTAGATTTTGGGAATTCTTTTGGCCAAAATTGGGAAAAATATAGCCTTTTTACGATTGGGAAGTCACCGAAGATCGGCCTCTAATATAGAAGGAAAAAAAGCCCTGTGTGCAATTTTTTTTTTTTTTTTTGGTATCAAGATTTTCATTTCATTATCCCTGTTCTTAGATAGCAGTGGGTTGGGGAAGCATCCCACTGACTATCTTACAAAGTGTTCATAAATATGTATATTAAAATCTCTCAGCATCATACATATTAGATTTTTTTTTATAAACAAACAGAAAATTTATACCTTAACATGTAAATAATTAAGCTCTTTTTTAGAATCAAAAGATAACAAAAATAGAAAAAAGGTGCTTTTCCAGAGTTTAAAAAATGGAACATTTGATCACTAATTTTATTAATGCAAGGTTGCTTTTTCAGGTTATCTTTACCAAAAGTAAAACAAAATGCCAATGAAGCTCCCATTTCACTTCACTTTATCCTTTGATAATAAATATTATAAATTTAAAGCCAATCTTAATTAAAAAAAATTATGTAAAATCTGTATTTACAGTTTCTTATTTCAAACATTCATGTTTTAAAACATGTTTTGATTTTTTGATGACTTTAAACAAACATTTATCTGTGCAAAGAAATTATGACTTTGTGAATAAAAAATATAATTTATGCTTTTAACAAATCATCCACCTCTCTGAACAAAATTTTATAGAGCCATTTCATTGGTTGATATTTTTAAAAAAAAAATGGAATTTTTGTCAGTCATGCAGAAAACTATTGTTGACACTGATTTGCCTATGATAAGTTGAGGCTTTAGAGAGAATAAGCTTGAGAATGTTTGTTATTAATTTGATGGCTGGACTAGGGCATGTTTTCCACTTTGTCATACTTGGAATTCAAAGATGGCAGAATGCACTGTGAATAATGACAACATACTATATTTTTTCCCAAGGTAGTAGACAATAATACTTGTAATAAATGTAATTAAAATTTACTTTTTAGTGCCAAATAACTTCACATAATTATGTCGATACTAGAATAGCCGACTGTTTATCATAGCTTGTGCCTGTTGATTGATACTGACTCCATTGGGTGACACATACACGCTAAGGTTTGTTGGCAAAATTAAAGGATGCTGAGAGTTGAGGCTTGGTGAAAACAAGAAAACAGTATGGGGTGAAATTTTTATCGACAAAGGCAAAGCAGGGCATTGTCTGAAAGGGGCAGAGGGAGATCAAGGACATCAGGGCTTAGATCTGTATCATCAAAGGTGGCAGGGTGCGGCGCCCTTCCAGCTACAGACCTGGTAGCAATTTATCATTCCTTTCTAAGTTAATTGAAAAAGGTGCTTTATTTAGATTAAGTAATCATGTCAGTAACAATGATCTTCTACCTACAAACCAGTCTGCATACAGGCATTTTCATTCATGCGAAACTGCTCTTGTTAGACTAGTAAATGACTTGTTGGAGGGTATAGAGAAACAAGCAGTTACAGCAATGATTGCAGTCGATCTCAGTGCCGCCTTTGACACCGTCGACCATGGTATTCTACTAGATGTGTTTAGAAGCCAGTATGGAGTGTACGGCACAGTGTTAGCTTGGGTCAACTCTTATCTTCGACCACGTAGTTGTCATGTATGTGTAAATTCGACCGAGTCATCTCCACGCCCTCTAGAATGTAGTGTGCCTCAGGGCAGTTGTCTTAAACCTTGGCTTTATCTTGCATATGCTGGAACTTTATTTGACTTAATTCCACCAACCATATCTGTATATGGATTCGCTGATGACCATATTGCCAATAAACGTTTTCGACCAACTTCATTGTCAAACGAACGTAATGCCATTGCAGAGCCTGAACAATGTGCAGTTAACTATTAATGGCTGGATGAACGCGAATAAACTAAAAATGAACACAGGAAAAAACAGAGTTCACAATGTTTGGCAGTAAGGTGCAGTTGAATAAATGCTGTACAAGAAAAATTGACATTGCCGGTGATAAAATTGAATCTGTTGACACTATAAGACATTTGGGTGCTTACTTAGACGAATCTCTAAAATTAAAAAAACACATTAAAACAAAGTGTAGAACTGCTATGTTTAATTATTTTCGAGTCAAAAATATTTGTAAATATCTTACCGAAGATGCTACTAAAATTCTACTTCTTTCTTTAGTTATGTCACATCTGGATTACTGCAATGCCATATTGTTTGGAACTGCAGATGCTGACTTATATAAAAGTAACGTATCCAGAATATGTGTGCCAAACTGGTCTTACTACGTGGAAAATATGAAAGTTCCAAGAAAGCCCTGTTTGATCTCCACTGGTTACCAATCAAAAGCCCGCATACATTTCAAAATTCTTTGCTTTATGTATAACTGCTCTGTGGGAAATGCTCCATTTTATCTCAGTGAACCTTTAACCAAACAAACTCCAAAAAGAGTGGGATTGCAATCCTCAGACACTGTAGAATTGTTATTTGTCGTTCCATTAAACAACGAAAAACATTTTATGACAAGTTTTATTACTGTAGGTCCAAGTCTTTTGAATCAACTTCCATTGACCATCAGACAGTCGACATCCTTTGACGTGCCACTATTTTAAGGACTTTTACAAACTGTTTTACCATAAATATTACCAACTCTCCTTTCTGTGCCTGTGGTTCAGAGAAACTACTGAACATTTCTTTTTCTCCTGTCCTAACTTTGATAATGCCAGACAAGTATTATTTAATGAACTGTCATTTATACAAAATGTTGATCTTGATTTTCTATTGTTTGGCGACTGTATTCTTCTGTATGAAGAAAACATTTTAAATAGTTAATGCGGTACAAGCTTTCATCAAATCTTCCAAACGTTGTGACAGTGTTAGTAGAAGTTAAGAGTGAGACAGAGATGGAGAGAGATAAACAATACTAAGTTCACTCATGTTGACACCCTATCTTGCTGCCAGTCCAGTCCAGTCATTTTCTTTTTTTTTCTTTTCCTTGTTTACCTTCCCCTCATGGCTTATCTGCCTTGCTTTTTCTTATTTATCAATATATCCTTCTTGTATACATTTCAAGGAATCAGTTTCCTGTATATCATATTTTATCATATATACAACAACCGTGGCTGGGAGGGTAAAGTCGCTGACTTTAACAATCACTCATCTCCTCACCGTGTGGGTTTGAATCCCGACAGGGTCATTCGGATTTTCATGTGAGGAAGCCTTCCAGCTGGCTTGCAGTCGGTCGGTGGTTCTACCTGGATGCCTCCGTGCATTCGGGGTCTTCTTCCACCTGTAATTAGCAGGACGTCTCTATATGACTGAAATACTATCAACACGACCGTAAACTCAAATAGTCAAATGGTCATTATTGTTTACAATATGTTAAACATCTTCTGGAGAAGAACATGATAAGACTCATCTTCCATTCTAATCCTTATTTGATTGTTTGTCGATATACTTCATGCTTAATTTTCTGAATAAAATATGTTTAAACTAAATCAGTCATCATCTGCTAGATGTTAACCAAAATTTTAACATATTGTTAAGAATTGATAGAAAGAGGCATTAGTGAAAAGCTACAAAATCAGTAATGCTTTATTAAATGAATGTTTTTTTTTTTTTACCAGAACCTTTCCAATAATAATAATAATAAAAAGGTTTTGAAGCAAGGATCAATCAATTTTGTGAAGTGACAGTGGTTTCCCTGTCAAATTTCATCACAATCAATGTGAAATATTAATTAATTAATATTGCATATAAATGTATGTACCTTGAGAATACAATGTTGAGAAATGAATACTTGGATATATCAAAATGCTATAGGCTATACACGTGTGTTGCAGGTGAGGGAGGTGGGACACCCCTACAGGATGAACCAGAATATGACTACAAAATACAACAGGTACAATACTGTTTATTCACAAATTAATATTTACATTGCTGTAGTTAGGATTTTCAGCGCTTGACACTAACTTTTTAGCCAGATATCCCAACAGAACACCTGTTTTGAATTTAGGAATCCCTTCTTAAAAATACTAGTAGGAGTCCCTGTTATGTCATTCAGAAATATGATGGCTTTATTATTCACATAACAATTGGTTAAAATGTTAGGATTCATCAAAGAGGGTTACTAATAAGAAAGTTTTATGAAGCTGATTACATAGGTTTTAAACAAATGTGGCTGTCTAATTTACTTTAAATTAGAAAAGCAGGTGTCCTAACTGAACTCCTAGTAAGTCTATTCTGGAGTCCCTTCCCAATTTTTGGTGTCCTTTGGATCCCGCTATACTGTTAGTGTCAACCTCTGATTTGAAAATGTTTGGTCTTAATTATCTAAATATAAGTTTTATATCATTGGTAACGCAATAGCTTTAGACGTAGAAACTACCCATTTTTTGTGAATATTGTTTTTGATGACTATGTGTCTGTAGATGAGTATTGATAAAGGCAATACACACAGATAGGTTTAAATGCTCTTTCAAAATTGAAAAAACAAATATATCTGATAAAAATATGAAAGAATTGTCCTTTTTTTGGATATTTCATTTTTCAAATGAATTGTCCATATTTGATTCCATGTGACCATTACCAAAAGGATTAAAAATAATTCAACTTTTTATACCCTACTTCTGGCATATTCTCTTATAATGTTAACTACAATTTAACTTATGCATTCATGTATATTATTGGTAAGACTAAGGCTTGGAAACTTTTACAGGGCCATCAGTCTGGCATGGAGGACTATGAGAGTGACGGGGGAGAGGTTGTTCGGGAGGAGGAAGAAATGGAACCAGGTACAAATACTAGATGTGGCATAAGCAGAATTTTTTTATTCATTCCTAGTTCCTACCCATCTTTTATAATCCATAGTGTCTGTCTATGCTGCATGATTTAGTAGTTTGTCGAAATTTGCTTGATAATGAGCCTTTAAAATCACAGTGAACAAAAAGAGTTGAGGCAAGCTTAGTCTCAATTATTGGAATCATATGAGTCTCTGCAGGCCTTTTACTGGCATATCCACAGGTCCGGTAAATGGACACATTCCCCATAAGTTATTTTCCCAATTCTATTATAAAAAATCCTTTTTCTGGTTAAAAAAATTCAAATCCGGCTACTTCCATTGATTCAATTTGATTGACAGGCATTTGTCGAGTCAGGTAGTTGTCTGCATTGATTGCCATGGCGATTGACCTACCATAGTTTAAATAATAACAATTTATCTGTGGTTAACTTACTTTGAAATTCAAATGGACGTGAGCATTTAACAAAGATAAATGTAAAAATAATAAGGAAATAGCATCTAGAAAACAAAATTAATGATGTTAAATTCTCGTAACCGCAAAACAACAACAACAACAACAAATCTAATTCGCATTAAAAAAAATGTTCTAGAGTTGGAGAAATGAAAGAAAAATAAAAGAAGCATGACTAGATCTACTCATTTGAACTTTTCTCAATATATTTTCTAATTTTGCATTAAATCCTGCAAATTGACTGCAAAATTTCAGGTAGGTGAATTGCCGATTTTGTTTTGGAAATAGTTAATGGTAATGCATTTATTTTGTGAATAAAATCTATAAAAACATATTTTTGATAATTTGCATAGTATCTTTAGTTTTTTACAGTGTAGATGCACACCTATTTCAAACCACGTAAAAAAACAGTAGTGAGAAATTAATTGTTATTCATAATGTCATTGGTTTTCGCAGACTTACTTTCACTTTTGAAAACTTGAAAAACTGCACACAAAATGAGTGAGAATGCTGTGATGGCACATGATTGGAACATTCCTTTTTTGATTGAGTGCACACAAAATGATAATTGAAAATTGATTATATAATTCTATAACAATGATTTAAAAAAGAACTAGCTTATTTAGTGAATTCTTCCCAAATAGTCAATTTTTTGCACGAAAAAATTCCAAATTCCAAAATTGCAATTATACCAAAATGGTCAGAAAAAGGCATGCTCTAACATTGCAGCTATTGGTCCAGTCCAAACTTATGTAGTTTATATTATGTTTAACAGTAACTCAAGTCTGGGTTTGAAGAGGGTAGCTGTGGCTGACAAAAAGTGAAGCTTTATGAAATGGTCACATAATAGATTTTTGAAAATCAAGTCAAACACGTTATACATGTACAAACTGTAAGCTAAATTGTATCAAAGCGTTAACATGAATTTAGAATTTTAGTCCCACATTTTGCAGTCATGCATGATCACAGCAAATTGATTTCAAGTGAGCACTTTCAACCAGGATAATTATTTGTTCAGATGTGTTAAAGATAATTAATTTACAAGTTCCACTAAATTCAATAAGTAGCACATGTAAGGAATTGAATACAGTCACTCAAAAAAGTTGATTTAGCACATAATTTATGGGATTGATTTGAAACAGCTTTGATATGTTCAGTGGTGTTATACTTTATTCTCAGACAGATAGTTTTTGACTGAATATAATGCATATTATGGCCATACTTTATCTCACCAGAGCACAACGTGCTCAAGGTGAGCTATTAGGATCACTCTGCGTCTGTCATTGTCCGTCGTGCGTCATATGTTGTCAACAATTTGCTTTAAACAACATCTGTTCTAAAATCGCCAAACAGATTTTGATTAAACCTGGCAGGGATGATCCTTGGATGAACCTTCACAAAAGTTGCTAAAATAAATTTGATCCATGTAGACCTCTGGTTGCCATGGTAACAGAAAAAAAAAACAACTTTAAAAATTATCTCCTCCTAAATCAATGCTCAGAATTTAATTTCTTTTTGCACAAATGGTCACCTCATGAATGTTGATCCCTTGAAAAATGATGCCCCTAGGGGGTTGCCTAATTTTGTTATATACTCTATATAGAAAGTTTCAAAATTCTTCTTCTATGAAACCAGTGGTCAGAACATAATTTCAATATGCAAAAATGGTCACCTCATGAATGTCTACTATAATTGCTAAAATAAAGTTGATCCCTCTAAAAATGAGGCCCCAAGGGGGTCGTGTAGTTTCCTTATAGAAACAACTTGAATTGTTTTAAATAAGATAATATACTCTGGAGAGTGATCTAGGGCCATATGGCCCTCTTGTAGACTAAGACTTACTTGTTTTTGCATGCAATAGAAAATTCGAGTAAAGTTTTCGCATACAAGCAACTATCCAGCTTATATCTCAGAAATTGTTTATGGTATTGACTTGAAAGGTTATGGGTGTGTTCAGGGGCATCAGACAACCAAGGAGGATAAGGTTATGACTGAATTTAGTACAAATTATGGCCCTTTTCTTACTTGGATATTTTGGACAGTGTTATTATGCTGATATAGATTTCATTTGATTTACCAACAAGCATTTCGAATAGTCGAGTGTGCTGTCTTCTGACAACCCTAGTTAATTTTTGGAAATTTTATAAATTAAGTGTCTTGTTCATGGGACAAAATAATCATAGTCACAGAAAATCAAATGAGCGTCTGCATCAGCTTGGCGGTGCTCTTGTTAATCTTTAAGACAATGTGTATGGGCATAATCTTTCGGCTCTATTTGATTGTGATTTATATTGCACAATAAGATTTTGAGTTGTGGTCCTTGATTTATGGAAAAATGTTGGTTTCAAATTATTGTCAGTACGCATAAATAAGAAAAATTTAAAGCAATGTTTATGGCTTAAATCTATCAACTGATAATGATTATGGTTAGTATGACTCCATTGAATCAGGAATCACATCTTTTGAGCAATCTTAGTCAGATGAATGGGATATGGCAGTTTTGACCATCTTACTGATATCCTGTATTTCTGTTTGTTGTGAAGGTTCAGACAATGAGGCAGACCGCATGTCAACAGGGAGTAGGCCTCCCTCCCCTGGGGATGACACACCAGCTTCACCTATTCAAAGTGGCAGCTTCCAGGGTTCACCCAAATCTCAGGGTTCTCACAGGGAGGCCGATAGTGGACCCACATCCCCTGCAGGAAGTGGACCAGGATCGCCAATGTCTGGGGATTTGAGCAACCCAGCTTCACCAGTCTACAGTGTAAATGAACCTATTTCTCCAGGCCCTGGTTCCCTAGGTTCACCTGGAAGCCCCCCAGCATCCCCAGCTAGATCAGGGTCACAGGTAGGAAGCATGAGAAGTAGGTCAGTGTCGCCCATTGGAAGTGCTAGGAGTAGGTCGGGATCAGCTGCTGGAAGTAGGTCACAGTCCCAGGGAGCGTACAGAGTAGGTCAGGGTCACCAGCTAGAAGTAGAAGTAGGTCTGGATCACCTGCAGGAAGTGTAAGAAGTAGGTCTGGATCACCTGCAGGAAGTGCAAGAAGTAGATCTGGGTCACCTGCAGGAAGTGGAAGAAGTAGGTCTGGATCACCTGCAGGAAGTGCAAGAAGTAGGTCTGGATCACCTCCAGGAAGTGCAAGAAGTAGGTCAGGATCCCCAGCTGGAAGTGTAAGAAGTAGGTCAAGATCCCCAGCAGGAAGTGAAAGAAGTAGGTCAGGATCACCAGCTGGAAGTGTAAGAAGTAGGTCAAGGTCTCCAGCAGGAAGTAGAAGAAGTAGGTCTGGTTCACCTGCAGGAAGTGCAAGAAGTAGGTCTGGAAGTAGGTCAAGATCTGGTTCCCCAGCTGGCAGCAATAGGAGCAGATCAGGCTCAAGGGCCAGTAGCAGAGGGAGGTAAATTTATTTTTAAGGACTCAGTATTTCACTTGAACTTAAAGGAATTATGGCGCTAGAACCAAAAAAAATTTTGTTGTTTAGGACAGAGTTTCATTGGAACATGCTTAGGTCAAATGTTCCTTTTTTTTCTCGAAACTTTGAATACTTGTTTACGACCATCACTCCCACCTGTAGGCAAGAATGGATAACTCTGTAATGGATTTTGAGCAAGTTATGCCAACTAAGAATCTCAGTTAAGTTTTTATGCCTTTGAGCTACTGTTTTGAAATTTTGAACACTTCTTCAAGACCATCACCTCTTATTATCAACTTTTGTATTTTTACGCTTCCTCATGTTCTCCTATACATTGTATATGCAGTTCTAGGGCAAGTGGTACAGAAATACTTCTTGGGCAATCTCTGAATTGATACAAGCTGTTCTTTCTTAAGAAAAATAGGATAATAAATATGCCAATATAACAAATCTGTTATTGATAAAATATTGCCTTTCACAGTGACAGTGTAGAAGTGTATCAGTTAAAGTGTGTTTTAATTAACCAGGATTTTTGTAGAAAAACCTGGTTAAATGGGGTATGTCATTGGGCCGGTGGATGGGCGGGCATCAAACATTCCGTTTTCATCATATATTTTTTGTCAGAATGTAGATAGTTTTTATACTTGGTAGGTATATTCCTTGTGGGAAGAGAAAGATTGGGATTGATTTTAAGGATGATGGGGTCGAGGTTACTGTTACTAAAAATGGATTTTTTGTTTCTGTCAAATAACTTCTTTTAGGAGTGAGGTATGATGATCAGATTTAGTATATAGATACCCTATGGGAAGAGGAATACTGGGGTTGATTTTCAGGTCAGTAGGCTCCAAGTCGAGGTTACTGTTACTAAAAATGCATTTGCTTGCAACACTTGAAAATTTGGTTTTGCATCATTTGACATGTTTCTTTTCTTCTTTTTTTTTTTCATTCTCATGCCAGTTTACTTAGTTTTAAGTACTGGGGTATTTTTATATTGTTTAATTCATCTTGTATGCACTATATATTTTATGCAGCAGGTCAAGGTCACCTGCAGGAAGTGGAACCCCTCCATATTCCCCTCTGGGCAGTCCAAGTGGAAGCCCGCATGGTTCTCCAGTCAAAAAGAAAAAGTAAGTGCCCCAACAATTAGTTCATAAAGGAAAAGTAAGTGTTCCAGCAATAAGATTTTAATTCAAAGTAAGTACATCATCATTTTGGTTTCAGGTCAAAGTAAGTGCCCAACAATTAGTTTTTAAATCAAAGTAAGTGCCCCAATATTTAGGTTTGAAGTCAAAGTAAGTGCACCATCAATCGGTTTAAAGTCAAAGTATGTTCCCCATCAATTAGTTTTTACGTCAAAATAAGTACCCCAACAATTTGTTTTTATGTCAAAGAATAGTTTTCAAGTCAAAGTAGCCCCAGCAGTTTAGTTTTTAGCTCACCTGAGCTTTAGGATCAATAGCTGTCCGTCATCTGTCGGCGTCTGGTGTCCAAAATTTCCTCTGAAACCACTGAGCCAAATTTGATGAATCTTGCCTGTGATATTCTTTGCATGAATCTCTACCAGAGTTGTTCAAATGGTTCCGGTCCATTGCATATCTATGTAGTGTTTTCCCTAGGATCTGGTTGGGACATGGTAATTTTTTAACTCAAAAGGGCACTTTGGTCGCATCGCATTATATTCATACCAAATTGGGCACTTAAATGTTTTAATTCGAATTTTCATCAATACTGTCATTAAATTGATGAATTTAATTTAGTTACTGTTATTTATTTCAATTGTCTCAATCAATAAATGAATTTGATTTATTTACTGCTTTTGATTTCATTTGTCTCAAATGTACTACAAAGAATTAAATAAATAACATAAATAATTTTTCAAACAAGACTTTTTCCATACTGTTTTTTTTTTAAATTTTTTTTTTAATATAAATCTTTTAGATAATAATCTGTTTTTGTTTTCTTTTTTGTTTTATTCAGCAGATGATTTTATAAATGTTAGTGAACTAAAGTAAATATATCTTAATTTTCATTAAAAAAAAAAAGAAGAAATATTTTAAATATGTTTTTTTATTATTGTTAGATCAATTACCTCCCTTCATTCACACTTTAATTTTTGGACAGGTTTTTTCAATGATCTGCAAAAACCCATGACATTATCGGTAAACACTGCACAGGCAGAAACTTGCATTTTTTATGAACAGATCATCTGCAATTATATGAATTAGAATAGCTGAATTTTGGCCTCAGTCAAGAATTCAGACTTGCCAATACTGCGGTGAAAAAGAAAATCTGAAACAGTTGTCAACACACTGAAGTAACGAGGTAGATATATCAGCGAGCAAAAGTTACGTGTCAACAAATTTCAGTTTGTCAATTTCAACATCAGATTTAAAGATAGTTTATTTGGGAAAAAAAAAGATCTTTCTTGGCATTAGTTTATTTGGAAAAATAAAAGAACTTTCTTGGCATCGGTATATTTGGAAAAAAGAACTTTCTCGGCATTTGTTTCAGTTTTGTTTACACTTTCGGTTTTTTAGCATCACTCCTTTGCATAATGACACAATTTTCATTAGAGACGATTTATTACACATACGTCTACCTATTAAGTTGATTAGGAAATCTGGTGTAACACGAATAAGGAAAATTGTTATAATTTTATTTTAATGCGTGTATGTGAAAATGTTCATTCTTGAATGTAAGTAACTTAGACGAACTTGCATGAGAATAAAACATGCACAAGAAATATCTCGAAGGGTGTCATTGGCTTCGACCAATCGTAGTTCATGCCACATAATTACAATTCTGATGTCATCTACACTGCGGCAAATCATTGAAGGGCAGGAGGGCAACAGGGTGCCGTGCCATGCTATTACACACTGGAGCACTAGTAATAAGGGCATGTTGTTAATCTGGACAAGACAGAATGGCAGCAAAATCCAGATCAAAGGGCAGCATGGCATAGCACCATGGGAAAAAGGCCTAGGGGAAACACTATTACGTCACAGAGGCTAAAAATAGATTTTAAAAGTGAAATCTTCTTCTCTGAAACAGCAAGACTTAGAGCTATTTGGTGTGTGACATTGTCTTATGAACATCTACCAAGATTGTTCAAATCATGGCCCTGGGGTCAAAAACCTCAAAAGATCTTCTTCTCAGAAACCACAAGGCCTGGAGTTAGATATTTACTAGTGAAGATCAGCCAAGTCTATTCATGGCCCTGGTGTCAAAATTGCCCCCACCCCGGGCCCTGTGTTCTCGTGTATGGGCCCAAGCTATTGGTTTTTAGTTGTGTGTGAAGTCAGTCACACCAACTATAGTATACTACGTTCAACCCAGGTCCCCCTAGATTTAAAAGCAAATAACTTCTAAGTGGTGTAAATATGATCGAACAATTGATATATCTCTATGACATAAGTATGCTGAAAAATCAATGCTGTGTTAAAAATAAATACTTATAGGCTACAAAAATTGCCTGTGACATGAAAACATTATAGGATTTATTTTTTTATGCTGATGTAACTGTATCTATCATGTGATCATTTTACCAAGCGCATGAATACAGTTTAAATTGATGCAAATGTGGCTCGTAAATTAATTTGATAGTATATGTGCAGCGTTCGGTCAGTTTAGGCTGTTACAGTAACCCATGTGAATTCCAAAACAAATTATTGTTACATACTAATGATAACATCAATCTATCGACCTAAGATATCTCCAAGAGTTATTTCTTACATTAAAAAATGACGGAAACCTGTATATCTACTATCCAAAATGAGTTCAAAGCCTCTGACCTGTGCAGAAAATTTGCATAATTACTCCAATCAATAAATAGAGTCTGTTGTAGATAAGGTACTGCATGAATACAAATCAAAGCTCTGGTAGCGCTAAGATAACAGGAATACGGTATTTCTTATGTTTATCAAAGTGAATTTAATTATTGGTGATTGACTTGCAGCTCTTCAAACACTCTTTCATTTGAGTCACACACATCTTCAGTGCCTTCAGCACTTTGATTAAGTCTAAGTGCCTAAATAATTTGATTTTTAGAAATGTTTAACCAGATAAGACCAAATTTCAGACAATGAGCTTTCAGTAGATCAAGCCTTTGAAAATACACTTAGCAGTAACTCAAGATTGATTTCTCTTTACATTTAACATAAATTAACTAGTAATTCATGTTTTGAGTCTTCTTGTATACTAGTTAAATACTTTTATTATCCTTTTTTGCAGAGTTACCGTTGGATCTGATGCTGAAAAAGATGAAAGTGATAAAGAGTAAGTTTGTTATCAATCTTAAATTTTGTTTTTTAAAGGGTGTTAAACATGTAATGTGACAGAATGGTTTGCTTCTGCCAGTTTTATACTCCTAACGCCTTTTAGTGAAAATACAGTAGAACCTTGCCAAAACGAACATCATTAAACTGAATTCCTCGCCATTTCATAGTTTATTTTAGGTCCCGATTTCTTCCCTTCTTATTTTAACTAAGAATAAAATGTTTAATCCGAATTTCTATTTTGATTTTTAGCTATTTCGAAGTAAAAATCCCGGTCCCGAGGTTGCAATTCATGTACAGATTTTAATTTTTATCTCGAATTCAATTTTCATAAATTTTCATGAACTTATTATCGTCCTTATTATCAATTGTATCCGGGTCAGTAACCAAGTTTATTTTGCGGAGGCACCTGGAGTGATGGCTCAGGCAAGTTTTTCACACCTTTATTTGAGATTGGGTTAGGCAACGTGTGTCGCACCGGAAATGTTGATTATTCCTAATCGATGTCTGACAGGTTGCATAATATGCACGTGCCAGCAGATAAATCTGGTGTCAGATCTTTAGTACATTTCATATCATCGCATTTGTCACCGGCATGCGACGCTACCTGAGGCAGCAGATCGACAGTAAAAATAGTATCATTGCTTGACATGGTAGAATGATTATGTTCATCAGAAGCATCTAAGTAGATCATGATATATTTTCATTACTTTTCATAAATTGCAAATAGTATATATTTACACCTAATAGGTGGTTTTCATGGCATAACAATTTCCACAATATGCACCTGTAATGAAAACGCAGACATGCACACTCACAAACTGAAATTTCCATCGGATTTTTAATCCGAATAATCGTTATTTCGAAGTTTTCAGCATGGTCCCAAGGACTTCGATTTAACAAGGTTCTACTGTATATGAAAAAAACATTAACAAAATGCAGAAAATAATTCAAAGGTGTAGTCTCAGCATTCTCAATGAGAACCAATAGCAGGCCAGAATAAAATATGTTCAGTCAAAAGATTGTCTTTAGACCCAACATAATGATATGTTAAGAGTTTACCTTTGTGGTAAATTTTATGGAAAATGAGGTTTGTTTAATTTTAATCAAGGGATGCAACTCAATATTCCTAATGGGTTAGGATACTCATTAGTGATAATTTATCAAAGGGAGGTAATCCAATATTGTACTAAGACTGATCAAGGGAGCTTACTCATTCAAGCTTACTTTGTACAGGGACTTGGTAGCAGATATTTTTGGGTCCAGTGATGAAGAAGAAGAGTTCGAAGGTTTTGCAGAAGCTGATGTGGAGCAGACGGCAAAAAAAAAGGAAAAGAAGACCGGTTGGTAGTTTACACTCCTTAAAAAATATATATACACTTTCTTTTTCTAATAAAGTTGAGAGAAGCATTGTATAAATGTTACATGTATTGGAAGTCTGGGAATGGATCATAGAACAAATCAAACTTTTTATTTTTGATAATATTTCAACTCGTATAGAGCATGTTTTTTGTAAGATTTAAATGAAAAAGAAATGTGTATGAAAAATACAAAACAAGCATGGCATTTACCTCTTGCCAGGACCAGGTGAATACAAAAACTATCCCACAAAACTCTGAAAATTATGCATTTTTTTTTAAATAAAAATGACCAGTGCAGAGATGTTTATGAACAAAAAATGTTTAGTGATTAATATCAAACCAAATTTGATTTAAACGCCAAAATGTAAACTCCCCAGGGAGATAGATGGATAACCAATAATCAGAGTTACTAGCTTTAAAGTCGTTAAAAATGGTCATGGAATGAAACTAAAAAATGCCTTTTATTATGTCTTTCACAAATCTCATAATGGTCGATTCTTTAACATTATATCTCTAAAAATCGAGCTTCGATTTTTAGCTCACCTGAGTACATTTGCTCAGGATCAGCTCTTTGGATCACTAAAAATCTGGTGTCCAACATCCGTTCGTTGTCCACAATTTGTTTGTTTGCACTCTAGTATCTTCATTTCTTAAGCAATAATCTTCAAACTTTTTGACAGTGTTAATATCCATATCTGTTGGCCATGTTTGATTATGGCTGATATCAGCCTATTAGGTCAGGAGTTATGGAATTTTAATTAATAAAAATGCAAGATCTCACTTTGTTTACACACTAGCATCTTCATTTCATAAGCAATCATTTTGAAGTTCTATGAAAATGTTTATGATTGTATTCTCTTAGGTTGATTTCACATTTTGACTACAGTTGTTGTTTGGTTTGTGTTGAAATGATCTCATGGAATATGCATTTAGTACAACTAAGCTATAATATGGCATTTCGTATAGGCAATTTTTCTCATGTGAATGTCTTCAGGGCCATCTCGGACCTCATGTTTTAAGTCTCCTTGGTTCACCGCAGGGGACTACAGGTTTGCCCTCTGTTTGTGTGTCTGTCCGCAAAAACTGGATCCTGTGATAATTCAAAAAGTAATTTGAAATGTAGTTTCTGTGGAAACAAATACAGTCATGCAGAGCAAATTGTCGTGTAATAAGCGGTCACTTGTCATATGCAGTTAGCGGTCACCTTAAAAGGGGATAATCATACTTCAAAGGAGTCCTAATTAGCGGTCAAATCACCTGGTGTGATCCCGCACCGAACATGTGCCCATTAATCCCCTGCTCCCCACTCGCAGGCATAATTGGCACACTTCCGCTGGCAAACTTACGATGTTTGCGAAGGGCTAGCTTAACCAATCAACCATCAATGAGTGTTTTAATTATTCCCGATTGTCTTTTATCTATGCATAGTTTGAAGTTTGATGAAATACGTATCATGTATATGAACAGTTATGCACTTGATTCTGCTACATTTGATTTCCTCGGCTGACTAGATGATTGCCGATCGGTGTTAATGTTGGAATTATGAATGCATAATTATATGTGGATATCTTTTATCTTTTGAGAGTTATAAAGGTGTTTATATTAATTGTTTGATCAAAGAACATTTGACTGTTTGCTGCTAAAAACAAGAACTCACTAAGTGATATAAAATGGAATATTTAGAACATAACGGTAATGTGTCCGCGTATACCATCATGTCTAAACGAAAATGTCTGACGCTAGAAAACAGAATGAAAGTTTTGAAACTTCCTGAAGCTGGGAAAAGCTCGGGAATAATAGCAGCTGAATTTAACGATGGCTTGACTCAGACCCAGAATATCTCAAAAAGAGAACGGGAATTACTTGAAGAGTTTGAGAGAGCAAAAATTTAGAGCTAAAAAGATCATGGCGAACAACCCCCAACATTATTTAACGATATCTGTTACTGCTGGTTTTTCGAAGCAACATCAAAACAAGTTCCTGTATCTGGCCCACTTATGAGTTACAAAACTTTTTTAAGATACATGTTTATTTTTGATATATTCATACATGTGCTTATCAGTTGAATATTTACTTTGTTATGGGTATAAGACTCAGAAAGAGAAAGAGATAAAAGTTGAAAGGAGGGCGGGGAGAAAGACTTTGTGTATAGGTATAATATACATATAAACAGGTAAAAATAAATACATACGTACTGTACATACATACATACATACAAGCATGCATATATACATTGACATGTTCTATCAAAAATGGCCGATATTATATTTTTTCTTAAGCCAATTGTGGCCCGTCCCTTGGGTGGCTGCTTAATACAAGTTTGACTGTAGTTTAGAAATATTGCAAAAATGATGATTTGCTTTTGAAACCCTATAGATATCTGTTTAAACTTGCTATATGTTTTGAGACTCAAAAGACCAGTTCACATGTCATGTCCCATTACTCTGACCTTTGATTTCATAATTAACCCCCTGTATCACTTTGAAAATTTTCCAAAAGTATTCATTTCCTTGAATATTTATGGAACCTATAAATACAGTTGACTGAGAATTTATACAAACTTCATTGTTGTAAAATTTAGTTTACAAAATATGTTCCATAACTCTTTCCCTTAAATTGAAAAAAATGTGCCCCTTTTCACTTAGAAAATATAGAATTTTTTTTCTCTTGAATGTTTTTCTTCCAATTATATATGAACTTATACAGAACCTATACAACTTAAGTCAAGTCTTACAGATCAAACAGCAAGGTGCATTTAAAGATTGTTCTTTTTATTGTAAAATGTATGTCCCCCTTTTATTTTTGCACAATTGTTTTTTATTCCCCTATTAAAAAGGAAGTTTAAAACAGTTGGTTTAGAAACCTACCCATGAACTTGGATTTGTCCTGGCTGAAAATTGTTGCATAGCCAGCATGCCTGTGATCTGTTGTATCATTAACAACTTACAATTGATTTCAACTAATTTATTGTCATTATTATACCCCCCCGCAACGAAGTTAGGGGGGGGTATACTGGAATCAGGTTGTCCGTCCGTCCGTCCGTCCGTCTGTCCGAGCCAACATACAAGAGTTATGAGCTTCATTTTGTAGTTGAAAAAAGAACAAAACCTCTTAAAATTTATTTTAGGAGCTATTTTTGCCATTTTAGGAGCTATTTTTGCATACGGACTTTGGCCCAGGGAAGGTTTAAGGGTTAGGGTTAGACTTAAATATTAAATGTTGGTACGTCCGTCCGTCTGTCCGTCCGTCTGTCTGTCCGTCCGTCCGTCTGTAGACACAAAATTCTGCGGACTACTCCTCCTAAACTTCTGGAAGGATTTTGATGAAACTTGCTGTCAATGATCCTTAGACATTGTATCAGCGCGTTATCTATATAGCATTGAGTTACCTCCCCTATTTACCAAGTTATGCCCCTTTGATGATTTTTGCATTACAAACTTCTGCGGACTACTCCCTAAACTACTGGAAGGATTTTGATGAAACTTGCTGGCAATGATCCTTAGACATTGTATAAGCGCGTTATCTATATATCATTTGGTTACCTCCCCTATTTACCAAGTTATGCCCCTTTGATGATTTTTGCATTACAAACTTCTGCGGACTACTCCTTCTAAACTACTGGAAGGATTTTGATGAAACTTGCTGGCAGTGATCCTTAGACATTGTATAAGCGCGTTATCTATATATCATTTGGTTACCTCCCCTATTTTCCAAGTTATGCCCCTTTGATGATTTTTGCTTTACAATTTTCTGCAGACTACTCCTCCTAAACTACTGGAGGGATTTCAATGAAACTTGCTGTCATTCAACCTTAGACATTGTAGTAGCGCTTTTTCTATATAACATTGGGTTACCCCCCCCCCCCTCCCCCCTGTTTTAAAGATATGTCCCTTTGATGGTATTTGTTTTACAATTTTCTTCCATTGATAGATTTCAGTGAATCTTAATGATATTTATCCATAGACATAGGTATATCCATAGGTATGTGTTACAAAGGATCACTAGATTTCCATGTAGTTGGCACATATGTCCTCTATATACGTATTAAGATGGAGTGTTGTATGCAAGAATTCTGATTTCATGCTCCAAAGCCATGTTTGACAAAAACACTTGCGGGGGGGTATTAGTAAGCCCTTAGGCGACAGTTCTAGTTTGAATTTTGGTTCTACATTGTATTTAGTAGGACAAAGCCTTTTCCTTTAGGGGGCTTTTATTGCTTGGCATTTTTTAAAAAAAAAAATTCTTAACCAGAACCTAACTAGCAGAAAAATCTGACTGCCTTATTTTGATCATCAGTTAATAAACTATAATACATTTTGGAATGATAGATTTGTAAAATAGGGACAGAAGAAACATGCACAGCAAAAACGCACTAGGATGCTTTGTCAATACCCATGAAAATGTCCTTATGTATTTAGCTGAACAGTTTAAGCACAAAGAGCTCTGACAGGTTGAGATATTGGGGTGCACCCTTCGTCCGTCGTGTGGCGTCAACAATGTTCTTTAAAAAGACATCTCCTCTGAAACTGCTTGGTAGAAATTGATGAAACCTGGCATGAATGACTCTTAGGTGACCCTTCACAAAAGTTGCTAAAATAAACTTGATCCATGTAGAACCCTGGTTGCCTTGGCAGCAAACATGATTTTATTGAAGAAACTTGCAAAATCTTTTTCTCTTAAACCAATGGTCAGAATTTAATTTCATTTGGCACAAATGACCGCCTAATTTTTCTCTTCCGTATTTGCTTAAATGAAGATGATCCCTTAAAAAATGAGGCCCTAAGGCATTAAAGAATATTGATTAGCTCCCTTTATTTTTAATTCTAATTATGTATAGTTGTTGTAAATATCATGGGAATTGATTCAAAGTGTTTAATTTATATGTGATATAAATTTCTTTGAATAAATTGTAAATTATGTCTAAACCAGCAGTAATGTTTGAGATTTTTTTTTGTTAACTTTAATTCAGGCCAAAAGATACAAACATTTAAATATATAGACTGCTTTGATTAGATGTGAGTGCTATGCATGTGACATGAAATATTTTACGTAAAAATTAACATTTTATTTCTTCTCTCCTCAAACCAGTGCATAGAATAAAATTCTGTACCTGTGATCAGCTCATGGTCCTTTACTGTCATTACATAGTTTTGATCCCCTAAAAATGAGTCCTGCAGGTTGTCAACTTGTTTTGTAATTCAGTCTTTATGATAGAAACTTTGAAATTGTTTGTATCTGAAATATTAATCTTGTTTAATGAAGCTGATGGTACTCTGGTGAGCATTCTAGGGTCAAGATGGCCCTCTTGTTAAAAATTGTTGCCCTGGTTACAGCTATTTTGTCTGATGATGAAGAAGGTGGAGCCACGGGTCAAATAGAATCCTCCCAGGCTCTGCCAGAGATGTCTGATGATGAAAATGATGATGCTGCACGGAAGGATGGAAAAGAGGATGGAAGGTTAGTACTTTATAATGATAGTGCTACTTTATGCCAACAGCTCGAATTTATCATAAGTGGCTCCAAATTTTTGAATTTGGTGCATTCCCATGTCGCATGATTTTTACTTCTGTAAATTACTTAAGCAGTCAGTCTGGTTATCAATTTTGCTATTAGATTTAGGTTCCATTTCAATTTTACTTGCACCTTTTAGTATTATTACATTGTCTAACACAAACAACAAACAGCCCATGTCATTCCGAGATTATTTGTTTTGGGAGTCTCATCTTCATTGTTTATTTTAGTTTTTCAGAGCACAGTGTGCTTAGGTGAGCCAATCTGATCACCCTGCATGCATCATACATTGTATGACATCCATAATTTTCTTTAAAAGACATCTACTCAGAAATAAATGGGTAAAAGTTTGTTCAATATAGAAAAAAAGACTTTTGAGGAACCAGTGGTCAGTATCTAATTTCAATTGGGACGTATGGTCACCTCATATTCCTCTTGAAAAATGAGCCCCCAGAGGGAGTTTTTAGCTCACCTTTAACAAAGGTGAGCAATTGTGACCAGTGAATGTCTATCATCAGTCGTCCATCACCAACCTTTATCGTAAAACATGTTCTCCTAAACTACTGGGGATTTTCATAAAAGTATACAGGAATGTTCCGTAGGTGGTCCTCTTCCAAAGTTGTTCAAAGAACTAAATTCCATGCTAAAATCTGGTTGCCATGGCAACTAAAAGGGGAAAATGTGAAAACTTCAAAAATCTTCTCATCGAGGGCTCGAATTTAACTTTTCTTGCAACTCACAAACTTTTGTGAGTAGCTGAAATTCAACTCGCAAAATTCTTTGTTCACTTGCAATTTCATGAATGGTATATATTTTATGATGGCAAACTCTTCTCAGTGTGAGAGTTAATTATAAAAAATACTTTATGAAAATAGTACAAAAATTGTAAATATATCAATAATGTCTGGTAATTTGATTATTACTGTTGTTCTTTGCTTTCTAAAGAGGAAAAGAACGTGTTGTGAATAATGCTTTGATATTTAGTTTGTTACAAATTGGCTGCATAAAGTGAAGAAAGTAAACAGTCAGACTGTGCACCATATGTAGTTATCGGGTAATGACGACTATACAAAAACATTGGGTGCCAGTCTAGCAGGTGCGTGTAGGTTTAAATTATGCCTCCCTGCAATAGATTTTACTTTTTACTTGTCCCGATAAAGAAAACACAATGCCGATCTTGACTGTATTCAAAACTGTGCACTCGCAAAAAAATGTGAGCAGCTACAAAATGAAATTAGGACTTGCAAACTCGCAAAATGCGAAATGAATTTTGCGAGTTTGCAAGTCCTAATTTCGAGCCCTATCATCTAAAAAGGTACTGACTGGATTTTAAAATAATCCTTTTCAATGATGTTCCTTTGGTTACTGTCTATCAAGAATGTAAAAATTATTTGGATCTGACAAAAAATATGGCTGGCAGGGGGGGCAGAGCCCATTTTTCATAATATCTTAAGATATTTTCTGGGTTTTTTTCCCTTCCACTAATACCTGGTTCTCAGTTGAGCAATCCCAGGGCCTTCATGGCCTTCTTGTCTTATAACTCTATTTTGATAATTTAGAAACTCTTCTTTGAAACCAATGTTCAGGGTCCATAATTGCTATAGCAATGTAAATAGCTTGAAAAATAAGGTCCCCAGATGTTTGTTAACTGGGCCATGATGACCCTCTTGTTTAGATATTGTGATGAATTTCGGGACACAAATTATTCTTTATTATAAACTGGACCAGAATCTGCTATTAATATTCTCCAATGTGTATGTAAATATTCTTCAATGTGTATAGGGTAATTGTAAAAGAGAGCTGAAAGAATGTCAGCTTTAAGACTTTATTTAGAAGTAAAATTTGACTCTCTAGACAGTGAAAATTTCAAACATATAACAAAAATATTTTAATTATAGACATCTATGATCTTTATTTGTGCACAATTCATCAATACATTATAATAAACATAACATATAACATAATATCATAATAAAACCATATATCATACACTGCTTAAAATAACTGGTAAAGGTATATTAAGATGTTGCATTTAAATTGCACTAAGTTATTTACATACAGGATTTACATCTGTATAATAATTAAGAGAGAAAACAAATTCAAATGATTATATTGAAAGTATACATAGTTGACTTGAATTCATCATGACACTTAGCTTATTTTAGAAGTTGTAACACTTTTTAACCAGGTTTTCAACAAAAATCTTGGTTATTAGAATGAGGTACATTGTTGGGCAGGCGAGCAGTCGGATTGGCTGGTGGGCTTCCAACATTCAGTTCATTTGAATATCTCCTGTTAAAATAGAGATACAGTTTTCATATTTGGTAGGTAGATACCTTGTGGGAAGAGAAAGATTGTGATTGATTTTCAGGATGATGGGGTCAATGTCACTTTTAATAAAAACAAATTTTTGATTTCTGTCAAATACTTTCTTTTAGGAACAAGGTGTGATGATCAGATTTAGTATATAGATACCTTATGGGAGGCGAACATTTTTCTATTGATTTTCATGTCAATAGGGTTAAGGTCACTGTTACTAAAGATATTTTTGCTTGTCTGGGGCAACACTTGAAAACCTGGTTTCGCATCATTTGATGTATCTCTTGTCTTAATATTTTTACACATCAGTCACTCTCCTGATTTCAAGAAGTATGATGATGCGATCAGCTTGTGTGATAAGCACTTAGTCTCCCGAAAGTTTGGAGGCTTATAGTTTTTGCTCTGATTTTCTTCTTCTTTCTGACGCTGGCAACTTTGTAAGGGCCATATCTCTAAGGCCACTTGACCCATCTTTACAAAACCTCACACACTTATAGTCCTCAATGAGTAGTGGTGCTGCCATGATTTTTGTAAATGGGGGGTCCCTGGGGATCAGGCCAAACCCCCTCAAAATGGATATTTGCATACAAAATGTATTTTGGTTAAATATTTCAAATTTCTAACTCTTGAATCATATTTTTTTGTTCCTCATAATAAGAAGAATTGAATAGTACTACTCTGTATCCCCAGAGGTCACCCAGGGGTCAGGCCCCACCCCCTGAATTTTACTTATGACCTTATACCTTAAAAAAATGTTCAGATCCCCATCCCTAAACCATATTAATATTCTTGTTCTTCATGATGAGACAGATTGAATGGTACTACTTTGGTGTCCCCTGGCGGTCACCCAGGGGTCAGGCCCCACCCCCTCAATTTTTCTTATGACCTTATATCTCAGAAACTGTTCAGATCCCCACCCATAAATCATACATATCTTGTTCCTCATAATGAGACAGATTGAATGGTATTTCTTTAGTGTCCCTTGGGGTCACAAAGGGGTCTGGCCCCACCTGGTCAGTTTTACTTCTGACCTTTATTTAAAAAAACATTGAGATCCCCACTCAAAAACCATATATATTCTTGTTCCTCATGATCAGATGGATTGAATGGTACTTTTGAAGTTCACATGAGTCACCAAGTTGTCAGGCCCTACCACCTCAATCTTTATTTCACATGAGCACAGTGCTCAAGGTTAGCTTTTGTGATCACCCTGTGTTTGTCGTCTGTTGTCGAACAATTTGCTTTAAACGACATCTCTTCTGAAACTGCCAGACAGAATTTGATTTAACTTGGCAGGGATGATCCTTGGTGAACCTTCATGGAAGTTGCTAAAATAAACTTGATCCATGTAGAACTCTGGTTGCCATGGCAACAGGAAAAAAAAAAAGAAAGCTTTACAAATCATTTCCTCCAAAACCACTGGCCAGATCTCAAAATGTTTTAGGTAACCTTGGGTAACCTCTACCAAGATTGCTAAAATTAGTCTGATCCATTAAAAAACATGGGCTCCAGGGGCAGGGCTAATTTGCCTTAAATGTTATATGGAAACTTTATATTTAGACCTACAAGCCTTTCTTCATTGCTGATCATTAATATCTGATCATTGCGTAATGTATAACGGCTTCCAACACACAATAGCCTACCACCTGATGTGTTTTAATGTTATCACTTCCACATAGTGAGGGCTGACCAGAAACCTTTTTTAAGTACATATAGTTTCACAGTAAACCTTATGCACCAGGGAATGCTAACGTGACTGATCATTTGGATGCCATAGATCAATTGCAGTTTATTTGTCAGTGTGAAATAGCGGTCCATGATATAATGGCATTACCCTGTAAATCTATATGATAACGAAGAAGCAAATTTAAGAGGAGAAATTATAAATTTCGAAATCCTCATCTTGATTAGCTAGTGATATTAGTTTACATAACATTGCACTGGTTGTTGTACTTAGACCATATACATTGTTCTTGCTATTGTTGGAGGTCAACTGGTAGGCTGGTGGTACTCAGATGAGCAATTTAGGACCTCAGTGGTCCACTCTTCAATTAATACTTAACTTGTTTATTTAAACTGAATAGTAAATTTAAGCTTGCCAAGCAAAGAAATAATGAGGTACAAACCTGAAATAGGTCTGTGTTTATGAAGTGTTGTGGGAAAAACTTTTGCAATACTAATTTGATGATAAAATAAGTTAAAAAAATTCTCTAAAAGGTGAATGTTCATAAAAGAAGTTTCAAAAACAAACAGAATTGTTTAATTTACAATGATTTATGGAAAAAAGGCATGATTTTCCAGTGCAATGTGACCTACATAAGCTGAGTTAATTTGTCAGAAACTTCACCAAGATTAACAGGGGAGAGTTGAATTTTTCTTTTATTCCTACTGATCAGATCAACTTTGAATAAGCTGGTTTTTTTTACCAATTTAAGACCATTACAATAACAGTGATCCCAGGATTAAAAGAAGGCATTAATGGTTTTGATTTAACTGTCAATTCAGAACCAAAATTTCAAATAAAAGAAAGTTTAATTAGAGATTAACATGTACATTTTTCTGATCTGGAGGGACAATGTTAAAAACTTTTGCCTTAAGTGACTGAATCTTGGTCTTTTGTTGCTCAGTCCAGGAGAAAAACAAAGATAAAAAGACAAGGCGACATTCCATGATCTTCCAGACAAAGATGTACAGATTCACCATAGAGTAGGTGAGATGGCAGATGTAGCTCATGACATTGAGCCAGATCTGTACAGACCTCACATCTATGTCTTGCCAGATCAATGCTATAAATATGTGCACCAGGATGGGTATGTGTAGCACTAGATATATCAGAACACTTGTGATGATGTTGCGGGTAGCATTTAGGAAGGATTGGGAAACCTTCGAATTAGTCTTGCTTTTCTTTTTTTTTGATGCATATTTTCCAGATGACACTTCTTTATTTTTTTTGTTATTTGTATAATTGTGTTCATTTTTTATTTTTTGGTCCTTGGCATGACTAGGTCTTGAAGAAGTAACTTCATGTATTGAAACTGCACTGGTCACTTTATTTCCTGATGAACTCACTGCTGCATTCCTTTGAGATTCTTCTGTTGTCTTATCTGTTGATATATTTTCAGCATCTCTATTATTATATCTATTGTCTGGTTTCAAGACTGTGGAGACATTCGGTAAAATCTGTGTGTCTGTATTGTTTGGAACTGCATTCCGTTTCATTTGGGGATCTTCGGCATTATCTGATTCTTTTGCACCAGTTTTTGACCTTAGATGTCCATCCTTTACAATTCTTGTCATCTCTGCAGCATTGTTATGTCCAGGATGAGGAATGGTTGACTTTTCAGTCAGTGCTGAATCTGCTGATTCACCATGTAAGGCTAACAGAGTGGTTTCAATAGTCTTAATGTGTTTTTTCACAATTCTTGAGATCTTTATGTATGCCACAACAATAAAGACTTGATAGATAGATGCCAATGTTGCTATTATAATTCTTAATGGTTTAAAAGCTAATTTTAGGCATTCAGTGTCTACTATATCGACACACAAATGCAGATGTAGGCAGAAGAAAACTAAAAGTGGCATGAAACAGTTCAAAACCCAACCTAGTAAAATAAACAATTTGATTTTGGATTTTCGCATCACACTGGCTAGTCTTAGAGGAAATGTTAATGCCAGAAGACGTTCAAGGGTCAAACTTGCAGTGGCACTCCATGATATGCTAGCAGTTACTGCTGCAAGGTGGATTCTCAGGTAAAACCAGAAGTAATCGTGATCAGACAGCAGAAGGCAGATACTAGTGATGATAAAAGTGGTACTGGTTAAAATTTCAGAAA
>CM037780.1:881398-931398 GCA_021229015.1 Solen grandis | reverse complement strand
TCATCACAATATTTAACATGATTTTTTTAATTATCATTAGAACATTCATCATATTGCATTTAGGCTTAAAATTTAGCAGATGCAGATAAAACAGAATACTAAATAACCAGTATTCAAGTTTATTTTGGTGACCTAAACATGTATATGGTTTGGGGATTTTTCCATGTTAAGCTATTTTTAGAATCATCAGCTGCATTGTGTCTTTTAATTGGTTAGCAAGAAACTCGACAGACACAACTAAAAGACTCATGCAAATTCTATGCAATGATTGGTTGCCGATTGTAAATGGAATTCTATTGGTCCAAGAGTTTTAACCGTTAAAGCACATGGTTTGCACATCATCATTCTTTCTAGAGAGCTCGAACAGGTAACCATCATTTTGAGCATTACAATATTGAAAAACAAATCTAAATAAAAAATGATAAAATGTTTGGAAGAGGAAAGCCAAGGGCAGATGCCAGGGCCAAGAAGAGGAAGTTAGAGGAATTGAAAGATGAGAAGAAAAAAAACAGAGAGAGGTCAGCCCAGGGATTGAAACAGTATCACTGTGTGCTGAAAATACCCAGAGTAAAGGTAACCAGGATATAATTACTTTTGACTCTATCTTTAAACCCATTAACTACCAACCAATAAATAGGGAGGAAAAGCAATGTGAAATTGAACAGGTTAGGTGTGTGGGGATGCTCTAGCATTACACGTGCCCCAGCAAATTAAAGAAAACAAAAATGGAAAAATGAATATATAAATTTGTCCTTGCTTCTGAAGGGCAGCATTGAACTCAATAAATTCTGTGCAGGGGGCTTGATACATGTTAATGAATCTGGGGGTTTAGAAACCAAGCCAAAGCAACTGAAACAGTCTATTTCTTCAATTGAAGAATGGATTGACTCTTTTATAATTTTCTTCAGCATTTATTGGCTCAAATATCCTGAGATGGCACAGGATATGCTTAAATATTTGTCAGTTATAAGAGAGGCTGCACGTAGGTACTGTCTATCGGCCTGGATAGCCTATGATCAACAATTTTGACTGCGTCAAAGTAACCCACTTACCAAGCAATCATGGGGGTCCATAAATAGGGAACTGTGGGTTAGGCTAGTGACTAATCAACCGGCATTTTACAAGTCGGAGTAATACCGCTACAATTACATCGGATTAACGCCTGGCAGTAAGAGGTTTCTCATGCAATGATTTTAACTGTTTTTTGTAATAGAGCACAATGCAAATTTAAGCACGCATGTGCTACATGCAACTCATTTATGCATGGGAAATCCAAATGTCCCAACTTAAAGCAGGGGAGTTACCTGCAAGGGAATTATTAAAGGGTGGAAAGTTTCGAGGTCAGCGTTTTGGTAGAGAGGGTTTTTCAGGAACACCATACAGTAAGGGATACAAACAACCAGGGAACTGAAAATTTGCCATGCTATTCTAAAAATAAGTTTGAACTAGCAAACTTTCCAGTCAAACTGCATAGTTTGGAATAAGAACTTCAATGTGTTTATGAGTCAGAAACGTTTTTTTTTTAATCTTAAATGGTTTCAAGTCTAAAATCTCCAGTCATATAAAAAAAACTTGAAATCTGCAACAACAAACCCAGACGTTGTCCGTGAGAAAATAAACAAAGATATTGCAGAGAGTAGAATAGCAGGTAACTTTGCTTATCACCCAATGCCAGCATTTAGAGTGTCTCCTATAGACCTTGTACCTAAAAAGGGTACTGATGAATTCAGATTAATACATCATCTTTCTTATCCTCCATGTGGATCTGTAAATGATTTCATAGATTCTTAGCTTTGTCATGTGAAGTACACCCAATTTGATGAGGCTGTTAGTATGGTGCAAGAGCTAGGAAAAGGATGTTTGCTAGGAAAATCTGACATAAAATCTGACTTTCGGCTGTTACCTGTTTCCCCAGCAGACTATGACCAATTGGGCTTCTGTTTTGCTGGTCAGTTCTATTTTGATAAATGTTTACCTTTCGGTTGTTTCATAAGTTGTGCATTTTTTATGCTCACCGAAGGTGACGCATATAGTCGCCGCTTCGTCCGTCCGTCCGTCCGTACACACGTAGGGGTACCTACGGGGCTAGGGAACAATGGGTTAGGGTTAGCAGCCTTTGATCTTTTCTCTTAAGTGGCCAAAATTGTCTCTTAGGTGGCTAAAAGAACAATAGAAAGAACAATAGGATAGCCACACAAGTATACCTGCGTTAGGATGTCTGTCTGTTCGTCCGTCTCACTTTCCTTGTCCGGACTATTTCTCAGGAACTAATGGCTTGAATTCAACAAAACTTTATGGGAAGCTTTATTACCAAGAGGAGATGCGCATATCCTCAGCATGAGCCGGTTCCTGAATTTTTCAAAGAGTTATGGCCCCTTGACTTTTCGGCCTATAGTACATATTGTATGATTCTTGTCCGGGCTATTTCTTAGGAAGTAATGGCTTGAATTCAACGAAACTTTATGGAAAGCTTTATTACCAAGAGGAGATGCGCATATCGTCAGCATGACCCGATTCCTAAATTTTTCAAGGAGTTAAGGCCCCTTGACTTTTCGGCCTATAGTACATATTGCATGATTCTTGTCTGGGCTACTACCCCTACTACCATGTTGTTGACTGATATTCATGTCATTTAAACAAAACCCCACAAAATTCAATATGCTAGTAATGTCAATCATAATCATGTCAGCTAATTGTTGTTTAGGCCATTATACACTATTTCAAATATCCAGTCATATGTCAAGAGTGTTGGTTAACCTCTTTGATATGAGCACACATTGAAATGTATGACTTAATTTTCAGTAGTATAAAAACTTTAAAAAAATCAATGAAAGATCTGATGAGTAACACGTATTATCATATTAAATAGTAAACTGTTACTAAGTCTCCAAATTAGAGTTGGTAAAACATCTCATCTGATGAGGAGAATAGATATGATTTAGGAATGGGGATTTCAACAGCTTTGAGCTGAAAGGTCCTAAGTAAAATTTTGGTGGTGGGGCCTGACCCCTGTGTGATCTTGGGGGACACCAAAGTATTTACCATTTTATCTTCTGTCTCATCAAAAGGAACAAGAATATATAATATGGTTTACTGTTTAGAGAGTTAAGAGCTTTTTTTTACCTTTTTTTATGCTCACTGAAGGTGACGTATATAGTCTCCGCTTTGTCCGTCCGTTCGTTCGTTCGTCCGTCACACTTTCCTTGTCCGGACTATTTCTCAGGAACTAACGGCTTGATTTCAACAAAACTTTTTATGTGAAGCTTTATTACCAAGAGGAGATGCGCATTACCTGGATTCTATACATGATAAGCATGTGCTGATCCCATTCCGGTTCTTAACATATCCTCCCACCCATTGACCAAGGCCTTATTTGTAACAATGACGTTCTTCGGGGAGCATCTGTCAGTTCTACTGACTTTCTTGTTTAAAAATGTTCAACCTTTCTACAGCAGGCAATTCAAAAGAGATCGCCAGTAGATAAATTATTGCATTATTTACTTTCTTTTCGGGAACAAAAAGGGCACAAATCACTGCAAAATCATTATGAGCCACTTTAAAGCCTGTATGGTGCCTAGGTTCCCATTGCAAAGGACAAAACAGAAGGGCCTAAAACACTCATTTGTTTTTAGATTTACAATTGAATTCTGAAAACAAGTTGGTATATATTCCATTACAAAAAGTGCAGGAAATACGAAACAAATTTTGCAAGTGCTGGCAAAAATAAAGTGACGCTAAGAGTAATGCAATCCTTGATTGGGTTTTTACAGTTTGCATGTAGGGCAATTGTACCAGGTCGGCCATTTTGTAGAATATTTATTAATGTAACATGTGGCCTCACACAGGCATAACACCATTTAAGAGTTACAAAAGCAGTAAAAGAGAATAAAAAATGTGACTTCTGTTCTTTAAAGAGTACAATGGAGTGTCAGTCTATCATGACAGGTTTTGGATATACAAATTACAAGCCGAACTGTTTACTGACAGTGCAGCTAGCTGTGGTTTTGGTATTTATTTTGCAGGGCGCTGAGCTTGTGAGAAATGGCCCCATGAGTGGTCTCAGTTAGGTCTGACAAACAATATAATGGTCCTTGAATTATTCCAAATACTAGTGTCACTATATGTATGGGGAAAAGAACTAAGGAACAAGAAAATAGTTTTCCATTGTGACAATATGTCTGTGGTACATGCAGTCAATACTATGACATCAAAATGTAATAACATAATGGTATTGCTGCGAGCGTTAACACTCAGGTGTTAGAAATTGAATATGGTGGTCAAAGCTGAACAAATATCAGGGAAACAAAACATTTTCACTGACAGCCTGTCTCGCTTCTCGCTTTCAGATGGAAGCTTTTCGCAAAGCTGCGCCACAAGCTCAAAAAGATCAAGAAACCATGCCGAACCATCTATGGGAAATTCAAAATAGAGCCAGACAGCTATTACGGTCTAGTGTGTCTTTAAACACATATTCTGCTTATCAGACAGCATTGAAAGCATTTGATAAATTCAGATCATATCACAGTTTAGGCAATAACTTGCCTACTTATAATCAGCACATAATTTCTTGTCGTTTTGAAAAATGTTTTTCACCTGCAACCAGTTTTTATCACAAATTCTTGGACAGACACAACAGACACATTTGTTGGCAAAAAAACTTTTGGAGGGGTGTCGGCAATCAAGAAAGTGCACTGATGACAGGGCACCAATATCACAACATTTACTTGGGGGGGGGGGGGGGGGGGGATAATTAAGTCACTGCCTGACATTTGGTATGGTGACTATGAAAGCAAACTTTTCGCAGCAGCTTTCACATTAGCTTACTTTGGACTTCTGAGAAGGAGTGAGTTGGTTTTTTCCAACGCATCCAAATCAGACCGCCCTTTATTGTTTAATGATGTGACGACTTTTAATGAGGATAAGGTCGGTGATGTCTGTCAATATTAGACAGTCAAAACAAACCAGGGGAAAAAAAACGACAAAACTGCAGTTAATTAATTCTAAAATTGAAAGGATTAGTGTGATTGAAAACATGTCTGTATATCTGGATGTTAGTCCAGCATGTCAGGGTTACCTGTTTTGTCATTAAATTCATAAATCATTAACCAGATACCAGTTTTCAAGCATCCTTGAGAAAACTATGAGAAATCTAGGGTTACCCAGCTCTAAATTCAGGAGGCATTCTATTAGAATCGGAAGAGCAACTAAATTGGCTGCACGGGTGTGTCTACAGAAACAATAAAAGCGATGAGTAGATGGAATTTAGATGCATACTCTAAATACATTAAATAAAGTCTAAATGTTTGAATAGTACTACATGATTCCTTTTCCAGAGATATGGATTGTTGGGGACTTAGTTGTTAGAGGGGCAGCCCGATACGCAAAGACATGTCACCAAGAGAACCTGGGGCAGCTGGAATACCATATTCATTGGCAAGGAATGTCTGGGATGCGTTTGAATCAGTTGCAACCAACCATGCAATATCTTATGCTGTCCAGCTGGCATCCAAAAGTATTGATTTTACATCTGGGCGGCAATGACATTGACACAATTGATCAAAAGACATTTATTAACACTATTATAACTGATTTGATTTACTTAAATTCTGTTTTTGCAAATTCTACAAATATGGGGATAGATATTCTACCAAGACTGATTTGGAGAAGAAATCTCAGTGATAACCTAAAAAACTTTAGATTTAAAGCGAAAACGAATTAATAGGGCAGCAAGGGAGAAGGTTAGGAGCTTTATTCTGGTTTGATAATAAGCTAAAATATACAATGGCATATGGAGGAGCTATTTCACACAGATGGTGTCCACCTAACAAATTTTGGAAATATGGTTTATTTACATACATTAAGAAATACCTTTCATAATTTTGCTTCCTAGAATTTTTTTTTGGGGGGGTGGGCTGAAATATTTCTTTTCTTTCTGTGGCGGAAATTCAAGGGAAGATTTAGCTAGATTTAGAGTTATTATTATTGATTGTTTCTTATTTACCTTCTTAGATTTAGGGAACAAAAAAAAAACATCTCTAGGAGGTATGTAACAACTAAATTAGGACAAATGATGATTTTTTATAGTTTGCCTTCCTAGAAAGAGGGATTAACAAACCATCTCTAGGAAGTGCTTGCAAATATAAATCTAAAGGTTGCATGTGTATTTTATATTTGGTGGCATGATTGCAATTAGGAGGCAGGGTGTTTATGTCCTTACTTATAGTGTGCATACACCTGCGTACCCTCCTAATGTTAGTAAATTGGTTGCATTATATTATGTTATATTGCATTGCAGTCTTATTCCTATCCCGGCATCAGAACTTCTCCAGAAATAATCTGACCTGGATGTTTGCTTAACCAGGCAAATCAAATCCATTGTGGCCCTTACATTCCAACCTTTATATATGTAGTTTAATCAAAGGTTTATGCCTTATATGTTCCGTTTCTCTCAGTATTGTCTATATTGGATATTAAACCATTATTCTCAGTGTTTTGTTTGGTTTTATTGCAAGCATGTCAGTTTCACTACTGAGGAAAAACTCGCTATTGTCCCATATCTGTGATCACGTTGTTGTCGTCATATATAGTTGCTAATATGTTTTATTGGTCATCCTAACATAAAAACACATAACGCTTAGAAAAAAAAATATATATAATATATTGATTGAATCTGTTCATTTATGACAACACAATGTATGCGAGTAGAATTTCATACTTAACCGGTTGTTCATTCGACAGTACTTTGTTCTTATACTTAAGCCGAGACTTGAACAAAAACAAGCGGTGGTTAAGCATCCTGTGCTTTGGATAGACCGGCTACTTATAAACTTGGCAAGCTTTCCTTTTAAAAAGACATTTTATTATTGAACTAATCCGTGTAATTTGATCTTAATTATTTAATATTATCCACATAACAAAATCCTGGTAATAGCCTCTTATTCGGTAATTTCCCGAAAATAAACATTTCCGTTAACGGACAAATGGACTGTGACCGATTTCGTTATTGCCCGCTTATTAGACCACCAAAAAAATCCATTTTTACATAATCAACAAACTTTTCCGAATACAATAAATACAAGCTTGATTTTAAGTAAGCTTGAAATGGTTGCCGAAACAAAGATTACGAGCAATAGTGGTGAAAAACTTTACCAAGGTGCATTTAGTGTTAAAAGTAGCTATATTTGCATTATTCCAGCACGCTGGCTATTGAGCACAGACCTATCCCAGTGCGATAAACACATCACAGATACATCAAATGATATATTTATAGCAAGATGTCATCAATATCATATGTCCCTGAAATATATACGCTCGAAAGGAAACAAATACATGTATCAATTATCATGTTTTTATTAGCGAAACTCAATAAGATAGTTATGAAATTGAAATATTAAATATTATTCGACGAATGTTTTGTATCTAGAGAAATACATTATGTTTTTGGGACATATATACATCGACAATAAAATCTTTTGTAAATCATTTCGAAATTAAACTGCGAAAACGTGTTTGGAGACAATGATGGATGAAAACTTTGCAGACAAGTAATTCTTTTTAAGTATCTATTTTAGAGAAGTGCATTTTCATAATATTTCTTATTGGCAAAATATTATTAAATGTTTTATTCCTTCTTATGATGAGAGCATATCGAATACATGAATTGCAGTGGAAAATACAAATTAAAGTGAACATATACATGAATATATACATAGTTTTATATACATATACTGTATACATGTAGTCCGAGATGAGAGATTAATTAAATATACTATATGTTTGAAAAAAAAATAGAAAATTACATAATGTTTGGGGATACATCGACAATTAAATCTTTTGTAAATCATTTCGGACTTAAACTGCGAAAACGTGTTCGGAGACAAAGAGTGGATGAAAAACTTTACAGAAAAATATTTCTATAACAGGTTTTCATTTCAAATTAGTGTATTTTCATAACGTTTCTTTTTGACAAAATGTTATAACATTTTTTAATGTTTTCAACAGTTTTTTTTAAGAGCAGAAACATTTTTATTTTAGAATTACAGAAACGCATAAGACATTTGTAAAACAAGAGGTCTATAATGGCCCCGAATCGCTCACCTGATTATAAATGGGCAACATATGATGGATTTTTCATATTGACCCAGTTTTTGACCCCATATGACCCACTTTCGAACTTGTCCAAGATTTTATGGAAACAGACATTCCGACCAAGTTTCATGAAGATATGGCCAAAAAAGTGGCATCTAGAGTGTTAACAAGGTTTTTCTAAGATTTTACCCCATGACCTACTTTTTGATCCCACATGACCCAAATTCGAACTTGTCCAAGATTGTATGGAGGATACATTCTCACTAAGTTTCATGAAGATTGGGCCAGAAATGTGGCCTCTAGAGTGTTAACAATGTTTTCCTAAGATTTGACCTCATGACCTACTTTTTGACCCCACATGACCCAAATTCGAACATGTCCAAGATTTTATGGAAACATACATTCTTACCAAGTTTCATAAAGATTGGGCCAAATGTGGCCTTTAGAGTGTTAACAAGGTTTTTCTAAGATTTGACCTCGTGACCTAGTTTTTGACCCCAAATAACCCAAATTCGAACTTGTCCAAGATTTTTTGGAGAAAACATTCTGACCAAGTTTCATGAAGAATGTGGCATCTAGAGTATCCACAAGGTTTTTCTAAGATTTGACATCGTTACCTACTTTTTGACCCCACATGACCCAAATTCGAATTATCCGAGATTTTATTGAGAAAAACATTCTGACCAAGTTTCATGAAGATTGGGAAAAAAATGTGGCCTCTAGAGTGTTAACAAGCCAAATTATTGACGACGCACGGCGGACGTCGGACGAAGGGCGATCACAAAAGCTCACCTTGAGCACGTTGTGTTCAGGTGAGCTAAAGAAAATATAATACCCACTGCATGAGCTTAACCAGGCTTGTGGGCGTGTATGTTCATCTGTGACTAACTTACCTGTCATTAAGCTCAATCCCGATCATCATGCACACAACCATGAGCGCCTGTCGATTGAAATTATCGTCACAAACAGTATGCCACACCCCGTCGTAAACTATCTCGACCCGGCCGGACGTTTCAGTGTTTCCATTTATAAGCCTTACGACTTTAGTATCTGAAAAAGCATTTGCTTGTTAACAAAAAGAAGTTAAATATGTGATCTGATATCAAACTTGCTTCTTTAAATTTACACTGACAAAAAGACATGACCGTTTATTAAACAAAACTACTGTATCTACAAGTGAAATTCTGTAGTTATCAGCACGGGTGCTTTTGATGTCCCGAATAGAGAACAAATATTCGTTGTATTACAGTATGCGTTTCAATGTTTATGAACATAAACAACGTAAATAATAATTTTGTCTCTGGTCACTGCAAGAGATAATCATTGTAAGGAAACTCTCTCCCCCCCCCCCCTCTCTCTCTCTCTCTCTCTCTCTGTTTCCAATATGTAGTTTATTTATACAAATGATTTAGCATTCACTAATTGGTTCTATGCTATCCAAAAGTATGTGCTTATGTTTATTTAAAAAGAAAATCCATTGAAATACATTTTAGAAATACTTGCAATAAAATCCGGGTGAAGATTGCATTTTACAGGCATTTTTGATCGCTTTGACCTTGAATAAGACATTGACCTTAATCAAATTACCACTTTTGTTATAAAATAATATTCTTTAAAGAGGATATATATATTTCTATTTTCCAAGCATTAATAGTGTTTTCGCAAAACCAATATTAACTGATTGAAACTAAGCTATATCATTTAGCGGCCATTTTCTCGGCCATTTGAGATTTATTGAAACGCCACCACTTATGTCAATTTAGGTCAGTGTTTTCATAAAATGCAGTCCTACGCGAACATGTTGATATAAACTATTGCTTGTTGCAATACCTGACCAACATACCCCTATCTTAAATTACTTTTCTAACAAAAGTTAGAGAGTCAAAAATCACAGACCCCGTATTTAACATTAGGCAAAAGTACATACAGTCAGATCTCGGTTATCCAAGCATGCGTTATTCGAAGCTCACCCTTTATCCGAACCGAACCTCAGATCCCGTTTTTTTCCCTTATATAAGTTAATATGAAATAAAACCCTTTATTCGTTTGCTTTATTCAAACATAACCTTTATCCGAATTAAGATTGGAGCCCCAGTGTACAGTTTAATCACCAGTCCACACCTTTTGTCCGAACCTGTATACCATGCACCGTTCGGTTCTTGTGTTTTCACACTTTTAATGTCAAACTGTAAAGGGGAGATAACTGTAATGTCTTCAGTACATAAATTGATAACATCATATTCGTAGTCAAATTTATTGAAAAGGAGCTTATTAAAAAAAAAAAATAATAATAAGTTTATATTCACTTCGTATTTTATCGAGAAAGCAAACTAACAAGAGGATGTAGTCGAATTTTATTGCAGTCATCTCACTCCGAGAATGACTTCAACCACATATTGTTTCTGCTATATAAGAATTACGTGTTTCATTTTATGTTTGTTTCACCTAGATTATATCAGAGTGATCAATGCAGAAACACAGGGAACTAAAATGGCCGACATGTAAAGTTATTTTAATAGAATCATATTTGTTAAAATCCTACTGAAGAATTAATTCATTTAGATTGAGTGAATGGTAAAATCTTTATTTTCTGTATTTCTGTATTTTCTGTATTTTCTGTATTTTGTTATACTTAAAACACGAATAAAAACACTCAAAACATACAATGAAATACATGTACAACCATACAATAAAAGGAAATTATTGAAGACATTCGGAGGACAGCGGTTGAAGGGTTAACCCAATAGCTCACATTGAGCACGAAATAAGACTTTTTTTCAGGAAGCAGAATGCCCCAACAAGAAAAATAAACAGCATACACAATACGTTACGTTATATTTACAAGCTAATGTCGGCCTGAGGTTCAGCGGTTGATGCCGAGGTAATAATAATCTAAATTGACGAATCTACTGACTTGAACTTACCTAAACAATCTACACCAACGTCTTCATTGTTTCCACAATTGTCTTCTGCATTTATTCCGCTGCACTCAAGGATATTAGACTCCGTCCCCGAGCATTGAAAATTGTCTAAGATATTGTGTCCGCTGCCATGTCCATACATTTTTGCCGAACCGTAAAACACGCCTTGTCTGTGTAAGCAGTAAGAAGAATAAGAACTCAGTAATACATGTACTATACGAAAACATTATTTTATAAGTTGTATTATATATCGTTTAAAAAGTCACGAATATTGACTATTTTCGTGTTGTGTTGTGTTTACAGTTATTTATCTATTTATTTATTTTTAAAATTAGTGGCTACAGTTTCCAGGCTTATGTGTTTTCCATTGACGTGTAATCTTCGGCATCAAATATGTTGAAAATACGTTTATTAAACTTAAATTTGTAGCTCATGTTGTGAAGCCTTTAGAATTTGATGGCTTAAATTGCGACTGGTAATAAACTATATACTGTTTTATGTTTTGTTTTTTTCACTATTGTTACAAAATTTATATTAAGGGGAAATTGTAAATTCCGGGACCTTTACCGAAAACCCTGACTAGTTCGGTTCCCATCTACGACCCCAGTATATAAGGATTGAATAATATGAATGCAAATGAAACTTGTTGCTATTTCACTCACTCAGTATTTAAGATTGTATAAGGATTCAAAGTTATTATGTCGATATTTTTTTCAAGGTTTTAGTTTTTAGGCAAAGCATTTTTTTTTTTAATTTGAAAAGAAATTTAAGTATATCTTTATTATTTTATTTTCTAATATTTTTTGTTTACGGTCAAAACTTATGTATCAGTTTGGTTATGTGAAGATTGTATGATGATGCAATTTTTGTGTAGATTCTTCTTTTCAAGATTTTTTTCTTTTTAATCAAAACTCTTATTTTCTCCAAAGGAAGAAGGGGGTCATGTCATTGAAAAGCTAATAAAATAAATCAAGACCGCTGACCTATCGTTTTTATTTCCACCAGTTCTTACATAAACTTAAGAATTTCTCCTATTGCGAAAAAAAAAATGCTAAAACTGTAGCCAACGCCTTTTGAACGACATTTCAATTTCTTATGTTCAAAGATTACGTTGCTGCTTAGCATAGGTGAGAAAAAGTCATATATGTGATAAAAATGATGATTGACCGATGAAAGTTAGTTTTCGTTTGCTTCGCTTAAATATAAAACATTTTAACTTAATTATAACCTTAAAAGTTTGGAAAAATTAACGGCACTAGGAACGGAATTAATTCAATAAACGGTATGATTTCAGTTAATATTATGACATGTCAAATGTTACATTATTCAATCCTGTAAAATCAGTTATTTTCGTTGACAATTAATTTCGTTGATTATGTTACTAGGAGATAAGGAGATACATTGATTCGTGAATATATGTTCTAGAAAAGGTGAGGTCTATATAAGAGACAAGCTTTCGAAGAAATTAATATTCTTGGATAAGACCCGCCACGAAATCGACGAAAATTAGTGTCCACCGAATCTTAACTATTTCACAGTAACTGTTGATATATATATATATATATGTGTGTGTGTGTGTGTGTATTATAAAATGCCGTAATTACAGGGAGTACCTTGATATATATATATGTACATTTTAATCAGCTCTCACTCGAGACCACGGGAAATATGACACTAGGTGTCAGTCATATGGATGGCTATGTGAAATGTGATTCACATATACACCTTGTACAGAGCTTACATATCAATCAACCCACACCGACCTTACAGGGAATGTGACACCTTAAGCTCTATTTTTTAGCTCTTGCTACAATATAATCCATTTTTCTAAAGACACCAAATAAAATGGTGTTACACATAGAGATCGTAGCAAATAAGTCATAATTCCATTCCTTGTGCCGTAATTATGTATCTTTTTTATTTAAGTTTAACGTCACACCGACTGTATTTCAGTCATTTGGAGACGATGTCTACTTGAGACAAATAGTGCTGCCACACTGCAGTAACACGCCGTAAACACGTTGCATGATACCACACCCAGTCACATTTTTTAGACACCGGGAATCCCAAATATCAGCATTAGATACGGTTGCTGTTGATCTCAGGGCTATCCCAGTGCTGGTAAACACATCACAGTGCCACCAAAAATATATATTTTATAGCGAAAAAACAACAACAAATAAAACAAAAGAAACAAACAAATACAAATGAATTATGTATAAATAAATAATAATTAACATAATTTCAATGCAATAATTATATAATGGTGTCCCCTGAAGCCACCTGTATTTAGGTTTAGGTCATCAATTACATATGTCCCTAAGATATATACGCTCGAAAGGGAAAAAAATTATCAATTATCAATTTTTATTAGCAAAACGCAAGAAGATAATCATGAACTTGAAAATATTATTCGACGAATGTTTAGTATTTAGAAAAAAAACACTATGTTTGGGGATACATCGACAATTAAATCTTTTGTAAATCATTTCGGACTTAAACTGCGAAAACGTGTTTGGAGACAAAGAGTGAATGAAAAACTTTACAGAAAAAAAATCTATATCAGGTTTTCATTTCAAATTAGTGTATTTTCATAACGTTCTTTTTGACAAATTGTTATAAAATGTTTTCAACAGTTTTTTTAAGAGCAGAAACATTGTTATTGTAGGACTGCAGTGACGCATAAGACATTTGAAATAAAAAGAAAAAAAAACAACAACAACATAATACTCTGCTGCCTTCGCCGCGAAAAGAAATTATATGTGCGTGTTTAACTACATATATATGCGTGATCAACTATACAACAAATATTTGCAAAATTTATCACATATATATGACTTTATACAATATATATTACAATGTAAATACTACTTGTGTAACATATATACACAAACATACCCTTTATATAAGTAGATATTTAATATTGCAACGTTTGACATGTCATACAATATATATATATAGTTGGAACAAGTTAAAAAAAGAGTTTAGTTATTTTGACAATAACGCAGAAGAAGAATGGAACCTTTCATTCTCTCACGATACTCTTTTAACCGGTTTTAATGAAACCTATGTCACTGCATGTTCTTAACTAGGCTTGTGGGTGTGTATATTCATCTGTTACTAACTTACCCTTCAATTAGTTCAATCCCGATCATCCTGCACACAACCTTGAGCGCCTGTCGATCGAAATCATCGTCACAAACAGTATGCCACACTCCATCGTACATTATCTCCACCCGGCCTTTTCCATTTATAAGCCTTACGCCTTTACTCTCTGAAAAAGAATTTGCTTGCTAAAAAAAAGAAGTTAAATATATGATCTTATATCAAACTGGCTTATTAGGTTTTCGCCCTCTGCAACGTAGTGGCGAAAACTTTATTGCTCTCCTTCTGTTGATTTTTTTCCCAATTCCACCCATTTTTGTAACCGACCTAGCGACCAGATGAGGAAAGCTACAGCAATGAAATTTTGGGCACACAGTCACCCGTATCTGAACTTGTGCCTAAATGGTCAATTTTTTCACTTTTATTTCTTATTTAGCCACTAATGTCACACTTAAAAGTAAAGGCCATTTTGCTGGATTTGCTTGCTGGTTCTGTAAATTTTCTCTGGACAAAGAATTGTTGGCAGCAAGATCTGCCTCAATGAAACTTTGATTCACACTTAATAATTTGGTCTCCATAATGTTATTCACACTTAGAGGTAAAAGGCGCACCTAAGGCTTCGACGTGTCACCATTAGGCACCTTGCTTTATTTAAGATATTTTGTCTACACTATTTCTCAGCTACTATTGGCCAGATCTTTATTTAAATTACCAACGATTAGAAAGCTCATAATGTAGACATGTTTGTTCCAATTTTCATTGAGATAAGCCCCCTTGTTATATATTTTTCAAATATTGTATCTGCTTATTTCACAACTACAATTGGTCAGATTTTGATTCAACTTCGCAGCATTTATAGGTGCCGATGCTTATTACACACATCCTTTGCACGTCACGACTGGCTAAATCTTAATCAAGTTATTGCCCTTTGTTATATTTATCGAATATTTTTGTCATCTTTAATTACAAGTCTTGATTATATTTCACTTCACAGCATACTTAGTTCTTGTTTAAATTTAACTTCACAACATTAATATGTACCAGTGTGTTATTCAAGCCATGCGACTAGTTATCTAAATGGAATTGCTTTTGCGAAAACAGGTGAAATCGCGAATGCGATTCTAGTATAAATTTACATTTACAAAAGGACATGATAGTTAATAAAATAAAAACTAAGCTAGCAGCACGGGTGCTGCTTTTTGATGGCCCGAATAGAGATAATCATTGTATGGAATCCTCGTGGTGTTTCCAGTTTATTTATACAAATAATCAGATTTTCACTATTTGGTTCTGTGCCATCCAAAAATGATGTGCTTATTTAAAAAAAATATATTGAAATAAAAGTTAGAAATATTTGCAATAAAGTAAACACGTTTGGGTCAAAACTGCAGGTATTTTTGATCTTTGACCTTAGATAAAACATTGGCCGTATTCAAATTATCACTATCTTCCTAGAGGATTTATATATTTCTACTTTCCTTTAGTTTTAACTTATTAATATTAAAGTTTAATTATATCATTATACGGCCATTTAGTCGGCCATCTGAGATTTCTTGGAACGCCACCACTTATGTCCATTTATGTCAGTGTTTTCATAAAATGCAATCCCGCACGAAAATGTTGATAAAGACTACTCCTTGTTGCAATACCTGACCAACATACCCCTGAAAAAATCACAGTCCCCATATTTATCATTAGGCAAAATTACATATGTGTGAACAATTCATTTTCTTGCTAAAATTTTCTGCACTTTATCATTTGCAGGTTCTGCTTTTAACGTGTTTTCAGTTGCTGTATGCCTATATTCTACAGTTTGAATTATTCAATACAACATTCCATGAAAGCAGAATTTTGCTTTTATTCCATATCTCAATGCGGGGAATTACGTGACCCAGTGGTAGGTCCAAATTCCGTTATGACGGCAACAACCGAAGATTGCTTCGTATGATAAAATAAATACCATATCCGCATTTGATAACCAACCTCTGCTTCAACTGTTATCGAGAACTGTTACAATAGAAGTATAGGGGGAAAAAAATGTCTATTATCTGACGGATATTATGGTGAAAAGGGGGATCAAAAGAGGTCAGCCTGAACTCAAATTATACAATCATGTCTGTTTATAATAAATTGTTGTTGATGCAACACAAAAACGATAAATTAGTATAATAATGGACACCAGTCATGATTTTATGTACATGCTTTAATTAAATAATTGATAAGTCCTGGTTAAGTATGAACCTTGCCATATTTTAACTTAAGTCTTTCCGAAATTTTGGGAAGCAGATTTAATGATAGTGGTCAAAGATGATAGTTTCGTTTTACATGTATATTATATCAGTAATTACGGTATTTAATAATATCGGAATTAATCGAAAATAAATGATATGGCTGTTAAAAAGCATGAAGCAGGATTGAAGTGCTAAATCGATCTCAGCATATAAGGGTAGTTGCAGGAATGGTTGGCCGGGTGTCAGGATAATGTGACTGGCTATGGTACCATGCCACATGTCTACGGCGTGATCCTGCAGTGTGGCAGCACTATATCTGTCTCAAGTGGACATAGTCTCAAAATGACTGAAATACTGTCGACGGGACTTTAACCCAACAAACAAACATAAAGAAATCATTCAAGATAAAGACACTTTCAGTCACGGGGTTGTAAATCCCTCAAAAGAGTCCATTAAGTCATAAAAGGAATACTCCATCTTTAACTGATCATAGTGCACTTAGAGACCAAAACATGAAGAGAAAATTGTGGAAACCGCGAGAATTAAATTTGTGAAGGGAGCGAAACAAAAACGTTATATGCATCTTTTTTATCTGTCTCCTGCATACGCAACTACGAAAATTTAGTTCAATACCTCTAGGCAAGCAAAATGCATTTGTTTAGAAAATAGGGGAAAAGGGCAAGGCCAAGGGAGCAAATGCAATACACTCACCACTTTGAACGATGGTTTGAAGGCTGCTTTTTACATCCGATGCGTAGGTCTGTGACCGTGCTATAATCGTATCGTTCAGTCGTTTTACTTCCACCTTAATTGTTTCCAGCTGTTGGCCAACATTTTCGTCATTAGTTTTCACATGGTCTTGAATCGTATCCAGCTTTTGACCAATGATTTTCACATCGGTATTAAGTGTCGTAATGTTGTCTTCCATCTTAAGTGAATCTAGTTGTTGAACAATTATATCGTCTTTCTTTCTTAAACGCTCTTCATATTGCACGATGCTATTATTTAGGTTATCTACATCCACCAAAACTGTTTCCAGCTGCATGACAATCGCTTCATCTTTTTCTCTCATACTATCTTGAAGTTGCTCGATACTTTTGTTCAAATTGTATACATCTGATGTGTGGGTTTCTGACAATACCTTGACATGTTCGGCTAGATTTCTGTTTTCAATCTTAACTCTTTTCAGCTGTTGAAAAAGACGTCGTTTATTTTGCGTGTGACGTTTAGACAATATAAAAATCAAGAACTTTGTTGACAGCATACACAAAACGCCATAACAAAACTTCTGGAATGAATGTTCTTGTGTATTTGTTGTTGTTTTCGTATTTGGTGATTTGTATTTGAGATTATATGCTTAACAATAAATGGTTTAAAAATAAGGTAAAGCTAGTGTCATTATCAAGAATAACATCTTAAACAGAGTTATATTGATATTATGTATAGCTCGTCAGATTTGACATTTTACTTGACCTTCATGAATAATCAAACGATTCAGCATAATATATGATCGTAATTAATTGATTGAAATAGTGCTTGCCTGTGTGTTTTCGTAACCATTTGATTATTTAGTAATACGATTGAAACCAAATAAGTAACAGGTAATTGGCAGTTTAGTCCAACAGTGCGACGAACGTTCAAAATACTGCTGAAAACTTTTTGTCCAAAGAAAGTTCCACTGTCCCCATTTTTTCTTAAACATAATACTTATTTTTTCTTAGCGTCAAATCACTGTAACACATAATATGATAGCGGATTGTGTAAAAGAATTTAACAATTCAGTCCAAATATAAGAATTCGACAGTGGTGGTATACAATACAAATATCTATGGCAGCAAGACTGTACATGAATACGTGTATCTAATGACAAATGGCGGCATGAGTTTATCCGAAGAGGAAGTGGTTAATAATTTCTATGTTTTATGTCCTTTGCATAATTCAAATATTTAATAATAGTTCTCAAATAGTTTTGGATGTTGACCACCTTGAGGGTGGGTATTTTGTTTAAGACAGCGTCGGAAACTAACGACCGCTCATTCCATACAGATGTAATAGGCAGCCGTCCGACGCTGAGTGAAAGAGTATGTTTTAAGATTCGGAACACTAAGGCCAAATTTATGAGAAGTGGTATTTCTACAATGTATCTCATTTATATATCCCTGTTTCTTTATGGGGCGATATATTTTGGAAACACTCTGAACTTTGTTTTTTTCAACTTTGAATTTAGACTCGGTTACAAAATCTAGATAATATTCAATGTTAAACATGGATCTAAAATTAAATCGATTTGTATTACTTATTGAGTTCACAGGACTTCTATAAAAGCCTGTTCGGGCCAAATATATACTATAAATAAGGATAAGGTATCCAGCGCAAAAATCAAATATTATACAAAACAGAGGTGTCCAAAAAGAAAATTACCAGTTTCATCCCCTTGCAACTTTATCAAATATTGACCTATATCGGTGACAATACACCATTTCAAAGCAGACATGCTCAAGTTTTTATTACGAGTAAAATTAGCACTGAAATCTGTAATGCCACGACGCAATCTCATTTAAATCATATCCTAATTTGCGCTACTCTACTATCCGCGATTAGGATCTGACAACATCGCATTAGGGATCACGTCAGATTGACCTTTTAAGTAATTCATATGTATGAACAAGTGCTCGATTTTAAACCAATTAAATAGCGCGTTTCTAACTGACTTCGGTAAAACATTTGTCACAGGCTGAGAAAAATGTGCAGCCTGACCGGGACTCGAACTCCTGGCCTTTTGCTTACAGGGCGGATGTTCTACCGAATGAGCTACCCGGCGGCTTACACATCTTTCTACCCTATTGTGAGATTGATGCGGTTACTTCCTCTGGTTATACCTTACGATTCTGTAGCCGCCGATTTGATTGACTTATACAAAGGTCAATCTGAAACGACCCTCTATACGATGTGGTCAGATCCAGTTAGCATACTGAATCTGATTCCAATGTGATTGGTTACGACGTAATAATGTCATGCTTAACTTAATGTGACCATTATCAAAGATCATGATTTTAGTTTTTGACGTATTGAGCGTCATCGTGTAGAAAAGATTCGAGTGATTCAAGTTCAATTGCAAAAGCACCGGCATCGTCTTAAAAATAGTAAAAAAAAAAATGATTGCTTGTCATTTTATATACTATCAAATTTATATTTACATCATTAAGTATATCATTCAGCAAAAATAAATAAATATAAATGAATATATATGCTACTTACTGGAACCCCTTGTATCTCGCCACAACTAGATGTGATTGGTTCAGAGATAGTCCTGGTATAACGTATTACTTAAATGTACGTTGTTGTTTTTTTGTTTTTGTTGTTGTTGTTATTCTTTTCTTTGCTTTTCTCGTTTTGTCAACCTATTGTTCTAGGTTTGGAAGCACTTGCATATCTTACATGTTGGTTACATGTATTTATTTCAAACATGACTGTCAAAAAGAGAAAACAGCCACTCAATTTCCAGTGCAGCCAAGAATATAATTGGTACAATCATGTAGCATGTGAATGGATAAGAGCCAAAGCAAGGTTCCTATTTAGATAAAACAAGTGAATTATAAGAGATAAGAAACATTAAAAAGAAAGAAATGTAACAATACCAATAAGATAAAAATACAGTAATGAGAACAAAATCCACGAAGTGTATATCAAAAGAGTATTCAAGTACCACCATGCTTCTTACACTGACCGAACTTCCTGTTTCGTGACTTTGACTCTTCAACAACAATTAAAATTCGGGAGACATAATTAATTCCCGTCTTTAGGCCGTCGATAACCGTAGATAAGTAAATAAACATTGCAATAAAGGAACAATGGAAATTGGATGTGTTAAAAATGTCTTGCTGCTTGTCTTTTTTATGAGTTTTTAGATACTGTTTTTTTTTATCCATTAAGTTTTAATTTTCATAAGTCAAGAAATCAAATTGCATTGATTAAGTGTTTTGCATTGTTACCACTGACGATAATTGTTAAAAAAGACGATAATTGAGCAAGCATTATAATTATTATCTGCAGTATGCAGATTCCTTTATGTGAAGTGTGTCATTTTTTCACTTTCGTGATTGTCCAGTTATGTGATAATCTTGTATCATGATTGGTATTTGTCCTGTTATTTTATATTGTATGAAAATACATACAAATTAAAATGGCAGCATAATTATTGTACAGATATTGTAAAAAAATACATACAGTAAGTCAAACCTCAAATACTACTTGAAATATCAAATGTTTTATTTTTTATTTGTCATATAATAAGTAATATATAAACCATTTTCAAAGTTTAATTTACATCTATTAAAGTACATTATGAATTTTGTTAAATGTTTCCCAAATGAAATGTTTCTTATTTTTTGAAGTTCTTTCTCATCCTGCAGTTCTATCAAACTCCCCTGTTGTCGCTATACACTATCAAACACCCCTGTTGTCGCTATACACTATCAAACACCCCTGTTGTCGCTATACACTATCAAACTCCCCTGTTGTCGCTATACACTATCAAACACTCCTGTTGTCGCTATACACTATCAAACACCCCTGTTGTCGCTATACACTATCAAACACCCCTGTTGTCGCTATACACTATCAAACACCCCTGTTGTCGCTATTCTCTATCAAACTCCCCTGTTGTCGCTATACACTATCAAACTCCCCTGTTGTCGCTATACACTATCAAACACCCCTGTTGTCGCTATACACTATCAAACACCCCTGTTGTCGCTATACACTATCAAACTATGTATTATACGCGATAATGATATTCAAAATGAGTAAATTGATAACGTGATTATTAAGTTGTTATTACTTTTAATTCAAATTACCTAATTCAATTAAACCATACATGTATCACCCTCTTAACATACGCCTGTCTCTAATTAGTGCTACTAAATATAAATTACCTCGAAATAAATATATTGTCTGCAAAAACTTTTACTCGTAGTATCTTCAGAATCCGTTTACTTGTGTTATTATTAAATTGAAAAGACACTTATACAAACCCATTCAAATATCACTCTGTCCTTGGTCCTCTTGTGGTCTCGTTTCGTGAGTTTGCGTTCCAGGTCGCGTATATCTGATAACTGCCTTTGAGACAGTGAATCTAGTTTCGTTTCATAATTCTTTTCCATTTCGCTCATTTTCAGGGTCAAATCTTTGATATCACTTTCCATTCTACCTATAATTCCCAGAAGCATCCTCTCAAAGTCCATAGCATAAGCCGGTGTCATACACAACACAGTAAAGTAAAGAAACAAAATCATGTTTGCAGAAACACAAAAAAGTACTTTCAAAAAGAAATATCCAATACAGTACTGTAAAACGTCTCAGTTTCTATTATCTACAGACCGTCTCAAACACGGGAATACAGCAAACTGGTAGCATGGCACTCTTCAGAGAATGCTTTATATAAACAGTCTGAGAGTACTTGACGGTTATTATAGCAGGAAGTCAACAAGTGCCTAATTATTCTTTGAAAGGCTACGTTTAGTTCACAACATTAAAAAAAGCAACATTTATATTTTATTTTACACTGAAGTGTCAAATACGGATATATATTTTGACAGGTGACCAGTCCATTATGGTTTACAATTTCTGTGTCTAAATATGTATATATTGGACACTCTTGTGTAAAATAACCATTTTTTTTTTTTTTTTTTTAAAAATTTTTTAATTAATGTTTAAGGTAAAGTCCCTGTAATGGTCCCGCTACATTTCGGACCTCATGACCTTTCACGGAGATAACCAAGGTTTCCTAATGTTTCATTAGGATACCTTAGTTATCTTGGTAGAGATTAAGTGGTCCAAGACATAGCGACATTGTCGTCATTACGAGATGTCATTAATATTTTATGTAATGTTGCGAGTGTTGTTGAATAACGTAATATATTAAGACAGTGTACTGACCAGTAACAAAATCTATTGGGCGGTCATGTAGGGTGGTTTCCGGCTGTATCGCGGGTTCTCTGGTATCGCGGTATTGTCATTTTGTCAGGAAAGACTTTGCCGATCGCACCTAGTGACACCATTTTGTAAACAGGAAGCTACACTTTTAATTGAAATAAACAAAAAGTAATATATCTCCGTAAATGGTAAGAAAAATGTTTATTTCTTGCAGTATTCCGACTTTCAACCATTACGCTTATGCGTATCATCCCATGTCCGCTAAAAACCATTTTATAGCATAAATAATGAATTGAAAGACTCAACAAAGGCTAGATCTTCGTCTGCTGCATTGTTTTATGAATAATGATTGTTTTGATCATGTAGCGACATTTATAGGTTGAGCCAGTGGTCTTTTTTCAAGAAATACCTCGATACCAGAAAATTGTTTCACATTATGGTACAAAGGTGGAATAACAGTGACATACAGAAATAAATTTCAGATAAGACTTCACTGATTTTTTATTCCCGTTTATGTCGTTAGTACCGCGATATGAGGGAACACCATCCTAATATAGAATAAATTACGTATAACGTAAAACTACCTTTTGGGAAAAAAAGCAAGAGCGAACGAAATAAATGCTGAAAAAATAGACTTTATTGTATGATGTTAATATAATTATGTTTCTATGATTATAAGATTGTATATTTCCCTCTTGGTGGTTTATGGCGTGTGGAGTGTTGCAAAATTGTATAAAAATATTTGTTCAATAAGATATATGTATGTTCAAAAAATATATGAGTTTAAAAGGACAATAAAAAATATATGGACAATAATAAGATAACAATAATTGTTCTTAATACATATACAGTCGGTGGGACGTTAAACCCAATATGTGTGTGTGTGTGTGTGTGTGTGTGTACAATACTTAGTATTTAAGGATAGCCAAATTAAATTTGTAAGTTTGTAACAACGAATCTCATTGGTTCATATATTTCAATATTTTAGCTTGCACAAGAACACGGCCGATAAGGATGCTTATTGACAGAACGGAAATATAAAAATAGCATTAAAAAAGCGAAAATATCTTGACTTTGTTTTCTTTTTTCCTTCTTCCTTTCTTTCCAGTACATGTATATATTATACATATATGTTGTATGTATATTTTTTACGTATAAAATGAAATCCTCAGTCTTTAACAAAACTGTCTTTTACACTAATGAGTCCAAAATTTACGATTATTCAACGCATTTATTCCTCCAAGGAATTCCCGAAGCTTCGGTGATACATCGCCTTATCTACGGGGATATTCCCTCGATGATGTTTCAAATTCGGCGGAGCTTCGCCGATGATAGGAGAAGGCGCCCCGGAGCTTTCCCGAGCCATTCCCGATATTTCAAGGCCATTTTTCGCTGAGACATTCCAAGAAGCTTTGTGACAATAGCCTAAACATCAGTAAACGGATCATCTCCGAAGCCTAATCAGTGCCATTTCCAATGGGACTGCACCTTCTTTTGTCTCAAGCATCGGAAGCCATCTTGAGAAAATTTGTGTATTTCCACATCGTAGATGATATTCCCCCAGTGGGACCTAGGCATTAGAACAATGGCCATTAAATTAAAATATATATATATAGAGTAGTTTAAAAAAAACTCCAGATACCCACCTATCAGAATGCATCTCCATCATTCTAAAAACTTTTTTCCCGGAACCCCCAAACACATTCAGATTTTGCCCCCACCCCCACAAGCGAAAAAATTCTTCATCCGGGCCTGTATGTATCGTATATGTTGTAGGTACCGGCATATGTTTTACCAATAAATTGATGGTTGTATTTTGTATAACTGTGTTCTTTTCATCATTTCTGCAAAAGTAATATGAAATTTTGTGACTAAAGTAGTGTTTATTTTTTAACTTGAATATAATTTATTCATTAATGTAAAAACTACCTGAAAATTGAATGAAAAAAAATGTCCTTAAGCAAAAATAAATTTTACTGTTTATATTATATGTAGAATATTGTTGTTTATTTAATAATCTTACATCATATATTTGAGTAGTTTCAACTGTATCACTTAATAACATTGTCCTTCAGCTCAACTGGGTTTGTATGAACAAATATTCTCAACGTTAAAGTTTGCTTTTCACCTCACCTCCTCTTCCTTTTTCTTTGGATGTTTAAGACATACTAACAGTCAAGACCTATGTAATCCCAACTCTTTCTTGTACTTAGTCTGTGGTTTTTGCTGTTTAGGTTATGCTGCTTTCATTACATGACTTCTTCGAAACACATCTCTTTTTATCACAGAAGCATAAGAAACATATGAAAGAAAGAAGAAAGGAGAAAAAATAAGGTCTAGATATTTTCGCCTCTGTTTATATCCGCACGACGGTCGTGCCGATAGACACTGCCATTGAAATATACGAGCCAATGAAAGTGTGTGTGTGTGTGTGTGTGTGTGTGTGTGTGTGTGTGTTAGGTTTAACGTCCCACCGACTGTATTTCAGTCATTTGGAGACGATGTCTAATTGAGACAGATATACACATGTAGTGCAGCCACACTGCAGTATCACGCCGTAGACATGTGGCATGATACCATAGCAAGTCACATTATCCTGACACCGGCCCAACCAGTCCTGCAACTACCCTTATATGCTGAACGCCAAGTAAGGGAGCTATAACAGTACCATTTTTACGACTATGGTATGCCGCGGCCGGGGACCGAACCCACGACCTCTGTGTGTGTGTGTGTTTAGTCCATATATATTTTTTAACCTCATAAATATATTTTATAGAACATAAATGTATTTTATTGAACAAATATTTTTATATACAATTTTGCAACACTCCACACGACATAGTGGCTAGATCGTTAATCTTTGTTAATGCGATATTAATGAAGTGATGGACCATTTATATTAACGTCTGCCAAGCTACATGTTAAATCAAAAGTCATTATTTGCATTTTAACACATCTAAAATAAATGAAGAAAACAAAAATGACTTATTAATTCAAATATACTTATGGCACTTTAATGGCATGAATAATCGCATGTTAGATATCACACATACCATTGGTGAAACTTTACAAGAATTTCACATTTTTAACAATATACAGAATAGCCCTACTAATCGCTAGTAAATCAAATATTCTTACACAGAAAAAAGTTCAATCAACAGTCATCTTTCATTAATTAATCATCACATGGTACTAGAGTCCACAGTCTACGGAGAGACCACAACCAATTGTAAATATGTTCAGAGCTGTTTCATGTTTTTTTAAACTAATTAGTTAATATGGTTTATTGTTTACTAGGCTACAATGGGCACTTTAGACATTTTCTTTGTTATACTTAGTACCAAAATGAGATATGATGAAATAAGAAGTGTTGCAAAATTCCATTAAAACAAAATGTTCGTAAATAAATCCCTCATGAAAAGCACTTAATATGTCCTTGAAAAGTTGCCATTAAATCTGTCCCAAGAGCGCTGCCATCTGCAGCCTTAACTGTCCATATCCTGTAAGGTTCTTATGCAGAGGAAACTTAAATCATGTTTCGGGTTTAATAAAATTGCACAATGAACTAGATAAAATAAGAAGTTTAATTATTTCTTTTAATTGAATAAAGGGGTCAAGTAGACCCTTGCTCCAGGATGTAAACATTGTAAGAACGACATTCAAGATATTGGTACCGCCGTGAACGACAAACTTAATTGAATATGTTAAGGAGGTCCATCAGACCTCTGATAACTTAAGATACTTTAGTACAGTCAGCCCTTGATACACCGACAGTGTTTGTAAATCAGAGAATTGCTGCCGATACCGGAATCCAAATTTGCTGTCGTAAAGCGAATAATAAATCCGTCACATGACTTTTAGTGCCGGAACCCGAGTTTGCCGTTGTATCGAATGCCGATTTATCGAGGGTTGACTGTATATAATTTTTAGCTCAAGATTGCAAAGATTCTCCGTTATAAATCGTATTAATGGTTCCCTTCCATTTTAAGTTTGAAGAGTTTAAAATTTTTCGTTTGAGCAAGTCATGCAGCTGACTTGCAGTAGATCAGTACCTCTGTTCTGTTCTATTCTGTACACGCGGGGTTCTCCTCCGCCTGTAATTATTTTGACGCCGCTATTTGACTGAAACAGTGTCTCGGCGACGCTAAAACCCGTACACATGATACAATATACTGAGTTACAAAGGAATGTATGCACAAAGGATATGAATTGTCTCAAAATGTGGTAAACATACTAGAAAATTACAATTTACACAATGTATGTCGACGTTTTACGCAACACCTATTCGCAATTTCAGGTTGTTCCAAGAGCATTTCGTTCAGAAATATACATCAGTTTCTATTTGGATGGAGACCTTTTTATTAATTTCTTTTGATAAGACATCGATTTTTGTATTTAAATGCATTGCTAATGCAGTTCTGCATATTCAAGGTTGTTTACTAAAGTTCAAGGACTTTTACTAATATTCCAGTACTATGTTTATGCTTTTTCAAGGCAACACTTCATTCAATTTAAGTATTTCTCAAGGTTAAAGTCATTTTCAAGGACTTTGCAAGGTCTGTCTGAAGCATGTTAGGGTGTCGTATATTCAACCGTGTTATTTCTTTAAACATGTTATATTTCTTGATGAGCAAAAAATTCGAATTAATGAAAAGCCTGATGCACATTTTCATTTGCTAATGAGTAAAGATATAAATTAACATTCATAAAAATGAATTGACGTTTAACTTTATTAAATGTAAATAAGAATATGAAAACATAGTTAAAATAGTTATATAAATGTACAATACGAGTTTATTTGTCTTAACACTATATTTCAGGTGAAAAAAAAATTTGGCGATTGATAAAAATACTCTCGTACAACATCTGAACGATTTTTTTTAGATTAAATAGAGCTTACGTGAAACTCGTGAAAATATTGATTTTCCTCCTCACGAGATGAATTAAAAATCATATTCCACTGAAACCAACATTTTTTTCTTTTTATTTAATGCCATTCTGAGACACTTTACACATCGTTACTTAGTTCATCATAAATCTTATCCTGTGGGGAGCCCAAAAGTCCCAAATTTGCATGAATCGTGATTCGGTCTAAAACAACAGCCCAGTAAATGAATACAAAGAAAGCGTCTAATTAACATTTTTCTCGGGTATTTCTTGAAGAATTTTTATTTCAATGTTAAAATCAATGTTGAAATGAAAAAATGCGATAGTGTCTTTTCGTAGTCCCATTACAAAACTGTGAAAATTATCCAAACAGTTATATTCATTGCTTAAAACAATAGAATTACCATTTTTAATTTACTGATATTTCCCTAAAATCTACCGAAAAACATTAAATAAATAAAGTTTCTCTCCAGGATAATTTCATTAAACTCTTATTTCAATCTACCCAGATTTTAAGAGTTTTTTTACCTATAATATAAATAATAAAGCATTGAATTTTTTCTCATAATAGGTAAGTGTCTCGTTTCAGCTATCTTTGTCCTCTATTTCGTGACCAAGTGAACTAAGCAGTCATCTTTATATTCCCTTCACAGGCCAATTAATCATATTTTTATATCCACAGTCTTACAATAATCTTTTTCTTGTTATGCTGCCTCATACACTGATCTTTTTCTGCATACAAGTCTCGGGAAGAATGCAAATCCATCCTGCAATCAGAGAGAAAAGAAAAAAAAACATATAAAGGGTTATTTCTGTGGACGGTTTATCTCTGCAATTCTGAAGAGGAAAATTTTAAAGCAGAAAAATAATCCATAACCATGAAAATTTAAACATAGCGGAAAATTCGGAAAGATTTTTGCGGGTGAAATCTCCGTGAATCTGGAGATGAAAATTACATATAAAGCAAGCTATAATTCGTGGAAAATTACAATGTACAACTACAGGTTGTGATCGTTGTTATGGTTACTTTGGTTGTGTTGATTATGGTACATGATGTGGTTACTTTGGTTGTGTTGATTATGGTACATGATGTGGTTACTTTGGTTGTGTGGATTATGGTACATGATGTGGTTACTTTGGTTGTGTTGATCATGGTACATGGTGTGGTTACTTTGGTTGTGTGGATTATGGTACATGGTGTGATTACTTTGGTTGTGTTGATTATGGTACATGATGTGGTTACTTTGGTTGTGTGGATTATGGTACATGGTGTGATTACTTTGGTTGTGTGGATTATGGTACATGGTGTGATTACTTTGGTTGTGTTGATTATGGTACATGATGTGGTTACTTTGGTTGTGTTGATTATGGTACATGGTGTGATTACTTTGGTTGTGTTGATTATGGTACATGATGTGGTTACTTTGGTTGTGTTGATCATGGTACATGGTGTGATTACTTTGGTTGTGTTGATTATGGTACATGATGTGGTTACTTTGGTTGTGTGGATTATGGTACATGGTGTGATTACTTTGGTTGTGTTGATTATGGTACATGGTGTGATTACTTTGGTTGTGTTGATTATGGTACATGGTGTGATTACTTTGGTTGTGTTGATTATGGTACATGGTGTGATTACTTTGGTTGTGTTGATTATGGTACATGGTGTGATTACTTTGGTTGTGTTGATTATGGTACATGGTGGTTACTTTGGTTGTGTTGATTATGGTACATGGTGTGATTACTTTGGTTGTGTTGATTATGGTACATGATGTGGTTACTTTGGTTGTGTGGATTATGGTACATGGTGTGATTACTTTGGTTGTGTTGATTATGGTACATGGTGTGATTACTTTGGTTGTGTTGATTATGGTACATGATGTGGTTACTTTGGTTGTGTTGATTATGGTACATGGTGTGATTACTTTGGTTGTGTTGATTATGGTACATGTGTGTTACTTTGGTTGTGTTGATCATGGTACATGATGTGGTTACTTTGGTTGTGTTGATTATGGTACATGATGTGGTTACTTTGGTTGTGTTGATTATGGTACATGATGTGGTTACTTTGGTTGTGTTGATTATGGTACATGATGTGGTTACTTTGGTTGTGTGGATTATGGTACATGATGTGGTTACTTTGGTTGTGTGGATTATGGTACATGGTGTGATTACTTTGGTTGTGTTGATTATGGTACATGATGTGGTTACTTTGGTTGTGTTGATTATGGTACATGGTGTGATTACTTTGGTTGTGTTGATTATGGTACATGATGTGATTACTTTGGTTGTGTTGATTATGGTACATGGATGTGTTTACTTTGGTTGTGTGGATTATGGTACATGAGTGTGATTACTTTGGTTGTGTTGATTATGGTACATGGTGTGATTACTTTGGTTGTGTTGATTATGGTACATGATGTGATTACTTTGGTTGTGTTGATTATGGTACATGGTGTGATTACTTTGGTTGTGTGGATTATGGTACATGATGTGGTTACTTTGGTTGTGTTGATTATGGTACATGATGTGGTTACTTTGGTTGTGTTGATTATGGTACATGATGTTTATGGTACATGTGGTTACTTTGGTTGTGTGATTATGGTACATGTGTGTTACTTTGGTTGTGTTGATTATGGTACATGATGTGTTACTTTGGTTGTGTGGATTATGGTACATGTGGGTTACTTTGGTTGTGTTGATTATGGTACATGATGTGGTTACTTTGGTTGTGTGATTATGGTACATGTTGTGGTTACTTTGGTTGTGTGGATTATGGTACATGATGTGGTTACTTTGGTTGTGTGGATATATGGTACATGATGTGGTTACTTTGGTTGTGTGGATTATGGTACATGATGTGGTTACTTTGGTTGTGTGGATTATGGTACATGATGTGATTACTTTGGTTGTGTTGATTGTGGTACATGGATGTGGTTACTTTGGTTGTGTTGATTATGGTACATGTGTGTTACTTTGGTTGTGTGATATGGTACATGATGTGGTTACTTTGGTTGTGTGATTATGGTACATGATGTGATTACTTTGGTTGTGTTGATTGTGGTACATGTTTGTGGTTACTTTTGTTATGGATTGTGTATTGTTTGTGGTACATGGTAATGTGGTGTACTTTGGTTGTGTTGATTATGGTACATGATGTGGTTACTTTGGTTGTGTGATTATGGTACATGTGTGGTTACTTTGGTTGTGTGGATTATGGTACATGTGTGGTTACTTTGGTTGTGTGGATTATGGTACATGATGTGGTTACTTTGGTTGTGTGATATGGTACATGATGTGGTTACTTTGGTTGTGTGATTATGGTACATGATGTGGTTACTTTGGTTGTGTGTGATTATGGTACATGATGTGGTTACTTTGGTTGTGTTGATTATGGTACATGATGTGGTTACTTTGGTTGTGTGGATTATGGTACATGATGTGGTTACTTTGGTTGTGTTGATTAATGGGTACTTGGTTGATCTGATTGGGTTACTTTTGGTTGTGGGTTATTGTTTGGTAGCATGATGTGGTTACTTTGGTTGTGTGGATTATGGTACATGTGTGTATTTGTTGTGATTGTGGTACGTTTGGTTACTTTGGTTGTGTTGATTGTGGTACAGGTTGTGGTTACTTTGGTTGTGTTGATTATGGTACATGATGTGGTTACTTTGGTTGTGTGATTATGGTACATGATGTGATTACTTTGGTTGTGTTGATTATGGTACATGATGTGGTTACTTTGTGTGTGATTATGGTACATGATGTGGTACTATGGTTGGTGATAGGTACTGATTGGTTACTTGTGTGTTGTTGTAATGATGTGATACTTGGTTGTGTGATATGGTATGTGTTTTGGGATAGGACTTGGTTGTGTTGTAGGAATGTGTGGTACTGGTTGTGTTGATCATGGTACATGATTTTTACTTTTTTTTATTATTATTTACTTGTTGTGTGGTATGGATGATGTGTTACTTTGTGGATTTTATTTTATGTTGTGTTGATATGGTACATGATGTGGTTACTTTGGTTGTGTTGATCATGGTACATGATGTGGTTACTTGGTTGTGTTGATCATGTAAGATGTGGTACTTGGTGTGTGATCATGGTAATGTGTGATTACTTTGTTGTGTTGTATGGTACTGATTGATTCTTTGGTGTGATCATGGTTGATGTGGTTACTTGTTTGTGTTGTGTAAGTGTGGTTACTGTGTGTGATGTGGTACGGGTTTGTGGAGTTGTTATGGTGACAGTAGTGGCGGTGATTGTTATACAGATTGTGGTCGTTGTTGTGGTGACAGTGGTGATGTTGATTGTGGTACAGGTAGTTGTCAATATAATGGTGACAGTGGTTGTGTTGATTGTAGTGACGGTGGTGGTCGTTGTTATGGTGAGATTGGTTGTGTTGATTGTGGTACAGGTTGTGGTCGTTGTTATGGTGACAGTAGTGGTGGTGATTGTTGAATAGGTTGTGGTCGTTGTTGTGGTGACAGTGGTGATGTTGATTGTGGTACAGGTAGTTGTCAATATAATGGTGACAGTGGTTGTGTTGAGTGTAGTGACGGTGGTGGTCGTTGTTATGACGAGATTAGATGTGCTGATTGTGGTACAGATTGGGGTCGTTCTTATGGCGACTTTTATTGTGTTGATTGTTGTATAGGTTGTGGTCAATGGTTATGTTTTTTGTCGTACAGGTTGTGGTCATTGGTTGTGTTTTTTGTGGTACAGGTTGTGGTCATTGGTTGTGTTTTTGTGGTACAGGTTGTGGTCATTGGTTGTGTTTTTTTCGTACATGTTGTGGTCATTGGTTGTGTTTTTTTGTGGTACAGGTTGTGGTCATTGGTTGTTTGTTTTAGTGGAACAGGTTGTGGTCATTGGTTGTGTTTTTTGTGGTACAGGTTGTGGTCATTGGTTGTGTTTTTTGTGGTACAGGTTGTGGTCATTGGTTGTGTGGTTGGGTTGATTATGTTACAGGTTCTGGTCATTATTATGGTGACTGGTTGTGTTGATTGTGGTACAGGTTTTGGTCGTTGTTATGGTGACTGGTTGTGCTGATTATGTTACAGGTTCTGGTCATTGTTATGGTGACTGGTTGTGTTGATTGTGGTGACGTTTGTGGTCGTTGTTATGGTGACATTGTGGTGTTGATTGTGGTTCCGTTTTTGGTCGTTGTTATGGTTACTTTTGTTGTGTTGATTTGGTACAGGTTGTGGTCGTTGTTATGGTGTCTTTGGTGGTGTTGATTGTGGTACATGTTGTGGTCGTTGTTGTGGTGTCTTTGGTGGTGTTGATTGTGGTACAGGTTGTGTTCGTTGTTATGGTGACTTTGGTGGTGTTGATTGTGGTACAGCTTGTGGTCGTTGTTATGGTGACTTTGGTGGTGTTGATTGTGGTACAGCTTGTGGTCGTTGTTATGGTGACTTTTGTTATGTTGATTGTTGTACAGGTTGTGGTCGTTGTGATTTTGACAGTTGTATTTAATGTCGACTGTGAAGGTGTTGATAAAGATTAATGCTGACGGATAAGGTGAATGGAACAGATCGTGAACCAGAATTTGTTTCGCTCACTCTAAGTTAGCGGGTTTTGCCATCGGGTTATTTCTGCGACAGTCAAACGCCACCAATCACTCCTGCCATAAAAAATACGAAAATTAGTCTCCACAAAAAGTGACTTAGTTTTACCTACAAGTTTTTGTATGAGGTTGTTATTCATAATTATTCTATGGTTAATAGGAAAATCAAAGGATCCAAAGGATCTATATTTCAATTTCCTCAGTTTTACTTGATTTGTGTGGTCTGAAAAACTGTATATTGAGGGGTGAGAGTGAAACTAGGCTAAGTGCTTAAATGAATATAGGCACTCAGTCTAGCTCTCACCCCACGATATGAACTTTCACTGATGACCAGAATATAACCGTCAAGTGAATTGGAATGCCGTTTCATGCTGTTCAATAAATACATTTTGTTCTTAGCGTGTATTGTTTGGCGGGGTTCGTGGTCTGCTCATATCCGCAAAAGTATTACGCCGCGAACATGCATGAACGTAAAAATCCGCGAAAGGTTTACAGTAGTTTAAACATTATTCATTTTACATCGATTACGATACTATTTCTCACAACCTACATGTATGTTAATCATTCTCGATGGCTCTGATGACGGCGTATTTAGTAAATATAGTGGGAAGAAACCGGAAAACCAGTACAAAACCCACTTGTCTGGACGGGCGATCCACTGTACCCTTTCACGCACGTGGCCAGGAATTGAACCCAGGACACATTGATTAGAGGCGAAGCGCGTTACCACTACGCTATCCAAACACCATGTTGTAAAAGTGATGATGGTGTTGATGATGTCAGTAATAATAAAGTTATTATGATGACGATGGGTTCGTATTACTGGTGGTGGTGGCGGCGGTGGTCATTTTAAAGGTCGTACATGTAGTACATACCAACCTTAAATTGTGCCGGTATTGAACTCCAAAAGCCTAGGTTTGGAATAAGATCACGGCCTTCTGCTTAAACTTATTGTAGGCAACGCCTGTCGCTATATATACGACGATCAAAACAAAAAATCTGAAATTCTAAAATCGTTTTACAGTATACATGATAATCGATAGCCTCTCACCTAGTTCAAAGAAAGGTGAATAAACATAAAAGTGGGTAGGAATGCAATATTCATAATTTTGAGTGCTATTAAATAATATTCATTATTTCTGAAGTAATATATCTTTGACAGAAAGATATCAAAAATCATGTTTTCATGTTTTCAGTCGTAAAATGCATCTATAGAGAGGTTCAAACGATTATCAGTCGTAATTTCGTTTTCATTCTATGTTCCAATATTCGTCAGCAGACTCTCTGTGATCTATGGAGGAAAAATCACGAATTCCGCCTTAAATTGCATATTTGGAGAGGTTCACACAGTTTTCATCCATCAATAATGAGTTTTTTGTTTATTCTAAGGAGAACCGAGTTTCAGGCCGCCAGGCCGCCAGCAGACTTTCAGCGGCCTTACGGAGGGTATAAATATTTGACAGAAAGACATCAAAAATCATTTTTTTCCGCCGTTAAACGCATATTTGGAGGGGTTCAAAAAGTTTCATTAATAAATGATAAGATTTTTCAATCATATACAAAGTAATTTCAGGCCGCCAGCAGACTTTCAGCGGCCTTACGGAGGGCATTTATATTTGACAGAAAGACATCATAATTCATTTATTCCGTCATAAAATGCATATTTAGAGGGGTTCAGACTGTTTTCATTTGTTTTTGTTTTTTATTTTACATGATATTATTGTTTCAATACTCGTCCGCAGGTTTTCAGCGGCATTACTGAGGAAATATATCTTTGACAGAAAGACTTCAAAAATCATGTTTTCAGTCGTAAAATGCATCCTTAGAGAGGTTCAAACGACTATCAGTCGTAATTTCGTTTTCATTCTATGTTCCAATATTCGTCAGCAGACTCTCTGTGGTCTATGGAGGATTTTTTTCTTCAGAAATATGTTAAAAATCATGTATTCCGCCGTAAAATATTTGGAGAGGTTCACACAGTTTTCATTCATAAATAATGAGATTTTTTATTCATAGAATTATCTAGTTTCAGGCCGCCAGCAGACTTTCAACGGATTACGTGGGACATAAATATTTGACGAAAGACATCAAAAATCATTTATTCCGCCGTAAAATGAAGGGGTTCACACATCATTTGATAAAAACTAAGATTTTCTTTTTAAATCAATACATGTATTTAGTACTACGCCGCCATTTCGTAGCAACCTTTCAGTGGCATTACAGTGAAAAATATTTCGAAAAAGTGCTATTTTACTGTTATTCAACATTGAAATGCGGATATTTTCTCATATTCTTCACCGGTACATAATATATAGACAAGATATATCCTAAAAGGCTGCTATGCCTTTAGTATACAACCAGCCTTTCTGTCACATACAAACATAAAATTATTCAGAAAAATCATTAAAGATAACTTCAATATGAATTGTAAAATTAGTTTTTTTTAACTAAAATGAAATGCGAGAAAATACATAAAAATATCACTTTCTTTAGTATCTATGATAATTCACCATCATACATAAAAAGAAAATATTTTTATAATACTTATACCCTATTGACATAAGAACCACGAATTTATGATAAAAGAACGGGTTTTAGGTTTCAAAGTTTACGCCGCCAAGCCGCTAGGCCGCCAGGCCACTATTTTCACGCCACCAAGCCGCCAGACCGCTTACTTCACGAACATCGTTTTTTATCGATTTATCTTTAATCATATTTTTTTAAATACTGTTGTGTATTGATATTAAAATCAAGATTTAATATGTTTCATTTAAGACAACCAGGTAAACCAGTGACTTTAATACTTGGTATAGACTGTGTCACTCTTGACTGGGAAAAGCCAAGCAGTTTTTCTAGAGGCAACATTGATTCTAGAGGCAGATTCGATACAAGTGGCAGAAGAGGGAAACAGTAAATCTAGTTGGAGATTCTTTGACAAACAACCTGATGAATGCAGAGTAATAGTTACTGGTCTTAAAACGAAACACACGGTATGTGTTTCAAGTCCGAATGCTCCAAGATAAGACTATGGGAAGTTACAGCGAACTAAGCGGTACTGATGCAACTGAAAAATCAGCCGCTTCGATATTAGTCCCTAACACTAAAGTTGTAAACATGCCCGACACATCCATTACCGTGAGAAGACTTCTCCCAAAGAAGAAAGGAATTATGAAAAACGACAAAGCAAAAACTAGAAAGATTTTCTTTAATGGTAATACTACTTTTATTTATACTAAAATACCAATTGTATGTGTCATCTCATATGTTAACTTGCAGTGTGTACATGTATATGACAATCAAGTACTGCAAAATGGCATTATTACAAACCCGTAGGAATATTTATTAATAACAAAGCCAAAATACAATGGCTCTCTTATTCTTAATCTGAAACACGTATACAAAATAAAACTGAGTCAGTGTTACAATGAACCTTGCCAACATTACCAAACCTACCAATGCCATTTTGAATGACCAAATTATACGAGAAAAACTTACCTAAATTAAGTTTGATTACGTAACAGCAATAGAGAAATATTCTACAAACCACAATAGGCAGTCTAAATTTCAATATGTTAATGTTCTTGTAAGTGATTATTTATTGTTATTGTTTGTTTGTTTGCTGTTGTTGTTTTTTCTTATTTCCATAATTTATCAAAAACCACGAAGATAATACGAATGACACGTACAGAGTATAGCTTTTAATGATATTTAACTCGAAACGTAGTCCTCATTTTAATACGTTTGTCTAAAATATTATATGCATACATCATCATGGAAAATGGGGGATGTGGTAATTGGTCATTGGTAATTGTGTAAAGCTTAATATATAACTGATCGCGGGAGTCATCATACCGGATAATCCAAATTCATTGACCTCTAGCGGACAAGATATGCGTGCACCTGTTTGCTCCTACCATCGGTATACAATTGCGTGACGAGCTCTTGTTTAGGCATGTGAGATTTTTTACATATCTTACATGAATAAAATGCAAAACATTCTTCATATGATTTATTTATCATTTTATTATAGAAATCGGTATGGCACATAACGAAATATAACTTTGCAATGATGCCTAAGCGGGAAAATACTATGAAGTTGTGTGGCGTAAGCCAGTGAAGTGCAGCAGTTCACTCACCGCTGGCATGTCATATGACCTTGGTTAATCTCATTGGTATATGGAAAATTGTCATTTAATGAAATATATTCGGTCTCACGGCAAAATATTATATTAGCTACCAGATCCATTTGATGAGGGAAGTCAGTAAAACAGTTCCAAAATGCAAAAAAAAAAAAATGCAAGCCACTTGACTTTCTCCTTTTCTGCTCCAGTTTACGTTTAACGCAACATTAGGACTCTCAGTACTTTGATTTTCTATATAACTAAATAATTTTATAAGAAAAAATGGATTAAGCATAAACTAAATCTTAAATGTCTCGTATCAGCACAACATATATGTCCAAATACATATAAATGATAAAATAATAAATATATAATAATAATAGTAAAACAAAAAATAAAAATAAAATCTGGCTGCAACAAAAATATTCTGTAAAAGACTACAAGCTATGTACATGTAAGCGAATATTTAAATTTTCTTATATTGCCTTTTCATTTCTTATACATACACACACCCTTAAAAATGATTGCTTTACTTTCTTAACGTCTTAAAATTAATTTCAAAATATAGTTACCATAAGATTTTCTAAAACAGGGAACAAAAAGCCCAAGACAAAAAAACTATGTTTGTTGGAGCCACGGGGTCAGGGAAGAGCACCTTCATTGATGGGATGATCTACTATGTTACTGGAGTGAGGTGGGAAGATTCATTCGGACTGACGGTGATAGATCTTGAAAAAAGAGGAAAGGGCCAATTTGAAAAAAACAACAACAGGTATCGTAAACTTTACACTAATGATATTACTGGACTAGGGTGTTAGGTGTTAGTGAATAGCCCCATATACAAGTGACTGTATTGGGCGTTTCATACATGTATATGTTTTGGATAAAACAACCATTTTTTAATAATGTTTGCGGTAAAATTTACAATTTTTGGTACATTTCATATTTATATTTTAATCCACATGAGCGCAATTAAATATGCATGTAAATAAAACATGTAAGGAAGTCGCATAAAAACAAAATATAAAGTATTTCGCTTTTACCTTTGCATGTCCGAATATATTCTTGCTGTCATTTTTTTCTTTGTCAGATATAAAGGTGTTTTGTTTGGTACAAATAATCACACATAGCCTTTTTACCAGGGTTGCTACCTAAAGAGCAAAGTTGCGTTACCTAAGAATAAACGTGAGAGACCAATTATTAGAATTAATTTTATGAGTGTAAATTATAAGTATAAATCTGTTATGTGGAATATTGTTTATAGCTTACGTTACGTTGGTTTAAAATCCTTTACATTTGTTTTCGAAATTTAGATAGATAGTTGGGTGTTAATCATTCATTAAATTTTAAATTTACTGGTTATGTTTATATTTAGGATTGTCCATGTTTATCAAAATGGTATATCGCATCCGACTACCGTAGATTAAGTCTTATTGGTCTTGTAACTAGATTTTTTCTCAGCAAGTCTCAACTTTGTCTTAAATATCATACAAGAATATATAGGGCTTTGCTTGATATATTCAAATAATCTTGCAGCTTCATTCACCATATATCAAAATACCTTTGTAAGATGCTGAATTCTAATGTTATGGTCCATACCTATTTTGATAAATATTTTGTGTCATCTCATTAACTGGCCTTAAGGGCGTATTCTACAGTTTTTTTCTTCAAAAGAAATTTCAGATTTTCACATATATTACTTCAAAAAAGCGCAAAATACGAAAATGTAAAAGAAAATGATAGGCCACCGTGCTCGTTTTTATGCTATGTTAATACATCCATGTCGACCGTTTTTAATAATTAGCTAAAATAGACATAAAAGATACACATACCAACAATTACTTCACGATAGACCAAATGGTTTAAATACTCTCAGATTCTTCTTTTTTCCAAAAAAAAAAAATTAAAAAATACTATGAATAAGAATACTGGGGAGAAAATTTTCTAAATTTTGTTTATTTCTTTTACAGAAAACCCTTCAATAGATTTTTCCCCGATTTTTCTTGTAAATATGCTTTAATGGTTGCTTGACTTACTTAACTGAGTCTCTGGTATCTGTCTAATGTTAAACCAGAAAATAAAGATTAAAAATTAATAAACATACTCAATTCAAATAAAAATAAGAAATTATTTCAAAAGAAAATGTTTTGAATACAAACCGATGTCCTATACTGGCGAAACCAATCTTTGTAGCGTAGTTATGTTAAACTTGTGACAGCTTATATCCAAACATTTGGGGTATCCGAAACACTTAACATGTCCGGGATGTTGCGATGGTAAACTGTAACATACGCCCTGAATCTCTGGACGCACACAATTGTTTTTTTTTTTTTTTTTTTTTGCTAATTGTTCTTGTATAACTAACAAGACTAAGTTGTGCATTCTAATGTATTTGTAATTATAATAAAAAAACACAAACACACACTCGAACAAATGTTTGTTTTTCTTGTACTTCATTCGTCCAAATTATCTGCAAACTAGTTTTGACTGATTATATATTGGTTTTATTACATATACTTTATTGCAATTACAACACACTAAAATCATCGGAACCGTCATTTCTATTTGATTTAGACATGATCACCTTGTTGTATAAGTATTCACTCATGTCCACAATAATTAATATTTTATAGCCTTTTTGAAATGAAAGGAATCTCTATTTAAATATATATACTGCCAGTTTAAGATTGTTCGTGTTGTTGTTGTTGATGATGTTATGACATATGTTGAAGATATCAAGCAATGGTTTGCTCTGATTGACATATATAAATATGAACTTCAATATAGTACATCGTGTAGCTTAAACTTAATGATAAATGCCGAGCTTTTTTTAAATATAAATAGGAATAAAATACCAATAACGCACGTGTCGTGTTACACAATTCCCTCTCTGACTGGAAGTCGCCTTGATTACACTTTGAATATAGTAGACACTCCGGGCTTCGGAGATGTCAGGGGCATAGAAAGAGATCGGGAAATAACGAACCAAATAAGAGTACTATTTTTAGAACAGGGAGACCAAGGCGTTGTCTTCCTAGATGTTGTTTGTTTCTTAACCAAAGCACCAGATGCACGCCTCACCAAAACACAGATATACATATTCGAATCAATTATGTCATTATTTGGAAAAGATAATGAAGAAAATATATGCATTCTGATTACGTTTTCTGACGGCAAGCGTCCACCAGTTCTTCCGGCTTTGAAACAAGCAAACATAGCGAATGGTCAGTACTTTTCATTCATTAATTTTGCGTTATTTGCTGAAAACACTGCCGAAATTGGATCTTCGATGTCAGAAATATTTTGGGATATGGGGGAAAAAGGTTTTATGATTTCTTTAGATATTTAGAGCAACTACATTCAAAAAGCTTATCCCAAACCAACAGGGTATTTCGTACATGAATGAAAATAAAAAGAAATTACCATAGGGAATCTTGGTCCATTCATTGATTCCGGTTTGCACAAGATCGATGAATTAAGAGCGGAGAAGGAAATATTCGAAAGACATGAAAGTGACATAAGACAAAACAAAGATTTTGAATATGAAGTCACAGAAACCAAAATGGAAATGTTCAAACTTCAAGACGGGCAAAATGTTACAAACTGTTTGTTTTGCCACTTGACGTGTCATCTACCTTGTTCTTATAGCAATGATGATGACAAACGGTATTGTGATGCAATGGATGTGTATGCAAATTGCACACAATGTCCGAAAAAATACCATTGGACACAGCACAAAAATTCTCCTTGTTATTATGAAGCAGTTCAAAGAGTTGTCAAAACGAAATCTAAAGAGAAGATGAAAAAGTACAAATAAAGCTCAATCACAGCTGTTGACACATTCTGAAGTAATAGATGAAATGACTAAAGAGCTTAAGGATTTAGAGTTATCAGTTTTAGCATTGATAAATGAACTTAATAAAAGCAACAACAGGCTGAAGGAAGTAGCTCTCCGACCAGACCCACTAGACACAGAGGATTACATTGATATGATGATTCAAAGTGAAATATTAGAGAAAAGAAAAGGTTTCCTGGCTCGAATTGATGTTCTAGAGAATTACAGAAGGCGCATGAAAGTTCCCGGAGAGGCAAACAAAATGAAAGAGCAGTTTACACGGGAAGCAGAAAAGAAAGATGAGGGAGGAATCCTTGCGAACGCAAAGAATAAGGAATTCAGTTTTTTAAAAAGACAAACGTAATACACTTATAAGAATACTGGACGAAAGTTGGAGAAATGTTCCTAAGGAAAAATGCACTTTAGGGTGTCAAAATGATCTTTAGAAAGTTATGTTGTTTATTATTCTTTCAATAATAATCTGTCTTTATTGTATCGTTGCAAGTTATTACCTTTATATTTCAAAAGTAGGAACTATTTGCAGTTTGGCTTAAGCATATATCTTATGATTTGTGCTCTGCAATGTCTCGCTGCCTGCATCTTATCAGCAGGTTGTTAAGGAATGTGTTGAATACATAATTAATACAATATTTTAAAATTATCATTCTCTATCAATGACATCTTTTTAGAGATGAAGTATCATGTGGATTAAAAATAACATTCTAATATATATTTTTTAATATAAGTTCATTCCTGGGCTGCAGTGGCCTTTAAAAATCCATTTTCTATAAGAAATAATTATTTGTAATGTGACAGATTCGCCAGTAGTGCTCCAATTAAGTGACTAAAATTAGCTCGCTGTCCTGGAAATAGGGATGACGTCACAATAAAAGATGAAAGAACGTTAAGATAAAGGACAATTAGCAAATATATGTGAAAGACACCAAGGCCGTGTGGTGTAATGGTTAGCATACTTGACCGGCAATCCAGATTCCAGAGCGCGATCTCCCCGGTTGCGCCTGGCCGATTTTTCTTGTGAAATTTCTTTGTACAATGTGTGTGTGTGTGTGTGTGTGTGTGTGTGCAAAAACAGAAGTGGCTTTTATGAGTAAGTGTTGGTCCTGTATAGGACAGAATAGAAGTATGGTCATAAGAGAAAAAATACATAATATTTAATTATAACATTTTATGTGTGTACGTAAGGGAGAAAGTTTAGAGAAAAGACACGTCGATGTTTGTAAGCCCGGCATGTTTTTTCTATGAAATATTGTATAGTTTGAGACGTTTCTCACACTGAAATCATTTTCTCTTTGTTATAGTATTTGACATATCATGAGAAATTTGAAGTTGAAGTACTAGTCGATACCCAAGTAACACGAGGAAATAAAACTCTGCATGGTTCTTTTGTAAACACTTGAGTCCAGATAATATTATTGGACTGTAATTAACATATTAGACTGATTATGTGCATTTTTTCATATCATGAATTTAAATAATTTATTTAGTGATTACGTTATGAAAATGTTTTAATTTCAGTGATATTGATTCGTTCCCATTTCATTTGTTTCAGGTTTTGTTGTTGCTACGTAAGTCGGGTGAAAGTATAGAATCTGGTTCTATATATTTTTTTATTTCATTGTTTTTTCTCTCTTCCAAGGGTCAAGTATGGCGGTTTTGGGATATAACCGCTTCATACACGCCATATATTTTGCATGAATTGTAGAGTAGTCGACTGTGCAGTCATTTGACTTAATGGTTGAAATAAAAAAATAAAAGCAATAGATCTATTGCATATTGTGTATATATTTTATTAAGATTCCTAAGAATGAATCGAACAATTATTTTGTTATTAAATCACTTTTGTAAACATAAATTGTTACAGTATTTTTATTCATGTCATTTCATGAACATGTAGTTGTATTTTGACTATAAGCGTAAAATATTTTTTAGAATATGATATACAGGTACATGTATTAGAAAAAAAAAACATCAAGTATGTAATCGATATCATTTAAGCCATATTTGTATTTCAATATTACAAAGCAGAAATAGGTGAATCATTTTTTATCGTATATTAAGAAAATGTTTATTTTAATTAATTTCATTTTGATATGACATTAACTGCGGTAGTGTATATGTATTAATAACAAGTCTTCGTGAAAATCTACATGTTTTATTAAAAGAATCACTATATGGTTCTTGTACTGCTTTAACCCTTTCCCAAACCAAAACCAAAAAAATCTTGTACTGCTTTAACCCTTTCCCTCATAGAGGAAACCATGAAAAGACCTATACAAACAGCATAAAACCAGATCAGCCTGCGAGTAACTCGCAGGCTGATCTGGTTTTATGCTGTTCGCTGCTCCTCAGTGGACTGGAAATGAGGACTTTATAATTAAATTTGGTAAGGTTTAACTGTGGTTTTCTGCAGATCAGGCTTTATGTGATACCTTTTGAGAGCGTCAAAATGAGTCTATATGAGGGAAAGGGTTAAAAATCCCGTTCCTTAAATTGCTCAGAAATTGTCTTCATTCCAATACAAATTTTACTAGAAATAACTAAGACTTACATTTATTGTTAACTTTTGTTGTTAGTATTATTATTCATCTCATCATTTAAAATTGTTATTTTTATGATACATTTAGAATTTCGATTTGATATTGCAAAATGGCCTTAAAAATTTTCCTCTTCGTCTTTCTATTTTCAAAATTAATAAATGTGCCTCCTGCCAAAATTGTGTAGTGGTCCTGATTTATGATTCTCTGTACCTTTTGTTATCTGGTTGATAAGTTTCCTTAAGAAACTGATAAGCCTCTCATTTTTCTTTCTTTTTGAATTTATTGATTCGAAGAATTTGAATTTCATCCCTATCACGATAGCTTCAACGTACTTGATATCAAATATTTAATTGATTTATACAGAAATAGTATATACTAGTATATACATGTACACTCAAAGGAATTTCTAAACGTGATGAGGTGAGATGTCGGGTTGTCTTTTAAGAAAATATCGGATATTCCATGAACTAAACTTTGTACATTTTATAACCACGCTGTGTGACTTTTATTTTCAGGGTCTTTCTTCTACTATCAATATTTCGACAATCAAATGCGTATGTACACTTTAAATATTGTAGCACGTTCTAACTTATGAATTGTTTGAATTAAATAATTTGATCTGAATTAAATACATAACCCATAATTTCCATAAAATTATAAGGAGGTTTAGAAATTCTTTTGATGTGTACATCAATTTGATATTGTACATTACAAGATGAAAATTTAACCAAACTAATTTGTTGCCGGGGGGGGGGGGGGGGGGCTTTGTTGTCAATAGTTTCATTGCTAGAAAATCCTCGTGATAGGGCGAGTAAATAATAACGGTTTTATGTTGATTGACTTATGCAAACAAACTGGATTACATATTTTGAATGGTAGATTTGGTGGAGATAAGGGGGATATAGGGATCGTTTAGCTTGTCAATTAGTTATTTGTCAATTAAATTATTGGAATAATGATGTTACTAGTTGTATCATTTGATGCCATTTCACATCATTTCTGCTTAAATTATTATAAGACAATATTTTCCAGCTTCAATGTCCGACAGTTTTATAATCCCGCTGCATAAATGAATAGTATGATTATAGGGTGATTACTTTATTGAGCACCCTAGTTAAACTTTTCACAAGGATTTTTGACAATATGTTATCTCATTGTCAGAGAGTTACTGTGCTTTTATTGAAGCGCTGGTTTTACGTCAAATATGAGTACAGTAGATAACAGTGTTGTCTTCATGGTTTATTGACACATGTATTGAACCAAAGAAAGAAATTATTCTGTGCTTTTATAAATTTTACTAAAGCGTTTGATTATGTTCTTAGGGACAATTTGTGGAGTAAGTTGACAAAATTAAGATTATATGAAATATTATAATCAGCTTAATTAAAGTTATGATTGCATATTAGGCGTGAGACAAAGTGAATGTGTCTCATCTGTTCTATTTTTAATGTTTGTAATTGAATCTGTTTTTACAAGAAAGGTTTTAGTGATGTCGATATAGATTTTATGCATTGAAAAGATATTTTTGCAAATACAGTATAGTTTAGATTTGTTTTGTGAGCACTTTAATATTAACTTGTTTAGAAGGATTTTATGAAATAAAAAAATATTGCCTTTTTAAAATAACAATATTGCACTTGAAATTATGAAGGAATTACCTAGATATCAGAGGGTCCTTTTCAGGTGCCGAAATAATTATAGCAGGAACGTCTTTAAATGCTTTTTTAAATGAGTTTTTTTCTACAAATTTACCGATATTTCCGCTAGGCATCAATTAGATTTGTTTGATAAGCTTATATCGCCGGTATTAAATTATTAAAGTGAAGTATTGAGATTTATAAAGAGTAATACTATTAAACGAGTCATTTACAATTTTGTTAAAGATTACTGGGTGTGAAAAAGTACACATTTTATATATGGTGAGCTATATAAGTATAAGGTAATTACATATTGTGTGAAATTGTTGAATACCAGTGACAAAAATATATAAAAAAATATATTTATATTAATTAAAGATATTAGTGTAAAAGGTTCCCTAATAAGAGAAATTTCGTGTTGTTTACTAAGGAATGCATTATGTAAATTTCGAACGTCGTCAGATAAGGCAAAATCCATAGATGGTCACATACTGTTTTTATTAGATTATTTCCAAGTAAAATGATCACGTGTATTCTTGAAACAGCCTATGTTATCTTTTATTTTTTTAAGATGTTACAAAACCTATATTAACTCTATTCGCTCCAACATTAACGTCGTTTTTTGTTTTTTTTAACCCGCTTTCCAGTAAGCTTTCAAATTGTTTCCTGAAAGTTTTTGTAATTGATAGTACAGTATGTTTGAAACTCCACATTTGGCTTATACATTATACAGGGAGTTTAGGACTGGGTGTTGAGCCAAAATCAATGTCACTTTTTAAGTTGTACATGTAAGTAGATTCGCTTACATGCCTTAGTACCTACTGATCGAATTTAAACTTAATTGAAGTGTTCAAAGAATCCATCCTTCATATTTGAGAACCTTTCAGGGAATTTATTGCAAAATTTTCTCCCAAACTGCCTCCCAAATGAAACTAAAATTTATAGAAGTGATTGGTTTAAAGCTGTTTGCCTCATTGGAAATATATGACAGACGTAATCATTATAAGGCATAAGTGTACAGTAAGAAAGCAAGTAAATTATGTATGAAAGTGACATGTGTAATAACAATGACAATAATCAATATGTGTTTCACACAAAACCATATACATCGGCCAAATTTAGGTCACCTAAACATAAACCTATTATGAATATGTGTATATATTGACGACATGCAACGATAAGATAAGTTTTGGCAGAGTTACTATCCCTTATTTATCGTGTATATCGTAAACACACACAAAAGGATTTTTGGATTGGCTTTATCTCAGAACTGCTTGTAGGATTTAGATGAAACTTCACATGATTTGAATCGTTGTCCTTGTGATTCTTATGCAGCTGTTTAAGCTTTGACCGGGCTCCATTTGAAAGTGTTTTAGTGTTAGTTACTCTCGGATACAGTTGAGTTATCTGCTATTATTTTGTATAACGTGCAAATAACTATAAGGATTATCTTCAATATTGCTGGTTGGATTCACAGATAATCGGATTCCAAGTTGTGCATATTATCGGCATATTACGCTAGAATGCTTTTGTCCCAATACCTTGTACATAAATAATCATACATTGGTTATTATCCCGATATCTTCGAACCTCCAGATTTGATCGAGGTGAAACTTCATATAATCACATTGTATGAATCTTAGTTGTGCATGTTCTTGGTATTTTTTGTTGAGTTATAACCTCGTGATTTGTGCATTTTATACACGTTGACGTGAATTAAAAACAACAACAAACGGATTCCCATATAGATATGAAAACTCACCTATGTTATCAGCATGAAGGCTAATGGTGTATATTATCGGCACGTTAGGTTCTAGGATTAGTACTGTCCCTTATTTTATTAACCTATTATGCACGGCTATACTTTATATACAAATATGTCTGCTTGTTGAATCTAATTGACAAAATACGGATCCTAGTTTTACACATTTTTGGCACATTGCATCCTATTTTTCAAAATATGGGCCCTTAATTATGAGCATATAAAATACACTTCGAGTTTTTTGTTCGGAAGGGCATCTAAGAACAATTTATTGTCGGGTTTTGATGTTTTAATGTCAGTATGAACCCCCTGCGTGCATATCTTCGACGGCTTACGGTCATATGATTTTGTTACAGTTCCTTATTTTGGTACATATAATGGGATTTCTCTTCAAATTCCTAGCTGGGCAGTGATTAAATAATATTAATACAAGTATAAAGGTCTCATTCGTGTCTTGTGTTTCTTCGCTTTGGTGAGTCAATCTGACTCCTTACCTATATACGAGTTTTTCAGTCCTTTGGGGTAGGGGAGACATGGTTTTATAACAACAACAAACAAATATATTATTGTGTGTTTAATAAAACAGTGTGCATGAGGAGATCGTTGTTTTATTTTATTAGCCATCATTTAAACTGCATGTCGAGGGCTGACCGCGAAACTGTTCCATCACCTTCTGTTTCTATATGCACTTAGAATAGTTTTACGATCAGGCCTCGATGTACATGTACAATATCCTTGCATATCTTTATCCAAACCCCTTTTTACACAAGTGAAATGTTCAACCTTGGATATTGCAAAGGAGATGGCACTACAACGTGTATGCGACAACTTCCGTAATCGCATTAATAATAACAAAGTATAGATGACTCATATGCAGTACTGCGGCCAGAACATTTGCTAAAAGCCTTAATCCCTTGACCGCAAAGGACCTTTCCTGCATTTACAGACGTATTCGAATTGGAATATTAGGTAGCCATAGATTGACCTACTTTACACAAAATAATACACGGTTGTTTGGTTTAACGTTCCATCGACAGTATTGCAGTTATTTAGAGATTATGTCTACTTGGGACAGGTATACATGTAGTGCTGCTACACAGTGACCCTGCAGTATCACACCGTAGACAAGTGGCATGATACCACACCCAGCCCCGGACCAGCCAGTTCTGGAACTATCCTTATATGCTGAGAGCGAAGCAAGAGAACTATACTAGTACCATATTTTTACGACTTTATAATGTCGCGGCCGGGGATCGAACCCATGACTTCCCAATCGGCGATGAATGATAAAGACGGGGCTTATATTTACACTTCTAATAATTGGAATGGTATAAACAAGACGGTTAGTAAGATAAGTAAGGAAACAAGGGTTGTTAATGTCACGTATCGTTTGAATTTCGTATGAAATAATTCATTTTTAATTGACAACTTTCAAAAGTAGATAAACTATTAATAAATGAACTGGTAGTTTGATAAATGTTATCTGAAATACAAGAAATGGACTAAAAAAAAATAAATTTACGAAGTTTGCTGTAAACAAGGTTTATGGTTGTTTCCTGCCCTTAAAATATAGGTATATTCTGAATGTTAGATTTGTTATCAAATAACATGTAAATACTTTAATCAGAACTACAATTTCAGCTATATATATATATATATATATATATATATATATATATATATTTCAGAGACACGCTAGGTAAGATACTATATTAGCACTGCGAAAGTAATATAATAATTTCAATACGAACTTTCATATGAGTGTGCTTTGTGATAAGTTAGAGTTATCATAGTTAATCATTCCTAGTGTTCTTGTGTTTGATTTTGTTATCGCCTCGAAAGTATGTCCGTCACATGGTGATATCACGTGAAAAGTCCATTTATCCTGCTCGGACTCGAACCCACAGCGATGGGGTTAAGTAATAATAAATGATTTAAGGAAATAAGTCAGCGACTTTAACATATACTTGCAGAAAACTCCTTTCTTTGTCCATTCCAAATGAAAATTCAACTTTATAACATTATATAAATTTAAAAAACGAAGTTTTCGTCATTTAGCTATTTCAGCTTAGAATTATTAGTCATAGATGTTTTCTTTTTAAAAAGAAAACTTTTTAAAAGCAAAACTCAAATCATTTGTATCCAGAATTACATTATATTTCTAGTTATTTTTCCAATATTAAAAATATATACAAGTGTGAAATGCAATTCATATATTCCTACACAATGATTAACATTTTTTATCATATAAAAATGTAATTCAAATATTTTTTTACATAAGGAGTAAGTAAGGTAGGGTATCTACCGAGTCCACCATAAAAAGCAACATTTCATGTAGAGTGTCAGATCTTCTTACAAAATGCCAATCTTAAAGTCCCTGAAATATTCAATATTTTCTTGGACCGATTAACCTTTACCAAAATAACCAAGGTATCCTAATGAAACATTAGGAAACCTTGGTTATCTCCGTGAAAGACAATGAAGCCCGAAATGTAGCGGAACCATTACAAGGACTTTACCATAACATACGTATTACCCATTTATGCATCACATAATTGACATAAGTTTCGATTTGATTCCATTTTTATACATTATGAGAGTAAACCATTAAATACCTAAGAAGCATTGCCGATAAGGTTCTCCTGAAATTGACAGCGAATATCTAGGACAAACAATAACTAATGGAATACCATGATAATTAATTACAATAGTTGCATCTCTTTTCGTTTATAACATAATTCCATTTCAGTTAGATTTTAATCCCTTTTTTTTGCAAAGGAACGATAACCCATTATGTCTACTCTTAAGGGAAATAGCCGATAATTATCTTTTACATTAAATTCACAACAAACATTTGAAGATTAACTTTCATTGGATCCAATAAAATAGGCCTTTATTAAACAATCCAACCTCTATTTTTTTTCTCAAACATTTTAGGCCTAAACAAACTTTTTTATTGATAAGGTCCAACTTACTGGCTCTATACCTTTATCACTGTAACGATTTTGCGCAGAGCGATATATATAAATTTTCCTTGGGGACTACCTGTCCTAATGATTAGATGAAATAAAATCTATAGAAAAGTAAATGTATCTTGTTTGCCTAACTGGCCTAATAGGAATTATAAATACAAAGAACAGACAATGATTGGGGCATTAAAACAATCACCTTTCAACCTAACTTATTTACTAATAAAAGAAAAGTGCCTTAAAGAAACAATAGTTGTGAAATTTAACTTAAAAACAATCTATAGTTTTGAGATGAAAATAACCCTAAGCTGTCTAAGTACAGGCTCCCTGAAGCCTTGGCGCTATGGCGCCCGGCATAGGAAAGGGAGTTCACTTACCTC
>CM037780.1:868590-881298 GCA_021229015.1 Solen grandis | reverse complement strand
ATCTCGTTATCACGAGATAAATAAAACATACACATGTCACCTCTGTGCCACCGTAGTATTACTATATTCGGAGATGTGTGTTTCTTTATGTTTTGTAGATTGGGCGACAATGCTGACATGTTTATGTTATCTGCATATGCCAAGTTGCCCGACCATGCAACATAGGTTTTGAATTCTCCAGTTCACCTGAAAAAAGCGTGCATGCTTGAGGTTTAGAATTGTTCTGTGGCTTACTCGCAGCACAGCCTTGTATTCCGGCTCATTCTAAGAAAATATTATCTGAGACCAACTAACATATTTTTGTGGTTAGTTTTCTGTCATTGGCTGAAAAGATTAAGTTTGAATGTAAGTTTAATCTTAACCTTGTTGGTATTGTGTATATCATTTTCTATTCCGTAACAAATTAAATACTGCACCACGAGGGAGAATTTCCCCAAACTTTTCTAAATCAGGATTCGAAACCACCGGTTGCGGCAAAGAAAATGACAAGCACAATCTAGATTACAGGCCCTGCTATGTTGTTAGATAAAGTCACATAATATTAATTCATTTTGGCATCGGATTTTATTTTAATTCAGCAAGCATAGATGTTTCGAGATTTAAAAGGTGACCGAAGATCTTCGTCACTACATATGTTTAAACAGAAACAATACTGTATTACTGGCACAAATCGAGTTTGGCAAATAAAAGTGAACATTATACAAAATGTTTGATTTCCAGAGGGAAAAAAATCAGTAAACAATTAAATTCGCCTTTTTTTTCGGCAAAAAATGCATTTCTCAAGAAGAAGAAGAAGAAGAAGAAAAATCATCAACTACATACAATCGGAGCTTCATTCATATTAAATATCTGATAATTTGGACCGAATTGATCGAGAAAAATAGTTGCGATTATTTTCCAGTTTGCAGTTTTGAATTTATGAAGTTGACCCACTTAATTTCATAGTTTTTGAAAAGTATTTGAAATGAGAAAATTCGATACCACCATCAAGCTTATTGCCAATAACAGCTGTGCGTTTAATTTTATCTCTTTTGTCGTTCCATATGAAATCAACTATAATAGAGGTAACCGTTTTTATAACATGACTGGGAGTCACAATGTTTTGCACCAAATATATAAATAATAAAATAATAATAACAAAGGTGATTTTATTATTGTATTTTTTCCAAAAAAGATTAAGTTTCTTTTTTTCCAGTTGGTAAATAACTTTGGACATTTTTCAATTTGTTTTTCCCAGTTTAAGTTTATACATTCAACTTTATTGTTTGATTTTATATATGTTGATGTGAACTAATTTCGTAAACACTAATCAAGCTATTAGTATATATCCTTGAAGTAATATTGGTATATAATGTTTTCACCCATTTCAAAAAAGATTATGTACTGGTAAAAAAAAAACTTATAAAAACTAGCCTCTTGCAAACTTTCTTGCGAATTTGCAGGAAATTTGCGACAAACTTTTACCATTTTATGCAAATGAAGTTGGCAGCAAATGCAGCAAAGTCACAGAAACTTCACTGCTAGCCGCAAACCTTGCTGCTAATAAAAATGTTTGCCGCTAATTTGCAGCAAATTTGTACAAACTGTCTGTTTTCATAAGGGAAACAGAACCGTAACCTTTCACCTTACATCTATGCACTAATTTGCATCGATACTGTTTTCAATGTCACATACCATCATGAGTAGAACAATATTTATGCCAATAGTCATGGTACTGATTTGACCATATCTTTGCATGCAAGACATATCAATCCTCTTTATCATTTTCTTGAATCATTGGGGCATCCATCAACAGACGCTGCACGTTTGACATAACATCCGTTTTAATTGTTCCACGGTCAAGGTCCAATGGAGTCTTCGTTGTTAATATTTTGGTCTGGCATACCTGTTAGCTTCTCAGTCATCAGCTTGATTTCTTTATCTATTTTTCCTTTTTTGTGTTGTTTTATTTATTTTTTCTCCAATCATTTCACCGAAGTTGTCTGCTATGTCTATGATCACTGAGCCGGCTTTTGTAATGTTTTTTTTTATTGATTGTTCAGTTTCATTTGCTCCTATGGATCGGATCAAAGATTTGAGAAAAAAATCACTTCGTTTTCCTTCTAGAGATCTGCAGCCTTAATTTTACCTGGTTTTCTTTAATATTTTCAAATGCTGCTGTTTATAAATGATTGTTTATTACTACAACATAAATTGCTGTATTTTTTTTCTATTTGCATATGCCCACCGAATGCAGGATGTTTTATGGATTCACTTGCAGTGGCTGGGCAGGCGGTGTCCACTGAGATTGCCTGCCCCCCTACTCAAACAAACATGAATCGATCTTTACCAGGCTTGGTCACAATGGTTTTTAGCAAAATATCTGGACAAAGATTGGTAACCAGTAGAATGTCACAGACACTCCGGAATTACAACCCATGCAATGATAAAATTACAGGGTGGGTTTATTATGCAACAACCAGCACTCTTATTTCTTTAACTTATTTTTTCACGAAGTTTAAACACATTTGGATGTGTGCTCAGAAAAGCAAAAGAAAAAACAACAACAACAACAACAACAACAACAACAAAAAATAACAAAAGAAAACAAAACAAAACAAAAAAGTTAAACACTGGTTATTGCTAATTATACATATCGATTCAAGGGCAATAACTCATCAGTGTCTGGTACATCCTAGCTGATTTATCAGTTTTGGTATAGATATTGTGCCCATACACATTGTGACAAGGTTAGGTAAAGAGTGGTTAACATTTGTTTTAGTCTAACACTATTATTTTTTAATTATTGTATAACATGTGTACACATTGCAGTTATTGACATATTTAATAGCACTGAATTTTTTTTTTAAAAATCAATATACATGTAATTGTCCATTTAACTTCATAATAGTCTATTCAATGTGAATAGAAAAATTTAACATTAGCATATAGTTAGCCAGGCAGACACAGGCTTAGTTATTAAACTAAAAAAAAAGTGGCTTTTGTGGTCATCAAATATAAGCAATGCACAGTCTGTACCGAAATGCATACAATTACAATGTATAATTACTTGTAGATTTACTGTGAGCACTCATAATTTATGACAATTTTCGTAAGTAAATTATTGATGTACATTCTTTAAAATGCAATAGTAATGGTAATGGATTATGTAAGCAAATGATGAAATGGTTATGAGGTAAATAGCAATGTAATGGTAATGGATTATGTAAGCAAATGATGTAATGGTTATGAGGTAAATAGCAATGTAATGGTATTTGACACCATGCCTGTTTGGTATACATGTAGGAACATCTAAACAATACCTACTCAAAATACAAGACTAAGTTTTGGAAAAATACGTATTTGGAAATTAGACAATATTTCTTGATTATAATTTGGTTGTAGCCTTTTACAGGCTACTCTATTTATAAGGAAAATATCTGAATATGAAAATTTATATATGTGAATAAATTATTATATTTCACCAAATGAGAAATAAAAATTCATATCTTCAAATTTGATTTTATTGCTTTTGAGTTTTCCATATTTACCTCGACCAGTCTTGTATATCATCTATTGATGTACTGTTCATATTTGTCCATGATATGTATACAATCTTATTATGCTGCTTCATTATTCAGCGAGACTGGGAGTATGTGTACTTCAGACTTCTTTGCCATGTCTTCTTCATAATCATGGGGTATATGGTCAGGAACAATACATTTCATCCAGCTAAAACCTGGTAACTGTTGCAGTTCTCTGGCTAGTAGAATGTTTAATAAATACTTAGTATTTGAAATGTTTATACTCTTCTTCATTTGGAACAAAGTCTTGGATTGATACATGTACTGCTGTGTTCAATCCTTCTAATTTATTTCTGTCAAAAATGAAGTCTGAAGCAAAGAAACGGTAGTCTCTATCCTTTGATGACATTCTAATGTCGTTGGTTTGCGCCCTTAGAAAAGAAAAAAATATAATGTGTGCTTTGCATTAAATCACTACTGTCATGATAAATATATAACTACATGTACCTTTGTTAATGAAATTAAGCAGTGTATAATAAGGTAATTTTAATCTCTTGCATAGGGTATAGTGCTTTGTTTGTAATAAGAATCCCTTGAGTTTTAAACCGCTACGTTCAACATATACGAATATTTGCTCAGAACAAAGGAATTTAATCAGTTACACACTTAAAAATAACAAATTCAAGATTGAGGGTCATTTACAAGACATTATATCTAAGTTGTCTCCATTAAATTTGCCATCATTCCAAGCTGATACAGACTGAAAACGTTTCTCCTCAGCTTCTTGGCCAAAAATTGATATCAGTGTTCGTTTGGAGTGCTCCGTTAGTGTTAGATGCACTTTATGTAGCTTTTTTCAGCAGCTACAATGAGCAATATGAAAGTAAATTCTGATATTTAACCATAGAAATTACAAGTGGAACCAAAAGGGAATGATTATACATATATCAAAGAATAACATATTTTATTACCATTAAAATAATTCCTCACTAGGTTGATTAATCATTAATCGCGCATATTGTAACTTTTAATACTACATTTTAAAAATATATATGATTTAATCAATTAAAACATATAAATTAATAAATTATGTCTAAATTAAGCATATTCATATCTAATTAGAATAAATTATCAATCATAAGATCAATGACAATGTGATTGTAGCTGTTTTATGTTTTCTGATCCGTGTCCATAGACATACAATACTTTGTAAAGCAGTCAACACAGAATTGAAAAATCAGTTATTTCATATACAGTTAAAAGGTACTGTAAACTGATATTTATATATTCATGGGTATGTACACGAACATTCAGGAGGTATAGAGTAATCACAAATCACTGGCACTAGAACCGCAGAATTGCAAATCTAATTGTAGGCTTGATTATCAAAAATATACTTGTACGATTTTTTCTCCGTTACTATATATTTAAACATGGTAAGGAAAGGATTCTGACATCACTTGATTACGAACGTCGTAACTGTGTACACATGCATGCTACCATCATATTCTATGCACGGTACGATCAATCTGATATCCACTTAACACGTGCTATAACGAATCATTGTCAAAAGGCAAACGAAGTGATAACGTGAAATATCAACAATTTGCACATAGTCATAAGTCTGCTCCACTATCAACATCCGGTTTTGAGGGCGTATGTTGTTGTAGTTGTAGATTTGAAACAAGCGGCGATCTGATTAAACGACGTGATATTGATATCGATAGATTGAGGGAAATTGCATGCGTAGATGTTTAAAATCATCTAATCAGAATTGCCAAAAGAACAAATCGGCAGTTAATGTTGGAGCAGACTAAAATGTACAAATTATTGACATTTCGTTAGAGATGTTTTTTTTCAGTGATTCTATATTCCATGTGTTTATTGAATATCAGACTGATCGAACCGTGCATAAAATATAATGGCAGCACACATCTGTGCAAAGTTATGACTTCCGTAATCAAGTCATGTCAGATTCTGTTCTTTACCATTTTCAATATACAGTACAGAGGGACAAAAAAATCGCAATCACTATTCCAATGAAACTGGCATTTCTGCGGTTCTAGAGCCAGTGTCACAAATTAAGGAATATAAATTGACCTATTCACAAATATATGAACATTAAACTGACCACTAACATTGTCCAGCATGACCTTTGCTGAAATATTCAAACCACTGTTCATTGCAAAAAACCTTATTACATAATTATTAATTCATTGAGATGGTAAATTTAAGTATCACTTAAATATAAGTTATCATACACATAAACAAAAATCTTAAGCAAAAAGACAAACAATATAATTAACTTTGAAGACATCTCATAAAGAAATGAACAGTAAACAAAATGAAATACAACATATTATTCATAGGGCCTTAAATCCTGACATAGTGGGATTGAGTTGAAACATCTTAAACATGATCAGGACAGGGGTATCAACCTATCAAGGTAGATAACTTTTTATGGAATATATTACAAATTATACATTTTAGTTTCATTTTTGCATGTAAAAAATCATGTTTATATCTCAGTTACCATGCAGACATAGGATTGATTTGAAACTTCTCTAATATGTTAAACAATACAGATAGTATTCCACTGAATTCAATGCAGAGTATGCCCACTTTTTGACTGACACTTTTTGGTTCAAGTTTTGCATGCAACCATGTATGATATTAACTTAATAGCTTATGAACGTTCATGGTCATCAGAAAGCCAAGGAGGAAAATTCTTGACTAAATTTGATACAAATTATGGCCCTTTAATAACTGGGATTTTTTAGCTAAAAGTTTTGCATCCACAGTGTTATTATGTCTCTGTAATTAGGCATGGGATTGATTAGACTTTATAAACATATTCAAGGATATCAGGCTGTCAAGGTATATCATTTTTGATATTATATACAGGGTATTTGGAGGGCAAAAACCAAATAGATTTAACAACAAGCATTTCGATAAGTGAGCGTGCTGTCTTGCGGACAGCTCTTGTGGGATTTAAAAGACCATAACCACTAAACCGGGAACAAAACTGTGAAAAGAACTGTAAACAATTGTGAACAACCTTTACCTTATTGTCAGATTTGCATGCAGTTGCATTTGTGGAATACAGTCTCAAATATTGTTGTTGCTTCTATGCAGGATCATACCGTAAACAGTTGCAAGGGTTGCAATTTTGGAAAGTGGTTTTTCATTCCTATTAAATACAACAAGTAACATTTGGAACAGTAACGTGCAGGTTGTTTTTAAATTCAACAACTGCCTACATCCGAACTATTCTGTGACTTGTTTTGAAATAAAACACTTTTATTTGTTGATGTTGCTTTAAGTTGACAGTCAGCTTCTACTATGGTATCTGAACAATTTAATTCATTTATTGCATTCTCTGCCTGTAATTTAAGATTATCAATGTTCTCATTTTCTTCCACAGTTGCACTTATTTTGGCATATGTATGTTCGCCTCAGATAGACTGACGGACGGGCAGACGACAGAAAAGTGATCCCTATGTGTAACCTCTGCTTACAGCAGGTGACACAAAAACTAACGAAACAGTCCCCAGCTTAGCATTTTGAGACTGTCATAAGTATGAGAGACGTGAAGAGATAGTCTACTAAAAATTACAGTTGAAATGAAATAATATATAAGAAAATAAAAAAACATCATCTACAGACAATGAAAATTAATAAACAACAATAATTACCTGTCAGTTTCAGTTTTTTTTTTCTTTTTTCTTCTTCAGTTTTTCCACTGATAATGACAGTGACTCAGCAACCTTTGCTCTTGGGGTTAAGGCACCATGCTTTGTTCGTTGAGAGTTATGTAGGACATCTTTTACATTCAGTCAAAATTGCTATTTTTTCTCATGTTCAATCGTGTAAGAAATACAGCGTTCACACAAGTAAAGTTTATCCAAATGCTCTTTTAAGGTCAAGTCCAAGGATTCACAGACCAACATCTGCACAAGCTTTGTCGGCGCATTTACACCCCTACACTTGTTTTTACTATGATTAAACAACCTTTTTACAATCGAACTGCATCGCGAACATTTTCTATTTTCGTGTTTAAGTGGTGTGTACATTCGACGCCACGTCTAAATCACGTGATCGGAAATAGTCCCAATGTCTGCTTACTTGATACATCCGAAATGGTGAAGTATTTATCACTGAGGCGTTCCGATTAGGTGTGTGGTTAGATTGGAGTAGCTCAACCAATCAAATAAACCACAATAAATGGTTGAGCTGGGTCGTAGATCGTAGCTCAACCATTCAAATAAACCACAATAAATGGTTGAGCTGGGTCGTAGATCGTAGCTCAACCATTCAAATAAACCACAATAAATGGTTGAGCTGGGTCGTAGATCGTAGCTCAACCATTCAAATAAACCACAATAAATGGTTGAGCTGGATCGTAGATCATAGCTCAACCATTGAAAAAGTTCACGGAATGGTTGAGCTGGGTCGTAGATCGTAGCTCGACCATTGAAAACTTTCATAGAATGGTTGAGCTGGGTCGTAGATCATAGCTCAACCACTCAAATAAACCATTATAAATGGTTGAGCTGGATCGTAGATCGTAGCTCAACCATTGAAAAAGTTCACGGAATGGTTGAGCTGGGTCGTAGATCGTAGCTCGACCATTAAAAACTTTCATATAATGGTTGAGCTGGGTCGTAGATCGTAGCTCAACCACTCAAAAAAACCAATAAATGGTTGAGCTGGATCGTAGACGTAGTCAACCATTGAAAAAGTTCACGGAATGGTTGAGCTGGGTCGTAGATCGTAGCTCGACCAAAAGATCGTAGCTCGACCATTGAAAACTTTCATAGAATGGTTGAGCTGGGTCGTAGATCTACTCAACCATTAAAAAACCATTATAAATGGTTGAGCTGGTCGTAGATCGTAGCTCAACCATTCAAAAAAACAATAAATGGTTGAGCTGGGTCGTAGATCGTAGCTCAACCATTGAAAAATGTTCATAGAATGGTTGAGCTGGGTCGTAGATCGTAGCTCAACCACTCAAAAAAACCAAAATAAATGGTTGAGCTGGGTCGTAGATCGTAGCTCAACCATTCAAATAAACCAAAATAAATGGTTGAGCTGGGTCGTAGATCGTAATTCAACCATTGAAAATGTTCACGGCATTCATTTGTCGGAAAAAAATGCTTTCGTCGGGAAAAGAGTTTCCGTCGAAAATCTTTGTACTTGTCGGTAATATCTCATTCGTCGGAAAAGTTTCCGTCGGGAAATTTTCTGTTCGTCGGGAAAAATTATTGTCGGGAATTTAGCATTAGTTGTGAAAATTGTATTTTGTCGGGATTCATTTGTCGGAAAAAAAATGCTTTCGTCGGGAAAAGAGTTTCCGTCGAAAATCTTTGTACTTTCGGGAAATTTTCTGTTCGTCGGGAAAAATTATATGTCGGGAATTTAGTATTAGTTGTGAAAATTGTATTTTGTTAATATTTTTATCTTCGTCGGCATTATTGTACTCGTCGGGAAAATTGCATTTGTCGGAAAAAATGCTTTCGTCGGGAAAAGAGTTTCCTTCGAAAATCTTTGTACTTGTCAGGAATATCTTATTCGTCGGAAAAGTTTCCGTCGGGAAATTTTCTGTTCGTCGGGAAAAATTATATGTCGGGAATTAGGTGTGTGAAGTTTTTTTGTCGACCTGGGTCGTAGATCGTAGCTAAACCTCTCAAATAATCCAAAATAAATGGTTGAGCTGGGTCGTAGATCGTAGCTCAACCATTCAAATAAGCCAAAATAAATGGTTGAGCTGGGTCGTACATCGTAGCTCAACCATTAAGAATGTTCATAGTATGGTCGAGCTGGGTCCTAGGTGGTAGCTCAACCATTCAAATAAACCAAAATAAATGGTTGAGCTGGGTCGTAGATCGTAGCTCAACCATTCAAATAAACCAAAATAAATGGTTGAGCTGGGTCGTAGATCGTAGCTCGACCATTCAAATAAACCAAAATAAATGGTTGAGCTGGGTCGTAGATCGTAGCTCGACCATTCAAATAAACCAAAATAAATGGTTGAGCTGGGTCGTAGATCGTAGCTCGACCATTCAAAAAAGCAAAATAAATGGTTGAGCTGGGTTGTAGATCGTAGCTCAACCATTCAAATAAACCAAAATAAATGGTTTACCTGGATCGTAGATCGTAGCATTGTTATTCTATGACAATACAATCTCTCTTTGTTGACACTCAGCAATATGCATTTTATAGAGAGACACACAGAGAGAGAGAGAGAGAGAGAGAGAATTTCGGCACATTAAAAGGTCTTCATATTTAATGTGTGTGTGTGTGTGTGTGTGTGTGTGTGTGTGTGAAACATGATAAACCCATAAAACCCTATGAACAAAATATAAATTTCAGTATAATCTCATAAGCCGTTTACCATTGTATTCATTTGTATTGTGTATATACATGTTTCTTTTTTTTGTACTGCAAATATTTCCTACTGTTGTAGGACTTATGCATATGAAATAAACGATTGAGATTGTAATTGTAAGTCTATATTTCCTATAGAACCACTTTTTTTCTAAAACATTCTAATTGCTCTTTTTTCTAATGAACAATACAGAAGTCAGTAATATTGATAGGTCTAAAGTCACGGTAGTAAACATATTCTGTAGAAAAAGTCAGATTTTGTGTAACATCGACTTGTCTAGCACTGACAAAAAATGGCATGGCATGGAAACCACTGCTCGAGGTCATCTGGAACATCACAAAGTCGAACTCTCAATCCGTCGTACCAGTACATGTTGTTCATATAAAATACGATAGCACAGTAATGAAAATTACGATGTACAGTAATACCAGCAAGAGCGTAGGATATGTGTCCTAGCTGAATCTGTCTGGATCTAACAACTTGGTTTGTTGTAATGCGGCTATACATGCAATGTTCGTACACTCGAATGATCAGCACTGGCGAATAGCGAAAAATCTCGTGTCGAATTGTTCTCGTACCAGTACAGGAATTACTTCTGAAATGAAAAAAAAAAAATGTGATACGTGGTATAACAGCGGACCAATATTTAAAGATGAATACCATTTGAAACAAGAAATATCTTTTAAAAAGATAAACAGCGGTTAGTTCCGTTAACACTCGATACTATTTCCATGAAATCCGCAACAGACGCAATAAGAATGTATCTATTTTGATTTTTATATACATTTGTATTCTTTTTGTCTGACGGAACTCTTAAAATCGTCATATTTATTTAGGTTTTATATAATTGTAATATAACATAAATAAATGGCATAATAATAAAATAAAAACTTTTACGAAGGAAGACCACAAACTGCTCCATATACCGTACCGCTTCAATACCAAAGAATATTTCGGGGCAAACAAAAAGACATCTTCAGACATAAACGAAATATACTTAAGATATTACATAAATAAGAATTTACTTCACTATGCCAAAGTTACATATAACCAAAGTTTGATACAAACGGATGAACAAATTGAATATGAACATGTTCAGTGTCTTTGTTGTGTTGGGGGTTACCGTCGCTGGGACAGTATTGCAAAAATATAGCGAAGCAGGACGAGTAGAACTACAAACCTATTACAAGCCAGCTGGAAGTCTTTCTCGCATGAGTAAATAACCAAATGACCCTGCCGGAATTCGAACCAACGCCGTAAAGGACTGATTGAAGTAAAAGTCAAGAACTTTAACCACTCGCCCACTGAATTCAGAATTATTAATATACGATAAACATTTATAGTTGTAAAGCATGTACATACCTTTCATCTTCATTTAAGTAGATGCTGCTACAGGGAGCTGTACTCGTCATCCATGTATCAATAAGCTCTTGAAGAGTGGAGAACGACTCTGGTGTACTGATTGGGGAAAAAAACGACGATGTTATTCGATCGTAATGAATTTAAAAAACAACAACAAAAAAACTGACATCAATTCATATCATCTTTCATATGCCTAAAACAAGGTAATTAGCTAGCGTATGTATAGATGAAGACAAAGTGCAATAGAAAAAGTCTTACAAATAGGCAGTTACTACAATATCCTAAGCCATTGGACCTGTTTGTGTATCAATTGACTGATAGGTTTGTTTCTTGGTGTTTACCGTCGCTTCGACAGTATTTCAGTCATATAAGCGACGTCCAGCTATATGCAGATAAAACTATATTTGGTAAAGATAAACTGTTATTATATAAATGTATACTTTTATTATATAAAGGTATAACTTTACTCCATAAAGATGAATTACCGAAATGTAAATATAAGGGAATTGAATATACAGATAAAACTACATGGTGAGGTAAAATGTCATTATATACATACATGTATATAATATTATTATAAAACAGTATTAATTGATTTCATAAAGATATATAACCGATATATGAACGTAAAATAATCTATACATGATAAAGATAACTGTTATTATATAAATATATTATTTTATTATATAAAGGTATAAATTTACTTCATAAATGACCGATATATAATGATTGATTGACTATTTGAGTTTACCGTAGCTTCGACAGTATTTCAGTCATATAGCGACGTCCAGCTAATTACAGGTGGAGAAAGACCCCGAATGCACGGAGGCATCCGGGTAGAACCACCGACCTACCTCAAGCCAGCTGGAAGGCTTCCTCACATGAAAATCCGAATGACCCTGCCAGGATTCGAACTCACGCGGCGAGGGGCTGAGTGAGTGTTAAAGTCAGCGACTTTACCCTTTCGGCCGATTATTGACTCTAATTTTCTCCGCAACCTCTACTTAAATATATTCAAAATGCCCTTTGTTTCTTTGTTCACCCCCCCCCCCCCCCCTCAACCTTCCAAGATAAGAGAAGAATAGTAGTATAGGGTGGCACTATGGTACCAAGGTACCATAAATTTTTTTTTTTATGGTACCGTGGTACCATAAATTTTTTTTTTTTTTGGTATTTATGGTACCAAATCTATAGTACCGAATGGTACTCAAACCGAATCTATAGTACCGAATGGTACTCTATATGAAAACCGAATCTATAGTACCGAATGGTACTCTATATGAAAACAGATTTATGTAAAATTGTAAAAATGACAATTGTAAAATGTCCTTTCGAGACATTGGGGTTGGCCCTGAAAAGGGCCGTTTTGTTTCTTATGAATTGTGGTCCATACCACATGTTGTACAGTCCCATCACATATTGTGGTCTATACCACACGTTTGACAGTCCCATCCC
>CM037780.1:818490-868490 GCA_021229015.1 Solen grandis | reverse complement strand
AATCTACACATTGACATCTAGTCATATACCAAGTTTCATCAAGTTAGCTTGCTTAGTTATCGCGGGATCCCATTTTTGCCATATTTTCACTATTTCCGTTACCATAGCAACCACAATTTTAGTCGAAGAACAAAAATAAAATGACGTGCATAATCTACACATTGCCATCTAGTCATATACCAAGTTTCATCAAGTTAGCTTGCTTAGTTATTAAGTTATCGCGGGATCCAGATTTGAGCGGACAGACAGACGGACAGACGGAGGGCAAACCTATAGTCCCCTCCGGTGTGAACACCGGTAGGGGACTAATGAGGCTCGCGGTGGGGTCGGCTAGATTCCCCTTATACGCTATACTGTTGAAGATAGCGTTCTAGGGCAACGATGGCCCTCCTGCTCAAGGATTAATGCCCATTTAATTAAGAAATTTGACTTTTTGTTCGCTATCCTGAGAAGCACGATCAGTACATTCTTTAGCACTCCCGCTTACTTCTACTGAATGTTCATCTACATTGTGGTTTTTTCCTAGACTTTTTTCTTCGCAATTGTTGAATAACGGCTGTGTAGCTGAGGTATTTATCACCTTTAGTGTGGCCCAAGTTAATCTGTTATGACGTCATAGCAGACATTTAACCTCGTGACGGTTATCAGAAAAAATGGTCTTTGCGACCACGATCTGTAAGGGGCCTGTAAGGGGAAAGAGTAATACATGTACATTGTTCCAACCGATAATTGTTCTCAGTGTTAGTAACATGTTGTAAACTGGAACTGAATGTCGTGAAATAGATCCCCAAAACCTGTTTTCTTGGCGCTCAGCAATCGGAGTAGTTGGAGGGCTGGTTGTCATGGACTTCCGATGTTCACGGGATATCGAAGTAGGTCTATCTAACGTAGGTAATGATCTGCTGTCGGTGGGACGTTGAATGCTGTTGTTGCGAATACTGTTTACTCCTGCAAACCTGAATCTATTCACCGATATACCCCCCCCCCCCTCCCCCCAACACACTCCATACACACACACACACACGAAGCCGGTCTTGCGGTTTCGAGTTCTGGTTTTTCGATTCACGAATTGGACAAGCATTTTCAAAGATTTTTCTAGACACGTGGTACTGCTCGAAGGAAATTAGAATTAAAATCAAGCAGTGCAAAAAAGATGTTTTCCGAGTTGACGTCAGAGAATTAACGTATCTAATAATTGTTTGAGTTAAATCCGAATGCACCTATACCATACAGAACCCACCAATTAAAGTAACATTTGAGGGGTGTTTCAGAAGTGCGCGGATTTTATTTATATCTCTTCAACTTCGGTTAATTAGAAATATGACAAAAGCCCACAAACTTCACCCCTCGTACGCCGAGACATCCGCGAGTTTTCCGAGCACCTGTCTTACTGTATTTACATTTAGTGCCCTGTCTGAACAACTAAGGATTCCAAGGAAATTTATTGTATCTTTTCAATAGATATTTTATTGTTTGGACAAACCTCATTTGAGGCTTTGCCGTTTTGAAATATGCGATATGTAATTTCAAGCTATATCGTACAGGAATTGTAAGTATACATTTAACAGACGACAACCTCCATAACTTCTTCGTCTGCTTACAGGCAAAATGTATGCAAAGCAAACCCGTGTGATCACATATTTTATTTTCATTCATATAAAAACAAGGAAAATAGTGATTTACTAATGTGGAATCTAACTTTGACGCGGTTTTGTATATATTTAAAATATAGGAGCCTACATACAATTGTGTCGTGATATTTTTACCTAACCAAGAGAAGAAAACTTCGGTAAATTCTAAAATTGAGTACAAACATACTTGTTTCCCTTGGAACAACGAGGTAACTTATGCAGGGTACTTCACCATTTTTTTATTGCATGCATATTATACTTTCATGCGTGCGATTTATTGAAGTAAATTTTCTATAAATATAATCATGGAAAGTATATATAAATAAGTCAACAGGAAAAATATTCGGAGAGCGGGAGAGATGTAGATAGTTGGCATTTTTGGCATCTATCAATTTGAAGTTTTTATTTTTTTAATTTATTTTTTTTATTTTCCTTTTATTTTTTTTAATATAAACCATTTCAAATCACATAAAATGCCAATAAATATAGAAAATATAGAAAATCTCTGGTCACACAGCATGGCAATTAATATCTATAATGATTTTTATCCTGCAGGAAAAAAAAAACAAAAAAAAAAAACAAAAAAAAAACACCGAAACGAACTAAATCAATCAACCAAGGAAATTCCCATTTTAGGAACCTTAATGTTAATCATACGTATTAGTATCGTAGAGATAGAATATTGGAGCTTTACGAGACTGGCGCCTGTGCTTCAAATTCAGCTCTAATCTTCATGAACACATTGGCAATGGCGTTGCGAGTGTTTTTCTTTTGATCGCGACTGCTGTTATGCAACATAATTCTACATAAAAAAGAACCGCTATACATGTATTTGATATTCCTGCAAACACCCGACCCAGCGTGCCTGTTAGTACCACTATTAACATAAGTGATTATCCACGTGATACGACATGGTCAATAGTTGATTTCTTCTTCCATATGCAATTCGCTGGACGTTACCATATGACTGGAATAGTACCCCGGGACTGATGTAACATGCGGAATCAAATCATTACTGAAATATGACATTTAAAAAACAAACTCACATAACATTTATTATGATAATGGTGATGACAATATATATATACCCTAAAATATGACGAGAGAGAATTTTCCAGCTATTTTTTTATTTTTATTTTAGAATTATAAAAATGTAAGCTGCTCGTCCGGAGTATCGACACCTTTTTAAGAGAGCTGGAAACTTCTCTCTCGTCATATTTTAGTACAACCGAGGGACTTATGAAACATATGTTTATCATGCCAGGCTTGTCAAATGTATGTGTTCTCCCCAAAAGTGATAAATCGTTTTTACTTGTATGAAATGTCTGTTTCTTCTACCTACCAAATTCAGCTGGACCGTTGTTCGTTTTAAATTTGATTTTTATCGACATACACGATATGTTTCTTTTTTCATATACGTACACATCATTATGTTTTATTATACACACTTCACGTTGTATGGAGCTATACAGAATCACACATATATCCTGACCCGTCTTTTCGTTATATTTTCAGAAACATTTGCGGAACAACAAAGGAATTTGAATACCAGTTTACACTTGTTATGCTGAAGCTGCGTTGTTATATACGATATCCACCTACATGTTATCGTGTTCTATGCCCCACTTCTCTTAGGTTTCTTATACACTGCATTTTTGTTGATATTACGATGACGTCAGTATGTTTACAACAATAAACTGGTAGAAGTTAATACCCTATTGGTCGTTATTCGACGAGTAGGCGCGTGTCTATTTGTATGTCATGAATATATGTACTTGTTAAGATTGATATATACTCGAGTGAAAAGAATTATGCACTCAGGATTTCGTTAAATGTATTTATACGTTTGTTTTTTTTTCGGTCAGAACATGTTTTCTCTTTGATATCAATTCTTTCGGAATAAGTCATTTTTTTAAATACCAAACAACATATATTTCGGAAAGAAAAAATGACACGTATATTATTAAGTCATTACAAATATATAGGATCTGACATGAATTGTTATTTCATATCAAATGTTACTAAACGAGTTCATGAACATGTTATAACATTTTTATGAACGAGTTTAGTGAAATTTGATATGAAATGACAAATCGTGTCAGATTCTTTTTATCATACAACCTATACTGACAGTAATCGCCATTATAACAAAAACAAAAACGTGAATGAGCGGAATGTGAACGAATTACTATTTGCAATCTAACACCAAGAAGACAGTGTTCGAGTTCACGCAAATACACCCGCGTTACACGGAGTGATGTAATTCGGCCTAAAAGTTATATGTAACGTGTTAAATATACGAAAATACGTAATGGTTATACGAAACCAGAAACAGCTGTTTGAGCATAATGTCATGTGATGAAACAAAGTATTGAAGCGCATGAATAAGTCTTCGTGTGATCACCGGTTCGAATCCGGCGTAAGCACCACTTTTTTCTCCTATTTTATTTTTTATGTCGAATGTACATGTATGTTTTATCTACAAAAACAGCAGGAAACGGTTTCATGTAACATAGTTGCTAAGTCACTGAAATAAGTCTTAAAATATAGTATTCGGTAATTCTATCTTTTTTTTTTTTTTTTTTTTTTTTTGGTCTTGGTTTAGCAATAGTATTCATCTGAGGACTTCGTTTACACGCCATATATTTAGTTCTGCCTAACTGAGATAAGTGACACTGTGTGGTTCAGCCTGGCATATACATATATTTTAGGAAGAAAATTCAAAGGGCAGTAACTCAGGCTTACATTGTAACAACAAAATTCCCAAAACACATGCACATCTTCACATATATGTTGTCCATCCGTGAACGTTTGGTGTAAATCACAACAAAAGTGTAGAAGGAGTTACACACACAAGATTTGTTCCCTATATATTCTATGAAGGAAAAAAATCCAAGTGGCTCAACTCCTGTAATAAATGATTAATCATAATGGAAATTACAGTCGAAGTTCCCGTAGTAGGAAGGATTCCTGTGAAGTTTGATAAAAAAATATAGAAGAAAAAGCGCACACAAAATTGTGTCTACGGTCGGACGGACAACTCGATTCCAGTATGTAATTTAAACTTTTTCTGAACTTGAATTAATGCCAATTATCATTGAAGTCAGGGGTCCTACCATTTATTCCCGTTTCAGTATCTACTAAATCAGCGTCCTGATAATACTAAGATGAATTTTAAAAAAATGATCGAAAACGTTGTCGAATAACACTGAGTGCCTGTTTGATACTTTTGAACTATACTGGGACAAGAAGACCTATCAACGGGTAACAGCCTTGAACAGCTTGGTAATCGTTATCACTTTGTCCAGTGACAGCAACAACATCATAGTTGGGACTATATGAGCTATTACTTCAAAAATCATCAAAACCCTCTTGGGTCGAACAGTTTTCCCTGGGCATGATCAGGTTACATGAACGCAGAATGTTTTGATCTAGCCTTTAACCGTATTTCCAGAAAAGTCATAGGTCAATTAAAAGTACAGCTCAATATATATGCTGCATGATATTTCTTCGTTTCTAACTAAGCAATGTTCACATCGATCTATAGAACAGAATCTAAACATGTTTCAGAGTTATGCAAGCATTGTCGTAAATTAATACATTTTGCGAACACTGATGTATGCATTTATTTTTTACATTTTATATGCATATGAAGAGTGGAAACACAATGTCTTTGCAAGTGCAATTGAGGAGAAACACGCAAAACTGCAATGATGGAGATTTCTTTGTACTCATGACAAACAGTTTAAATTATTTAACATATTCATTAGATTTTTTTAAGAGGACGCAGAGCTGACAAACAGTTCATACAATTCATCACAATTGACGTAAAAGCAAGAGCGGTATATGGTGTTATATTCCCCAGTTGTTTACGTCATTAAATTGGGTTTCTTGAAGCTTAGTCCGAACAGATGGTCCCACGACTTTGGTGAGTTGCATAGACAAAAAGTTGCAACACTGTATATTTACGTTTTCTCTGTTGTCTTTCTAACGATTTTAATGAGAAAAAAATGTAGTCAACGTCTATCTACCATTAAAAATATAATTTTGTAATATCTAGCAGATGATCCATGTATATGTCTAGCACGTGAATAGTGAATATTTTCATACGTTCAAACAGAAACACCATGCAATACATGCCGTATTTCCACATCTAATGAGCAATTAAGAACTATTAATTCCTAAAATAAAAAAACATAAAAAATAAAAAATAAAAAAACTCAACACCCATACATACCTCCCCTCTACCTGGATTTTTTTTATACCGTTGCATTGAAATCATTGGAAACATTTGTAACGTCTCGAACTATTAGTTCATACATGCACCTCCTGGTCTGAGCCTATCAGAGTATGCTTATTACGGCTTTCCGCAACCTGCGGAAAACGTATAGGGTTTGTTATGTTTATTCTTATTATTATTATTATTATTATTATTATTATTATTCCTTTTTTTCCAACCAAATCTAAGAGTCAATTTCGGTAAGTTGTCAGTGTCTAAGCAACATGAAAATTAAATTGCCTCGACAAAAACTTATAAATTTGTAAATTCAATAATTTTTAATTTTCAATGACGTCAATTGACGTCAGATTTGACGTCAGCTTCAAAAGTTTGTTCGCGCTCTAGAGCCTTTAGTTTTTGATATTTTATCTTGATATTTTCACAGAAGATGTATGTTATGATGTAGATGTGCACCTTATCTTTCAAATTTTTAAATTCGAAAAATTTAAGAATTTATGGCAAAACCGAGTTTCGAACTTTGGTCCTAAAACTATTATTTAATGTTACAAAGGCTACTGATGAGATAGAAGCATGAAAATTGGACAGCTTATTGGCTCAGAGGTCTACTTTCTTTTCTCTGAAAGATTTCCTTTTAAGTCACGTGGTTATGACGTCATTTAATAGATAAAATCCTATTTTTTCAAAGATTTCTCTCGCTCTGGCATCATACATTTTGAGTCAATTTTAATGAAATTGAAATTGCAGCGATAAAAAAGTATCTTTTTATACATTCAATCATTTTCAATTTTCATTGGCGTCATATGACGTCAGATTTGACGTCAGCTTCAAAAGTTTGTTCGCGCTCAATAGCCTTCAATATAGGTCCGATTATCTTGATATTTTTACAAAAGATGTATTTTAGGATGTAGATGTCCACCTTGGCATTCAAATTGCCAAATTCGAAAAGATTAAGATTTTATGGCAATACCGAGTTTCGAACTTTGGTCAAAAATTAAATTTAAATGTTACAAAGCCCCCTGATGCGTTACAAGCATGAAAATTGGACAGCATATCGGCATAGAAGTTTACGTTCTATTTTCTGAATGAATTTCTCTTTAGTCACGTGGTTATGACGTCATCAAAAAGACAAAAAAAAAATTCTTTTTAAAAATTTCTTTTGCTCTGGTATCATGAATTTAAAGTCAATCTTAATTATATCTTCAGAATTGATAGAGTTAAATTGAAGTGATGCATACTGCAAGAAATGTTTGTTATGTCACGTGATTATGACGTCATGCATACTTAAGCAAGAATTATTTTGAAAAATCATATAAAATCGCCAATTAGACCAATGAACTTAAACTGTTCAAAAATTTCGAAACTTAGTACGTTCATAAGGTCTTGAAAATTTCAAGTGATTACGTCATCAAACATGGCAGTTATTCATGTTTGATGGAATGCCTTCTTGAAAATGTGTAAACAAACCTGTTCGCATTCTCAAAGATACTTTTTTTTCTTGATTAATAGAACGTTAGCTGAACAGCGTCATGAGTATTGATGCCAATCTAAAGCATAACTTAAAGAATTTATGTTGTGTCACTTGTTTATGACAACATTGATTTGTAAGCAAAATATATTAAAAAGATCAAAAGATTGTATATATTAACTTAAATAAGTAATAATGCCGTACCTTAACAAGCACAAAAGGTCCAGAAAATTTCAAGTGATTACGTTATCAAACATGACTTATTCATGTTTTTCGTAAAAGGGCTAATTCATGGAAACCCTATTAATTTGCAGAAAGAAATGTAAGTGGTCATTGGGTTGGTCGAGCAAGATCCGATTGTTCTTTTGCAGGAATGAATGCCTGCGTTGAATTGTGAATTTTGATACGTTTTTGAATATGCAATGAATACATGTTAAGTCATATGCTTACAAAGAAAATGATATTAAATAAGGAATGAAAAAAAAATCGATTGAATAACGTAAAAAAACAATTCTTGAGGATATTATTATCTTAAAATTTTCCTGTTTTTTTTTGTTTGTTTTTTTGTTTTTGTTTTTCTGAATGATAGAAAACGGGTGCATAATCAAATAAAATCCATATTTATGCTTTCTCAGTATCTTCTTAAGAAGATGTAAATGAAAAAAAAAAAAAAAAAAAAAAAAAAGATTTAAAGCTTATTTTTGAACATAATCGTAAGTATATATTTAAGATAATGATGATTTACGTATTAAATCATACATTATTATGCATCATTATTCCATTTTTTTGTATTAACTTATATATTTAATACCTTTGAAATAAGCAAACGGAAAGCCGCTTCGTTTGTATCTTAAACAAACGACTTCTAGTTATTTATAAGCTCGTTTGTTTCGTTTCGGAAAGGGTCTCCAAAATGAGAATGGTTATGCTTCTTCTCTTTTCACTCTCTGTTTATGTTTTTGTCGTTATTGTTGTTGTTCTTGTTTTGACCACTGTTCATATTTGTATTTTGTTGTCTTAAATGTATATGTTTGATGTAAATGTAACTCTTGTCACTGTTGTATTAGATGTGTATAATGTTTACGTCACATCCGTATCTGTAAATACTCTCCGATACTGGAGGATAGGACGAAGATTGAAGACTGAATGTGTTTACAGAAGGAAAAAAAAGTGTTAATGTAATTGAAATGATTAAATCCTATTAATTAATCATTCAATTTTCTTTTTTTTACCAGCCATATGTCTTAAAGTAATGCAAATATAGGCCCATGTGTAATTATTCATACCAATACCAGTGAAACACATTTATCAAACAAACAAAGAACCCTTAGAAAATCCACCAACATTGTACTTGAACATTGCACATGGGTTTCACGGTAAAACGTATCTAATAAATGAGTGTTAATATAGATATCGTACGAATTATCTATTTACAACTTTAGAAGCATTGCATTTGATCACACACAGGTACCAATTCTTAGGTAATATGTTCTGGTCACAATCAGTGCAAAAAGGCTAAATGGCACTTACTATTGAGAATCTACGAAACTGAATTTAAAAAATAATTAAAGTTTTTATTTGCTATCTATTTAACCCTTTTTGCATTTATAATATTCTTTTAATTAAACTGTGCTTCTCTTACAATAATATACGACTCTTAACAATATTTATGGCAAAAAAATAGGTTTTTAAGTAAAGACGTTTTAGCTTATAAATGATGATACAATATGAAATAGCTAAGAATATTTGATAAGGTTGAGTATTGTATAACAGTTTATGTTTTATGATAGACTGAGTGAGAATATATACACATTAAGAAGAGAATATGGCTTGCAATAGACTACAACGGCGATGTAGGGTGTAAAATATACAATTGTATGCTGAAATGAGTGCTGCCCCGCCCCCCAGCGATTATTTTTTGTATCACATGCTGAGTTCATGTTTTGTATTTGTTGCTAATAATAACTTACCGGTATATCCTGTCGTGCCTCTGTATTCCACTATTATGTACATCGATTGTGACCAGAGAAATTAATGATTAGACTTACATTACAAGTTTTGAACTTTCTAAATTAATTATTTCAACATTCATTTAACATTTTTCTGATTATTCAAGGCAGGCGAAAGATGATTCTAGACCACATTTCCGTGATAAGATCTTCAGACAGACAGAAAGACAAAAAGACAGACAGACTTATGATCATCTACTTACTGCTTACTTTTAACATTATTCCATATAAAGATATACCTGTAATGTGATATCTTCATTTATATTAAATGAATACTGAAATAATGTCAAAAGCGAAAAGACCTGATTAAAGTATAACTCCTGATAAACATCGTTGTACATTGATAAATAAAAGTTCACATATACATTGTATATTTTCATATATCATATATTTAACCTGTTTACTCAGAAATTACTCTGATTTTCGTACTGATGCATGTTGTTAGAGCTTATTAACCATATGCGGTATAAACTTTTACGATAACAACTGAAATTATCATATTCATTTCTCTGGCTTATGCATTCCCACTGCAATTGATTTAGTTGTAATTCCATGCCTATGTCTGTAATGTACCCCAGATCAAGTACTGCGACTGTTTTAATCATCGTGCCATTTGATAGGTTATGGGCCAAAACATTACTGCATTGTGCCATTTGCGTCGATGATCATACTCGTACTGCCTCTTAACAATAGACCAAAGATTTTCTTTTTGGAACCATGATATCATAATTCTTTTATTTAATCACTCCCCTCTTCAATCTGTATGATATCAAAAGGATATATACAAAATGCTAAAATATTTCACAAGAACTTATTTGGCACACCATTACATCCATGCGCTTTTCCGCCACATTTCACATTTCACATTTCAGTCTTTTAAAACTCTCTGAAACCATTTATTTCTACAGATGTATAGGAACTGATAATGCTGTTACTACATGAAGCCAAACTGAATCCGCGCTTATGATTACACCATTTATTATGATAACCTTATCCTTTATTTTTACTTATTTTTACTGTTTAATATTATGTATTGCATGATGTCTAAAGTTAGGTCTTTAATTATGTCTTAGGTTTTATGTCGTTTGTGTAAATTGTACTATGTCTCATTTTTGACTTTATGTCTAGTTGTTTGTATGACTCTATTGTTACTTTTGTGAAGCACTTTTAAACGTATGTATTTATGAAAAAAAGTGATATGTAAATGTGGTATATAATAATAATAATAATAATAATAATAATAATAATAATGTGCTTAATACAATTAGTATTTTTTTATATAACAACAACAACAACAATGCATCACCATGGCCAGTCTTCAGACATAGCGAAATCGTTGTCAGTCTAAGTGTTACAGTAAAATTTAACGAAACCTAATGTTAAATAATTGGACCGAAAGGTTAATGTCTATGATTTACGTATTACTGAATCAAGTCAATAACAAAAAATGTGATACTTTTGAAACTATGGTCTTGTATCTTATAATTTTCGTCGGCTCGGAGAAAACTTCGACAAATTTTAGAGTTGTACGTACTTTATCATAAGCCATGAGCAGAGATTGTATGACACCTTTAGCGTATCAATTGTATCAAAAAGAAAATATACCCAGGAGGTCGTGGATTCAATCCCCGCCCGTGACAAAAATGGTACTCGTTTGGCTCGCTAACTTGGTGCTTAGCACACAAGCGTAGTTCCAGAACTGGTCGGCCCGATGTCAGGGTAATATAACTGGGTGTGGTATCATGCCACATGTCTACGAGATAATTTCAGTTTTACACCACTCTGTCGAATTGCAAAGTTCTAAAAAATAACATAATATCGGTAGGTTGTTAAACGCAAACAAAATTAAAATGAGCAACCATGATCTTGTTAAATATGTTAGAATCGTATGATATCAATATATCATAGTAAATATTATAAAAAAATTAAAATATTTTGATGATGTTGATGATGATAATGATGATGATAAATTATTATAGTAGTAATAATAAATAACATAAGCCAATCATTTATATTCTAATATTGTGAAATTTAAAAATAACAGTAAGCGTACAAAACTATTTTCTTTCATTGTGAATTGTGTATAGTTATTCATTTCATTTCCAAGGAAACAATGTAGTATTTGATTGCATGACTGTAAGTTATGAAATAGCGAGGTTCGATCGATAAAACCAATTTCCTTATTTTTGATTTATTATGAGAGATAATTGGAAATGTATATAGCATAGAACCATAAACATATGTTGTGTAGCGCCCTGTAAACCAACATACTAAGTTAAGTTTGGGAAAACGATCGAACAGTGGTGCTCGAATTATTTACAGAAGTATCATGTATGTGTGTGTGATATTATCTTTATTAGTATGCATATTGTTCTAAATGAAACATTGTGACATTTTTTTATTCGAATTCTTGTGAAATGGAGAATTTGGAGGTAAAAACACATAGTATCTTATACAATTCAAACCGTTCATTCGCTTTTACTTACGTAATTTATTACATTTATACGAAAGCCTATTAGGATCACCGAAAAAAATATATTAAAATTAAGTCGTTATAACGCGAGATAAAGGCGTTTTTACGCATATAAACTCGTTACAACGCACAAAAGGGAAAACCAAAGGCGTTATAATGCAAATAGAGGCGTAGTTAAAACTCGTAATAACGCGAATCAAGGGTTTAATCACGTGAATCAAAGGCATGATAACACAGAAAGGCATAATTACAATAAATTGAGAATCGTACGTATTAAAAGGAAGGTGTAAAGCCATTGTTTTGCGCTAATACAATGGATGTTCCGACTGACCGGTATGTCGGTATATTGCCATACGCTTCTAGAGAAATACATGTATCGGAAATAATCGGCCGAATCCTATGCCCGATAAGAAATCGGTTTTACAGAAAACATGGTGCAAAAGCAGATTTTTCTTTTCAAATGTCCCATTTATTAAACTTTTAAAGATATTTTCGTTCTTAGATAAGCATGTAACTGACTTATAACTTTTTTTATTAAAGCATCTCGTTCACAGATGATCCCTTGTTGATGTTGAAATCTTTATTTCTTGACAAATAAACTCGGCAAACGTAGGTCACATTGCACGGGAAAACGGTGTTTTCGTAAACGCCACTTCGGGAGAAATCGGCATAATATAGTATACGGTATCCCCGAAACAGGTGCGCGAAGAGCGAGTTTGATCAGTCAAGTGTTGGAAAATGAAACTAAAAAATCTTAATATAGTTTCAATACTGATCGTAACGCTATTGCTTGTGATGGGGAAACCATCCATTTTTTCTTTCACAAAAAAAAAAATAAATAAATAAATAAAAAAAAAAAATAATAATAAAAAAATGGTTTGTTACATTTGGTAAACATGCATCTGTATATGGGTATAGATAGACGTATTACACACATATAGTTAAACATCAACTTCTTAGTCAATGATCATCTTTGAACAAGCTGCTTTAAGCTGTAAAAAAGTGTTATTACATCATGTTAGATAGATGTCTTATAGATGTTTGATATTGAGCAGAATTTTGCACTTATTTGTATGTTTACTACTGGAAACTATATTGTTTATATTCGCTATAATGGAAAATCCTCATATTGTACAATTGTACCTGAGTGAATAAATGATGTCTGTCTGTCTGTCTGTCTGTCTGTCTGTCCGTCCGTCCGTCCGTCCGTCTGTCTGTCTGTCTGATTTTCGTTAAAATGTTTGTTTAATAATATTTTATTTCATATATATGTGAAATGGGGTTGGGCCACAAGTTCTTACAACTTAGAATCGGTCCTTCCCCTACATACAATTGTAGACAATGGCATATGTTAAAATGTTTATCAACTTGCCATTAAACGTGTTATATCTCACAAAAATGTCGTATATGTTGACTTTCTATACTACCAGCATTTTATACATATATTGTACTGCGTATTGTTTTTCCCATATTGCAATGTATATCGTATCGGAAGCAAACTGGCAAATCACAGTCGTAGTTTAACGAATTCAGCTTTGCGTTATTACGCCTTTTTTTTCGTGTAACTACACCTTTGTTTTGTTTTATTACGAGTTTCAACTAAGTGTTCTTACGCCTTTGTTTGGCGTTATTACGAGGGTCAACTTCGCGTTATTACGCATTTTTAGCGTATTTACGTCTTTGTTTCGCGTGTTAACGCCATTGTTTTACGTTATTACAAGATTCAACTTCACATAATAACGCCCTTTTTCCTGTTATTACACCTTTGTTTATAACGCTTTTGTTTGGCGTTATTATAAGTTTCACCTTCGCGTTATTACGCCTTTGTTTCGCGTTATTACGCCTTTGCTTCGCGTAAATTCTAGTTTCAACCTCGCATTAAAACGCTGTTTTGCGTTTTTACGCCTTAATTTCGCGTTCATAAGTCTTTTTATTGCATTTTAACGCCTTTGGTTCGCGTTATAATGCCTTTTAATCGCGTAATAATGCATTTCTCCGCATAATAACGCCCTATGTTATCGTTATAATGCCCTTTTTTGCGTAATTACGCGTTCCTCTGCGTTATGACGAGTTAATTAGCGTAAAAACCTTTATTTCGCATTATTACGACTATTAGGCTTTCGTTCATTTAAGATCTAGATATCAATAATTCAAAGTTTTAACTGCTGGCCAACTTCATAAATTTAATTTTAACTACTTTATTCTGATACTGTACAAGGAAAGACACAATACTCTTTGAATATCATAGTATCGATCTATTTCTATAGATATCTCATTTAAGTGTACTCTGAAGTTAGACAGTGCAATTGGACATCTATTTCATAAATTATATATCATCTATACAACTTGATATTATGCTTATAATGTTGTAACGGCAAGCAGGAACGTATTTAACCGACCATACTTGCGCATAATAATATACCCTGTATTGTACATGTACTTAAACACATTTTTTTTGTTCTCTTATACAATTAAAAAATATTTTCGTTAATAAGGTAGTAATTAATTTCAACTTAGTCATGTACTAAACTATTTAATAAAACTGATTCTGTCTAATTTAAGAATTTAAGCATTATTAAGTATTACTAGCGCTAAGATTATAGAAGTGATATTAGGGCCTGTGTGTGTGTGTGTGTGTGAACGTGATACCAGCGTTAGTTGAATATATATATATATATATATATATATATATATATATATATATATATATATATATATATATATATATATATATATATACGAGTAATGTAAGTTTTGATTATATTATTTTGACAAGTTATTGTAGCAAGCTCATTTAACAAGAATTGCTAACATACAATATATTACATCTATCATATTTGCCAGTTTCCAGCGTTAAGTTTACTTAAAAAAACAACAACAAGATAATTAAATCATTATACGAATGTTTGACCATTCAATTTTTACATATAATTACCCAACGTCTAAGTTTTCCATACAGAACTGGCAAATTTGTAGACCGCTTGACGTAAGATTCACACACCATGACGGCCAAACTTTACTTTATTTAAAATAAAATAATAAGGATTTACTAATTATTTTCAAGTTATTCTAGTTTTCTGTTCATTCTCTACACAATTATTATTATTTTCTTCTTCCCCCCCCCCCTTTTTGTTACCTATAGTCTGATCACAGTGACTTGCTTATTATGTACATGAATGTAGTGTGAACTGACGATATACTTACATGTATAAGTCGCAATAAAAAATCTGTTCTGTTAATCATTCTATTCCTAATAAGCATTAAATGATAAATCCCTAAATATCACAAAGAGAAGTAACAGCTATTTCATTAACAAAATTTAAAACTGAGACTATGTCGCTAAATCCCGTTTATATCAAAAGATGCAGGACTTTCTATAGCTTTGTTTGAAATCAATAAAATAACTAACAGAAGTATGCATAGGCTTTAATATAAAAATATAACTATAGTTCCGATATGAGAACGCATCTTTAGATTTTAGTTCATGTTCTGTATTATATATATTTAGTTTCAAAAGAAAGTATGTACTTGGGTTTTCATTCATTTAAATGTATCATTTCTTCTGGTTGCAAATAACCACTGTAATGACAATAATGCACGTCAAGTTATGTAACTCATTCAATACTAAAAAAGCAAAATTCATTTCTGAAATAAAGAACACTCAGAGCACACTTTCTTTGCATCTCAGTAAACATATAAAATAAGAAAATAATCCATCCCTTTAAAGTTAAACTAGCAAACAAGGACAAGCAAGAGAGAGAGAGAGAGAGAGAGAGAGAGAGTCTTGTATTACTATCATAGCGAGGTATCCCATGTGTGACTCACACCTCACTGTTACGGTCTGTACCTCGATCTGTATGTAAAATGTTGTCATAGCGAGGTACATTTTATCGAGGTATATCACTCGGTATGTAATTCAACATTGAAACTAGCCATTATTTCAGCCCTAAAACCAAACAAAACATAAACACTGTATACAAAAAAAAAGAACCCTAACCCAAACACTTTCCCTGACCCAAACACTTTCCCTGACCCAAACACTTTCCCTGATCCAAACCCTTTCCTTGACCCAAACACTTTCCCTGATCCAAACACTTTCCTTGATCCAAACACTTTCCCTGACCCAAACACTTTCCCTGACCCAAACACCGAAAAATACAAATCGAGGTACGAGATTTTTACCTCATAACGCCCAACGTTAGGTAAACAAAAGCACACAAGAGAGAGAGAGAGAGAGAGAGAGAGAGAGAGTAACACCATTAGTGTCAGCCGGCTGACGAAGTCCGATATTTTAAATTTTTTATAATTTGATCATTTTGGAAACTATGTTTGGTCTCTGTCTCAAATCAACAATACTTTGTAATATTTTGGTGTTAATTCAGATCGGATTTTGGGGGATTTCCATCTTATTTTGTGGCTACAAGATGCTCTTGCTCGTGAAAAGTAACACGAAAACGTAAGAAGAAAATCTTTCAGTATTATCCCTTGCAGTTCATTTCCAATGACACATTCACCATTAAACCGTAATAAAGATATTTTCGGTGTTAAATCATTTTGTTACGTTTTATATTCATGCTATAAATCTGGCTTTCTATGGAAGATTAAGAATTGGAAGGCCATTATTCGAACAAGAAAAACTAAAGCCCGCTAAGAATATGGTGCCTTGGGACGAGCGGCAAGTGACAACCCATTAGGCAAATAACGACTGGGGAATTACCGGAATTTACTACGACAAATAAAATAGCGCCCGAGCAATTCAACCAATTGTTTCCTCCCAAAGTAAATAACCTTTATTTTGTTCTAGTGGTCAAGAAATTACAGAACGTGAGATAGCAGTGATTATCATGGGACCTTGGAAACAGTCCGGGGTTTTATATCTACAATGGCTCAATATGTCCGTGTGGATGAAAAAAGACCGTAGGGAGACTCCGTGAAAATGAAAGTAGTTCCGACGAAAATTTGTATTTAATCGTTATAAAAGCCTTTCTTCTTGGCGCTTTCCATTCTTCATTATTTGTTTTGATGCAGCTAGGCTTTGGATAACTTATTATGACAATGCAATTTCATTGCTTAATACATAGTCGTAAACACCGTGCTTCATCAATGCATTTTCATTTACCCTGGATCTGTTATTATTCACTAGGCAACAATAAACATCGCTTTATAATCAGAGTCATTTGTTTAAATGGTCAAATATTTCCAGAGCTATCTCAAATTATTTCAATGAGGGAATATATCTGCATACAGTGGAGCAACTTGGAATGACTCTCCACGGGTGTCAATAAATCAAACGATTGGAAAGTGGTGGTAAACATGGAAACTAAAAAAAAACGCAAATTGAAACATAGATGCTCAGTTTGTATATGATCCCGGATTAGATTCGATATGTCATAGTTCAATTTTTGGAAGATGAAAATATGTCTTAACATTCATTTTGTATTGTGCGTAACTCCTTTAATTAAGGACATTATTTTTTTTATCTATTCAATGATTACTCGTATGCATTATCTACATATCTATTAATGTACTGATTTTGTATGTAAAATGGAATTATTTTTAATATTTGATATTATGCGAAACATCGGAGCAGAACAAAACAAACTTGTATTATGACTTAAGCAAAACATAAAGCTATCAGCAATTTCTAATTAAAAGTGTGTAGATAAGGTCTTTTAAATTAATCTTAATAAATTAGCAATTTATATAGTTTAAGCGTTCATTGCATTAATTTCTTGTACATGCCTCAAAATTTCTTACAGTTCAGATTTTAATCTATTCAAAACGTCCTTATATCCGATGTAAGAAGTTCAATCTAATTGCGCAAACCCTCAGATTTTAGCATAACACATTTGAATATAAGCTTTCCTTAAGTTTTTGTACATCGGACATATAATGATAAAAAGATACACATATTTTTTTGTTTGTTACACAATGAACCTTTCATCAAACTCCCTTTTCCCCTACATTTTGGATATAGCCATATTCTATTCAATCCCTATTGTTGTATATATTATTTCAAATATTTACAAACCATTTTGTTCCTTTGGCTTTCAAGTACACGTCCTTCCTTTCATCTCGAACGTTTGCTTTATCTGAAAACATATACGCCCTTTTTTTTTATCTTACATTTATCAATCTAAACCATTTTATTATACAGACTGTCAGTTAATGCACAGTGAAAACCTGTCTACGGTAAATCTGAACACAGCAATATTGTGTACCTTGAGCATCCATTTTGTAAAATGTCCTATGTACTATTCAATATAGCATGCTTGTCGGTACCTCCACACTTCGCAGTTCACCGTAAACATCGACCGTACATTTCATTGACCACATATTGGTGTTCCATCATTATTGTTATATTTTAATTGTACCCTAAAATAATGCCTGAAACAAAAGACAAACATGTCTGTTTTGAATAAATGGAATCCTGAACTGTTAAATCAAGCATAACTCTGGAATTATTTCGAACATAACGCGGTTTGATTTACGACTCCGTACGTCAGGGCTCTTACAAAGTATTGGCCAGTTGCAATCCGCTTTCGTGAAAGACAACACCACTTCTCAGTGTGTTCTATTAGCACGGCCATAAAAGGAGAATTCGCTAATTAAGTCGAAAACGCAGGATGATCTTTCTTTTTGGACTTTATTACAAGGATTATAGTTTGTTCATCATACTTCTTCTACAAAGACGTGTAATTGATTGTTAAATAATAGAACAAAGCATGACACTTGCTTTATTATTTCTTTCTGTTTATGTTGTGTCGGTATATAAACCTTATTATCGTAACGAAAATGTTCATATATTTTCTTTGAAATGGTTATTTAAGCTAAATATAAATAGTACTTTAGATGTCCCATGCTTTAGATGCGTTCTCGATATATTCACGTGCCTAATCTACAAAATTCATCTGAAAAAGCATATCGAATATATGAACCTTTATAGTAATATGAATTGACTTCTGCTTAAATAATAACGATATTTATAACTATAAACTTAGAAGGAAATTTAAGCAACATGCAAATATAATGTATATCTTTTTTTTATTTTTCTGCGTGTCTGATGATAACACAAGAATATTGTGTGATGAATGAATATTTAAAGAATGTTCATTGTGAGAAAAGTATAAAGCTCTTGTCTTTGTTAAGATGGGAACTGCATATGTAGACGAAATCACGAAATATGAGTAAATTATTCGGACTGAATGTTTTTTTTTTTTTTTTTTTTTTTTTTTTTAAAGTTGTTTCTAGACACCTCTCCTATATGCACAATAAACCTATTTCCGGCTGGACATTATGCACATCATGTCTATTTCACCGTTTCCGTATGACTGAAAAACGTTTCATTACGACAATGCTTATTCCACCGAGTGCGGCTTTACACTATTTAACCGTTTAATCCACATCGACGCCGAATCTTTTTTTTTTTTTAGATATTTCTTGTTTCAAATGATTTCAGAAATGGAAGATGGGGGCTGAACTGCACTGTTTGTTCGACTGTAAAAAGCAAACTAAATATAGGTATCCGGTTGCAAACGCGCACGTCCGTAATGATCTGGAGCGAAGGCGACTAAAATCTAAAGCGCTTTAGAACAGTTCGACTAGTTTAGGACTTCATCTGATTTCACGAACGCTCATGAGATTGTTATATATTTGCTTATTTCACTCAGAATAACGTAAATGGGTCACTAGTCAGAAGTCAAAGTTTCTGAATGAGTTAATCTTTACCATGGTAATATTGTGTAATAAATATGTTTCACAAGCACTTTCCAGTATATACTATTTAACTTGTAATTTATATCTAGTAACGATTGGTTTGAACGCGAAGAATACCTTAAGTCGGTAAGAGATGATGAATTAAAACAATATGGTATAACAATGTATATATTATTTGAAAGTATGCGTGCCTGTCATATCTTTATTCACTTGATATAATTTGGAAGCAATAACGGAAAAGAGGTAAAAAGCGTAGTGTAATATCATAATCATAGAAGTTTATTCAAGTAATCAGCAGGCCTGTAATGACATATATGGCTACAATTGATATATACGTTTTTATTTTTTTATTTTTTTTTTTGGGGGGGGGTCTTCAAAACAAACAAAAAGAAAAAAACAAACATCGGCGGTGCATATATTTCTATTCATGACTTATATATTGATCTATCCTATATGTGAACAATAATTTAAATATATAAATCTTAAGCACGAACACTCTTAATATCCCGAAAGATGGAACTTGACATTATACAGTTTATACAGGTAAATTAAATTAAATCAGTTAACTGTCATTCTAAAAAATAAAGATCATTGATATTTGAATTAAAATTGCAAAAAATAACAATGAAATACTTACATAAGCAACATACGTATCAAAGACATATTAAACAGAGAAAGGAAACTCCTGTAAAAGCCAGTAGGTAAGCAGCTTATCATTGAATATTGCAAACTTAAAAAAAGTTTGGAAAAATCACAGAGGAAAATATAACCTTATTACAAAAAAAAAAATCAATATCTACTTCAAGGAAATATTTTCAGTTTTATTAAAAATAAGTCTTTTAAATTATGAGTTAAAATCAACCAGTGTAGCAGAAAAAGAATAAAACATTTTTATCTTTTGACTTATTTTAATACAAAAGGTATCATTTTGATGTAATGTAATGTTCTATCGTAAGATACAATTTACCTTCACAGATCTTCAATAGAAAGGGGAATATTTTAAAACGTGACTTTGCGAGAATTGGCCCATTTGTTACGTGCTTTTGTGAGACATTCATATGCATGGTAAAGGAGGAAATATCCGAATATTTTTTTTCAGACGAAATGCGCATGCGTGAAAGCTGGAACTGGTGACAAAATGCAAATTCCTTGAGAAAAAAAAATGACCGCATTTCCCCCAAAATTTATTCGCACTGAATTTTAATGTTGGTAAGAAAATGGAACAGTTTACTTTTAAGTCGATGGGTGTTGCGAATAACTGTTTGTGATTTAGAATTGTCGAATTAATGTAAGCTAATTTTTGTAATTGGTCGTAATTTGATTGGATTCGACTACTTTTAAAGTGTTCTGTCTTATTTAAGAATTATTCAAAGTCTGTGGTAAAATCTCGCGAGAGAATACGAGACCGAGAGCCAAAATTACATTCTGGGAAATGTCTATAAACGTTGACGCTTGAGACATGCTTTGAATTTTCCGGCAAATTAACGCCAATTAGGGCTAATATGGGCGGGTCGGTATAATTCCTACTAACAAATCCTGTTAACCGTGGACATCTCCCCCTATTAAGGAAGTTCACGGACAGAAATATAAAGAACAATATGGCTTCTGTGGTGAATTGTCCTTCACCTTGAAAAGAATTTCTCTCATCTTTGACACTGACATTGTAAATTAAAACGGAAGTCGTATGAATGGCGCATGCGTTCTGTAATTGATAGCTGGAACATATGTCGTGGAAATGTCGGCGCCTGAACGGTTTGCATTGTTATCCAATTTTGTATTGCATAATTACACTCTAGTCAGAATATTAAACCCAGTGCCTTTTATATTGCTCAAAAATATTTAAATAACACGTATACTTCTAATAAAAATAATTATGCATATATTCTATCATATCAAACAACATAGTGTCTTGAATTTATTATTTCTTATCCATGGACTTTCATTAATTAATTGTTTATTCCCGTACAAGTGGCTTAAATCCACACATTTGGCATTCCCATTAAAATTAAAATCACTCGGATTTTCTACATGTACATTAAGTAGACGTTTGAATAAATCAATAAACAATAATAATGCGAATAGAACACAATTCAAAAACTTATATGACGAAAACGACGCTCGCAATTTTTTTTTTTAACAAAGTTTAACAAATATGTCAACATTTGTCAACTTTGCCAAACCCTCATCTTTCGAGAATAAAATATGTATTAAGTTTGTCAATAGAATGAAATATCTAAAATAAAATAAAACTTGGTTATAAATTACATTCATTATCTTTGTAAGACTCAACAACCTTATACTTTCGAATATATTTGCATCAGTATAAGATACATTCACCTCACATTTTTATTAACATTCAATACCCATTAAAGTCAGTGCGACATACCCATTTAAATCCTCAGACACATGATTCCCTTCTATACTATTCGTTATGAACCATAAAGAATGGGGTCCGGGAAACGTGGGTCTACAAGGCGCAATTTTGTGGCCATTTACATTTTAAGTACGGCAGTTTCTCGAACTCTCTTGGGTTGATATGACAATTGAAAATGAGCTCAAATGTTCCAGTCAAGTGAAGTCTTGTGATACTTTAGCATTGTTCGTGAAATGGAGTTATACCAGCAAAATAATATTCCTTTATGCCCAGGAATTGCGCGGAAGATTTACCAATTTCGGGAAATTCGGTTTTATTACAATATTTCGACGTCAACTCGAAAATTCTAATATCGTTTTTATACGACAAGAACATAGTTTGTATAATTGGACGCTAGAACGAGTTGAAATTACAAAAGACTGGATTTTTCATTCGGATTTTAGTACTCCCTGGTGGTTAGTTCTCAAGAAAGCATACGTCGTAACGTTATCAAAATTTTCTCATTTTTACAAAATTCATCACGAAATCAAACCGTGTTGTCCCAGGGAGAATATTTATGAATATAAAGATCGGATTCAAAAGAATCAATAGCATGCAATAATTTTACAATTTATCAATTTTACTTCAGTCCTTATATTCTAAATTGTCTCCGTACGTCTCCACGGGGAAGAATTACGCACTATTTGTCGACCTCGTGACTCATATTACGGCGCGAATCAAATTAGTCCCACTAAACAGGTACAAAATTTGATGCAAACATCACCATCGCACAGTTTCAATGGCGGAATAATTGAATTATCGATATTCCCCCGTCCCCCTGATTTCGAAACTTTTTCTCAAGACAGTGCTTTGTGAAATATTTTCAGACTCTTTGATATGATTATAGAGGAAAATAACAGAGGTCAACCGAATTAACACTTAACGCGCAGTGACGACGCGTTAAAACAAAGCAAATTCAGCCAAATACGTCAATTTGTAATTGTCTCGGAAAAATGGAAATGTATTCCCCACTGACACGGATGTCTTGTGAAAATGACTTTTAACCTTCTGATTTCACGATACCTCAAACAGGCCCGTTAGTTTTCCGTTTTATGGTCGCTGGAACCATTCGCTCTATGAATTTGTCTCCGTTTCTGATGTCAAAATTCGACATCAGGAGACGCTTATATAAGTATTTAGAATGACAAGAGCCTCAGACACCCAGAGTTTTACGACGTTTATATGCTTCTTCTATCGAATATGTATACGTACAAGCCCTTCAGACGGCTTGCTCACGGGTGTCTATATTTAGCATATATTTGCTTTTATCACCGGTATGAAAAGTCAATGTAAACAATTTCCTCTTGTCCTTTAAACATTACGTCTAAAATAACAATAACAACAACGACGACGATAAAAATAATAATTATTTTATTATCATTTCTATTATGGATGATTTATAGTCAAAAGGTTAATCTTATTTACTAATTGCTTTTGATATACTTTTGACATCCCTCCTAGGTTTATTCATATTATAGAAATTGATATATATTATTCTTGTTCCATTAAAATGAAATTAAAGTATTAAAAGATCAGGACGAATATATATATGAATATTAAATGATCCTTTTTATTTCTTAAACCATGGCTCAGTTTTATATTGTTATGTCATACGTGAATCGCTTTTTTATACTCCGTCATAGAATTACAATATATAGATTTCAAAAATAATTACTTATATTTTTTTTAAAAAAAATATTATTCACGTTCAGTCTCTTATTTTGTTTAGAATTTCTATATACATACATTTTAATATTTATACGTGGTTAAACGCCAGATAATTAATGAAACAAAATCTAAGTAAATCAGTCTACGCATTTGTCTTTCGATTCCTTTTTACTTTAATTTGTACAGTACAATCTTTTTTTTTTTAAATAATTTTCTCATTTACCTCATAACAATAAATAATGATATTGGTATTGTATTAAAATAAATCAATGGAATAAAGACAATATACATTGAAATTAGCTATATAGATATATTGTTGCATGTAATAAAAATAGAGGTGTAGGTTTTTTCTTCTTTCATATAAAAAAGCTTGCAATGCTCTAGAAGTAATAAATACCTCTTATAGGATAAAATTTAGCATAATTCTTTTATATAAATTTAATTTTGTAAATAAATAACATGGTGGTATGATTTCGACTGTAATAATGATATTATTTACACTGTAATGTTAGTAATAATAATGCTAATAAAATAGATACATAATTTCCTCATCATAACTGTTTCAATGGTTCAGCAGAAATATTGTTTTTGAACTTGTTATATTTCAACAATAGTATCGACCCCAACAACAGCAACATAATAATCATATTTTATGACCATGATTATAATTGCTAACAACAAATATATCATCAGTGCCACTTAACATGTTTTTAAAGAAAGGTACAAACACGTTCCCCTCAAGAAATACATTTTTTTTGGAAATTTTATTTCTCAAATATATATTTATAAATATATATTTATAAAAGAAAAAGAACAAAAAGAACAGCAGCAACAACACCTTGTTACTGTAATAAACAAATTCAGGAAAGGACTGGACTGAAAGCTTTCAGCTTACTTAAAGTAATCTCCAATAATGTATAGTCTACAGAGGTTTTCGTTTGATATAATACATGGTCAGAATTTTATCATACAGATCTTTTAAACAGAAGTAATAAATTTAGTTTTAACTTCGTAATTATACACAAACAACAATATGATATAGATATTAATCTAATGCAAAAGAGAGAGAGAGAGAGAGGGGGGGGGTAAAAATGGCGGGAATACTTGTAAATACGTATGTCAAAGCTATCTCTTTAAAAATAATATACATGAAACTATTAAATGATGATGATGATGATGATGATGATAAGATCCCCGTTCTGACATCCTACGTACACTGATTTGCTAAGTTATATCTAATTTTAGAAGTTTAATTTGTGAACAATTTCAGTAGTTTATTTTCTTCAAATGGAATAGGTAATGGTGAAATTTTAAGTTATTCTGACTTGTACATTAAATTGCTGTTTTATCAACATATTTGATCTTTAATCTCCCATCTTGTATCGATTTGGAAACGTCTTGAATTTCCACAGTACGGTGCCTTATTTGAACATTGGCCACATACTTTCATCCCATACGTCCATTTTGCGGCTGTCGTTAAACGTAAAAGAGGATCCGGGGGATTGTAGTTTTTCACAAGTGAAAAAGTAAACTCTACAAAGAATTGGAGTTCGATAGCGGCAAGCTCTAGCAGACTCCCAGGAGCCTTTGGAGAAGAATCTTTATACAATGATATTTCGATTCTGAATTCCACAAAGTCATATTCGGAGCGCAAAGCGTGTGTTTGCAAGCGTAATAACCCAAAGGAATCCGAATGCTAATGGGAAGCTACATTCGGGATGCTCTTGGGACGTTCGCTATATCTCAACGTCGATTTTTAAATGAATTTGTAATGATGATAAATAGAAAGCCTTTGTAGTTCGTCTATTCTATTTCATAGCAGACTGGTTTGAAGTGTATAGCTATTTGGGTCACGCAACGAAAGTTATGGATCATAAGAGAGAAAACAGTGAATCAATAATACCGAAAATTTGTTTATAAATGTACATTTAACGATATATAAAAACCATAACAATAAAGGCAGTGCTTTGAAACTGATAACTTTTCTATATCGTGCTTTCCAAAATAGTAATTGTCTACTGTTGATCTTTTGATGTAAAGGGAACTCCTTATTTTCATCATAATCATTCGTTTGAAGAAAGGTTGATACAGAAATTTATGTAAACTACAAAGCTCGGTGTAATAGAGACATTAAAACTGTTCCGTTTCAAAGAAATATTTTTTTGTAATTGGTATTTGCCGTTTGGAATCCTGTTCTCTTGTACAATATCCGTAATAATTATCACTCAAAATACATTAAAATATCATTTGAAAATATAAACATATTCCAAATAATTTTTGCATTTGCGAATTTGAATTGCGATTTAAAGAAGGAAAAATGTAAAATAAATGCAGGGCGATTAATGATTAGATACGGTGATAAATGTATGTTTTGTCTAACCATCCACTTTGACGGCCAATATTTAGCGCAAGGAATTTCATTTGTTGTAAATTGTATTGTCATTATCTTTAAATAGTTTAGTATTGAAATTTAGCCCCACTTTACCACGAAGCTACATTTGATCTATGTAATCTAAATCAACTTTAAATTAAAGGAGGAAATTTTTTGAAAAAAAAATCTAACAATAATTGAATGTATATATCGGTGTATACTTGTCTAATAAGAAATGCTATTCGTCCAGTGAAACATTTTTGAGAACATTCCAAGGTCTTCCTGCAAAAAACTAGGATAAATACATATTCAAAAGAAACAGTTACATTTGTTACATTTGTTTTTCTTCAAGCCTCGATCTAACCGAATAATACCTCCAAATATAAAGTATCGGTAATTGTATGTTTCTGTTAAATGAAATACTGTTTTATTCTGCTTTGTAATCGTTTAAAAGTACTTTGTTTTCCAAACATTATCTTAGTAAAACATTGAACAATACCTTTCTCTGTATTCGATGCATCTTATTTGCAGCAGATTACGAAGCTTGATGCGCTTCCAGACAAACGTATCTGAAAATTTAATACGTCCATCGGGAGTAGAACAGAACAGCCCGCGGACTGGTTTACTTCATTCTAAACTAATCGGACGGGTTAATTGTTAATCGAATAAACGTCATGTAGGTCCAGTCTGTACGAAATACGAGTCAGCGGTTCGGTGATACTGAACATATTTACCATATTTGAAAGGAACTCACGAGGATTTGGTTATGATATTGATGTATATACTTGTGTACTTGAAATTATACCGCTATGTATTTATTACAAACATTAAACGTTGTGTTAATTTTGTTTACTCGATCACATATAAGATTTAATGTAAATTTTAAAATAAAAGTTACTTATGGCATTTGGTGTAAAAATGAAGAATATTAGTGCAGATGCCACTCATAATTTGGTTTTAACTAAAATATGAGGCTTTAGCTTCTAAAAACTGTAAAAATTAAGTGTTGGTTGTAAAATTTCAATATTAGGAATATATATAGAAATGTTAAAAAAAGTTGCAGATAATTATAAAACGTGAGATGATTTTTTTTTGTGCAAGGCAAATATGGGATTTTGAAATCATAGACAAGTAATAATTTAATGAATGAAATCTTTTAGAACAAATACTATAACCTCTATTAAGATACTGTAATGATTAAAGATTTTTAGACTGGAGTAGAGTATTTCCGAAATTTATATAAATAAACAATAACATTGTGGCTCTCTCCGGGGATACAAATACATAAAAACATATCATAAACATGTTAAAATTTCCCTGATTACATTACCAGAGCAAAATGCCATAGAATCTAATATAATTAGATTGAATGTTATAGAATGTTATTGAATGTTATAGAATGTTATTGAATGTTATTGAATGCGTTTAAATGTTTTGGCTGTTGGACGGCGCCCGGTCCAAAGTTGTTCAGACGCGGATACGATATTTAAAGTTGTTATTTATAATTCGTAATGCACTTTATCTTATAAACACCGATGCATTGTCGACCATTTATGCTTATTGTATTCAAGTTGCCTCAATATTTTAAGATACGTATGTGCTGATCTAAAAATATTTCACGGGTCCGTGCATATAGCCGTGAACTATAATATTCATATACGAACATGAACCAGGATGAAATATCATTTTATCATACTAGTACGTCTTATGACCATAAGATATGGTTGAAATACAACACTTTCTGAAACAGATACTTATACGAAAAAGATAGGAAAAATAATTATATAGAAACAATTTGGTCTATAATATAGGGAACATGTATACTGAAATGTGAGTTACCAGGTTCTGGAGCAATGAGACTGTATTCTGAGAATTCAAATGCAACATAGTGAGTCAATTAATATTCTTGATAATGGGGCTGAAAACTAATGTCAAGAAAAATTAGAAACATTTGTGCATGATTATGAGTAATGTAAAACGATGTTATTTTTGTTGTTGTTGTTTTATTAAGTATAAAGAACTTATTGATATTGCTCATTAATATTATTATTCATTTCCTTGGTATCAGAAAATCTATTAATTAAATCACATGACTAATGTATCAATTATAAATTTCTTATATACAAAAGGCTGATTCATAATTGCAATAAAAAAGTTGTAAGTTAATTCATTTTACATCGATTACGAAACAAGTTCACACAATTTATATTAATCACTCCCGACGGCGTGGTCATTATTGTGTGTGTGTGTGGGGGGGGGGGGGGGACCAGAGAAAACCCACGTGCTGGACGGGCGACCACTTTATCCTCTTACAAACGTGACCAGGAATCGAACCTGGGACGCACTGGTGTGAAGCGAAGCGCGTTACCACTATGTTATCCAGGTACCTGTATGAATAAAACAAACCTACCCAGTAGCATATCACTGGGGGAAAAATGGAAATCAATATGTAAAAAGTAAGGTGGTCCTAAGGATATTCCAAACCCGTATTTCTAAAATTTTAAAAGGTGTTTGCTCAGCATTTTTTTTTTTCAGAAAAAACAACAACTCTTTTCTCCTTTTTTTTTCTTTGAAAAGGTTGAGCGGTGTACGTTATTTCCTTATTGTCGTCAATGTGTGCTTATACATATGCGTATAACGCAGTCTATTTATTTTTTTAATGACTTATAATTCTGCGGTTTTTTTTTTTTTTGCTTCTCATAGTTTTTTTCTTTTATATGTATGTCTTATAATTGTTATCTTCAATATTTTGGAGGAAATAAAGATATATATATATATATATATAATATATATATATATATATATATATATTATGAGAAGTATTCATCTCCCTTGAGAATGAATATATATTTTTTATGTTATTCTTTTAAAAAGAAACTAAAAGGAAGTAAATTCATGTTTTGTCTCCCCTGCTTACAGTAACATTTTGAAATATTTAAAAAAAGTGACCCGTGCATATTTTCTTTTTTTTTCCAGCTCTTGGATTATGCTTAATCGTATTATCACTGTTTATGAAGTTTTGTAAAATAGGCATATGTCGCTGAAGGGTAAATTAGTAATTTTCAGCACAATGATTTTTTATCAAACAAGTAGAAAAGAATACATTTATTCCTCCAAAAAACATGACCTTTATAACAAGATACAATCAATAATTACAAATAAATAATTTTATACCGGTGATCGTTTTGGTCTGGGTTTTTTTTTTATTATTATTATTATTTTTTCGTATTTTGGGATATCGGACAGAAATAATTTTTAAATTTGACGATATGATTATACACATATATAAAAGATCTACATACCATAAGAAGACTCACGTCATTGGTCATTTGTTAAAATCAGCTATAAATCATGTCCGGTTGAGTTTGATAATAAAAAATTGGCGTGTTTTTAAAATCAAATTGGACAATCTTACCACAACAACACCGTGTTATAGCATAGATAAGGGGTTTTATACTCGTATATCATTTGTACTAGTTGATAAATGTGACAGGATGTTTAACTCTACTCTTTCACTCATCCTTTTAAAGTTTCGCCATTGCAGGTTAAATTAGAAGTTCTGGGTTGTATTAATAAGCACAATCCATTTCAAGGCCCGAGATAGGACTTCTTCTAACAAAATGGTGCCATTCATCTAACGTTCTGCAGGCCACCCGGAATAACTGAAACATTGATATGGTACCACTCATAATTATAAAATTTTTTTTATCTTAATTATGATATTCATATACGTTCAAAATAATACAGAATTAACCGGGGAGCAGCGCTGATGTCTGTACCGACATCGACAATAGCGCAAATAAGCTACAATCATGGCCTCTGTAGTCTGTCACGCTTGGCCATGTCTGCTCATAGTAATTAACGTATTGCTTCTTTTAATACACTTATATGACACAAAATATTCATGTGATAATGTTCTCTCCGTATAATCATATTACCTTGTCCAAAACAATGACCCGCAGTAAAAGAACGCATTAATTTTTTACATCATATTTAGAATTCCTCTTTCATTTCATATACATTTTTTATACTTCAACATATTTGAATTACATGCCATTCCTGACATGCAATCGAGTAATTTTCGGTTTGTGTTGTAATCACATGACAACTCTAAAAGCAATAAATCGTGCGATTCGAACACAACAGAATCTTCCAAAGCCTCCGAGCTAAAACCTTGTGTCACTGATCAACGGTGACATTCAACAGATGTCTCCGAGGATGCCATAATACCTTTAAAACGACCTGTATTACAGTTATGATTTTAAAGGTACTTTGCCAGACACGAACGATTTTCGACCAATAGAATGCTGGTGTTATCAGATAGGGCGAATTTTTTTATAATACATTTATATAATATTGTTACAGTAGATCATATTTAATGCAGTTCAGACCGATATTTCAAAGACAAAAAAAGTTTATTATATTGTTTGATCTTTAAACACTTTTCCCAGAGATATAAAATCCTTTGTGGCAATGGAATATATCTGTTCTGGTTAATATCAAACAGCATAAAACACTATGTGTACTCATTTAACACTACATTGGCCATATAGGACGACATGGTGCTTACTTCTGAAGGGAAGATTGTCCAAGTAATGAGAGGGAGGTCGTGGGTTCGAGTCTAGTATACAGTGTTATATGTGTTTAAATACTGGTAATTGGGTGCGATACCATGTCGCTTGTTTGTGACAAGCTTTGGAATATCTGTCCTTAATGACTGAGGTAGAATGGTTGACCAACTAGTCCATCAAACAAACAATCAAATAAGAAGACATAGGGTGATCAATTGATGTTTATATCATGCATTAACTTCGTTTTTCAAGGTGGCCATCTTAAATCCATACATGTCTTTGAGTTGGGAGTCCAAAAACTATATATTCTATTTCATCCCCCCCCCATTCCGCCACCTTTAGTTTCGGCGACTAACTAATTAATGAAACTTTCATTCATTCAAACATTATATACATGTATATAACAAATCATTGATATTAAGATATACAGTATACTATTTTAAATGTTCGTAAATACATTTAAATTATTAACTTTTGAATATGAAGTCTATTAATATTAATTAACATTGAAAAAAAGAATGAATGAACCCGGCATAGACAGATAAACATAAACATATCCTGCACATTATGTGATGTTAAAATGTCACTAAATGTTTTATGTTACCATGTAATATATCAGTAAAGTGACATATAGATCCACAAATCATGGTGATTTTATTTATATGTTTTATATTCTACATATTATGCATTGATCACTATTACGAATTCCTTGTTCTAATTCTTGCTTTATGAACAAAAACGTAATCTTAGAAGTACAGTACCGTCACCTGTTTTCTTTTCACTGATTTGCTTCAAATACATTAAAATAACGAGTATTATATAATTAAAAGAGTCAATATACCAATTATTCTGTAGTATTCATGGATTTGTTTGTCTCCTGAGTTTAACGTCCCACCAACAGTATTTCAGTCATTTGGAGACTATGCATATGGGAGACAGATATAGTTTTGCCATACTGCAGTATCACGCCGTTGACATTTGGCTTGTACACTCTGTCACATTATCCTTACACCGGGCCAACCAGCCCTGGAAAGGCCGGACGTCATGCAGGGAGCTACGGGTATCATGCTTCAAGACTGATAGGTCCTTGCTAGATGCTCAGCAATTGTAACGTAAGGTCTTCAGGCACATTCTGCCTTTTTAATTTACAGAATGCAAATCCGTGCATTTCCACATATAAATGTAAAAATACGCAAATCCTTAATTCTTTATAACAGATACCAATCACAGAGATAGACAGTTGATTAATTTACATCAAGTTTTATCAACGAAGAACCTGACAAGCCTAAAAGCAGTCGGAACATTGTCTTAATATTTCCTCCTTATGCTTTCTGATTAGGTTTAGCACTGGTCGTATGTAGTTATTTATAGCTCTAACAGCATCTTGGTAAAGTATCAACCCCGGTATTATCGGTATAGATGACTGACCGGTTAGAGTGTCCACCAAGTAACCGGGAGGTATTGAAGTCGATCCCCTGCCGTAAATGACAAGATTCGTAATATATGGTACTGGTAAACCTCCGACATATACGGGTAGTTCCAGGACTTGTCAAGATAATGTGACTGGGTGTTGTATCATCATACCACTTGTCTACGACATGACAGGTAACTGAGACAGCACTGCATCTGTCTGTTTCCAAAATGACCAAAAAAAAGCGTTAAAAATCCCAAACAAACAACTGACCTACAATGGTATCCTTGAATACAGATAAAGACTAAAGAGGTAACTGTTGGCATTTCTCTGTCTTTTTTTTGTGCATTTTATATGCACCTACATTTGGAGTTAGTTCATTTTTTAATATATGTTGGATTTTGTGTTTCCTTATTGATGCTGATTTACTTACTGTATTGTGTTCTTGATACTACATAGCTATAAGTCTTTATTGTGTTTTAAAATATCGTTTTAAAAACCCGGCAAGTGCACAATGCATATACATTTAAGACTCAGATGATTTTATGTGACAACATTAACGTATGAATCTATCTTGTTGTGTTATCTATTTGATTGTATAAAGAAAAATCACCATAAAATGATGATTACATATATACAGAAGTATAACGTACGAGTATCTACGTAATATAATATATGATCATGTTATTTGTTTACTTTATACTCACCTGTCTGTCTAGCTAAAAAGCTGGGTACCATTATTCAGACTTCATTATATTTCAAACTGCTTAATTCTGAAAGATGGAAATTCAGTATGCGCGGACCTTAATTGAATCTTTACTCACATCATCATATAATAAAAACTCTCAATTTAAACCACAAATAGAGAAGTCACCATTTTAAATTCATAAGATTTATTAATGAAACCGTATGCAAATACTTATATAGAACATATTTATGCAAATATGTGGAAAAGACCACCGAATATTGCCGGCGATGTTCCTTTAACCCTTCTCGGAATGAGCTTCCAGCCCTCAATTTGTATTTATCGAGCACTGGTATCTCTAACAATTGCTCATTAATTTTTCATAACTTAATTTCAAATGTCTTTTTTCACCGTTGATCGCGACGGCACGCTTCCAAGTGCATTAGTTGATTGGCAGATAGGACATTTTGGCTCTAATGAGGGCGATGGCAACATTTGAATCCTGTAATCGGGAAGTACTTTATCCATACCTATCTGTCCAGCTTAGAGTCACATTTATTGTGGATATTTGTCAGATTAAAAGCAGTTTTGACATTTTAATTAAAAGTTACGATTATTATGAAATTAGAAGTTGTAAGAGTATGTCAGACGACTTATGCACATGAACATGCAATAATAGCAAAGTGGACATTTGTGAATTATCACTTGTTTAAGAGGGTGGCAAATATGAATTTGTTTATTTTTGAACGTGTCTACGCATGTATGTACATGTATTTGTTAAGGGTGTTGCACTGTGTTATTTATATAAAAATAGTTCTCCCAAAGCCGTATTCAGCATTTTGATCATAAATATCATCTAAAACTTAATTTTCAAAAAATCTCATTGAAATAAAGGTCATATTGCAGACTGTCGCAGCTTGCTATTTCCATAACTTGTTCGTACAGGGCTAACCCGATACGTTACAGTGGACGTGAAAAGAGTAAAAGAAACAACAAAATGTTTAACATCGAGTGCAGTTCTACATAAATTTAGATAACCACTGACGGAATCGAATGCAAAGTAATTTGTATAATTCCATCTCATTCAAATGAATCGTCCGATCAAAGAGAAATTTTCTCTGATACAAATGCCGCCACAGAATGATAGAACAAATTCAAATTTGCTCCAAAGCTCAGGGGAGAAGTTCAAACGCACCGAGCAGTGCTTTGGGTCCATTGAACTATTGTTTTGGGCCCGGTAATTGCCGACGGGGCGAATGGCGATAGTTTAATGAAAGATCGTGAGTGTAAATAAAATTTCTCATCAGAGTTTGAAATAATGCCAGAAAATACAGATAAGATAAAATACAAAGTGCTGTAACTTTAACTTTCATTTAGTTCTTGTCTCTACTATGTATTAACGTTGCATCCAGGATTCACTTTCAAGTACTTTTCAATTAATCTTCGAGTGAGCGTAACTGAATCATATCTGTAATTACGTAATTGTTTTAAAACAAAATTACTGATATATCAGTTAACTGACAATACATTAATGAATAAAATAGATTATAAAGGTGTTTTATTGCTTTGCTATCCTAAACCAGTGCTATTTTTATTTCAACAATATTTTTCGTTTTAGTTATGAACATATTTATTATTACATTTCAGACAAGAATCAACATTCCCTTGGAAGTTGACGAAAACATGTGGCTGTCAATCTCAGCCTCCCTAGTTCGAGACCAACCTTGGCGTCTACTATTACAAATGAGAAAATTATATACATGAGAATGTGAAAGTTGTCGGTTACTTACGGCAGTGCTGGTTCCAGATCTTTACTTTCCAGGGAAAGATGTAAAGAAATATGTAGAAAAATGTATATAAAGAGACGTTAATGATTATTCATAATGATAAAGATTCTGATTCGTATATCCTATTCGACTTAAATTAATACAGTTTTTCGTCTAAAAATGCATGTTTACATTTAATATAGCAAAGAAAACGTGACATATGGATAATTTCCAAACATGTGCAATATTTTCACTCTTACATACATATAAAATGTTGTAAGATATTCATTCAGGATGTCTTATGTGTAAATCGGGTTTTTTTCTTTTATTTGTTAAACAGAAAACTTGATTTAAAAAAATATTTATCTCAGTAGATAAAAATATATTTTTACACATAAAATATTTGTATAAATTTAGCCACATATATATGTACATGTATATTACTTATTCTTATACTAGACTTGTGACGTTAGCTATTATAATAAAAATAATCAAATGATAATGCGAAGATGATAACAATATCATTATTAACATTTTTATTTAATACCGATCATATATTTTAAGCAACAAAGTATTTATATATCTATATCTTTCAGAATGATATATTACATAAACAAATAGTTATTGCTATAATTTTACTAGTTACTGCTATAATTTTACTAGTTTTTGCTATAATTTTACTAGTTATTGCTATAATTTTACTAGTTATTGCTATAATTTTACTAGTTACTGCTATAATTTTACTAGTTACTGCTATAATTTTACTTTTACATTATAGTATTTAATGCACAGACCTACATTAAATGGGAATGACTTTCATAAGGATAATGGGTTGATAACATTTAAGAGGAATTTCGTATAAAAAAATATACTTTATTATCATTATATCATCTGCGATAAAGTAAATTCATTTTTGTATATGACCGATAAAATGTTATCTTCCAAGTAAATCTTCGTTCATTTTTTTCTCGACATTCGATGGCCATTTTTTGGAAGCGTATTTATTCAGATAATGTCCACGTTGTGGATTTATAGATGCCATTGTGTGCTCTATTTAGGCATGACATAATGTTAGAATGAATTATTAATGAAATGTATGTAACAATAATTGGCCTGACATGCTTAACGTCCGGATTGCCATTTGAGGTTTTTCGTACAACACGTCGTTGACTCACGGTTAGCTTTTCAAGTTCCGTGACATTTTTAGTCATATTTGCTCGATCTACCAAAAAGGTTTAATACATAAATGGATATGTGGATATAAATACCATCAATAGTGATATACTTAATAAAAATAAGATATATTGATTCGCTCATATTTGAATATCACAAACAAGATATATGATTTTTTATCACGGGAAATCTTCTTACATCGTACCAAAACATGTTTCTTACTTCATTTAAATTCAGCCGGTAGGAACAGTATTTGTATGAAAAAAAAAAAAAAAACATGCATACAGAAGATACTTCAAACGTTGTATTTCCTAAAGCAGGCTAAATATATTTTGAAAATAAATATGAATTATGAATATAAGCCTATCATATTTAAAAAAGATAGTTGTAATATTGTACACGTAATTTCGGAAATATGAGGATTTAAATGAAAGAAAGAACAAAGTAAGTGTATATTCAACATTCAACGAATTTATGTTAAAATAGCAAACAATATGTATGTGTATGTGTTTTTTTTTTTTTTTTTTTTTTTTTTTTTTTTTTTTTTTTAGCAGTAAAATACATTTGGGATGGTTGGGATGTCTATCGTTTCTCTTTTCTACATATTTTTATATTATGTTTCCTAGCCAGACCGCGGAGACTCGTGTGTTTAAAACTTATGCGTTGCTTCAGAAACATACAATAAAACAGAATGGAAATTTTATTAAGATTTGAGATTTGTTCATATTCACCCATATCAGTTCTCAAAAATTAGAGGTAAAATCATTTATTTTATCATTTTTCCAAATTTTTAAACGGTTATAATTCGTGAACTACTTTACATTAGAAGAGATATATTTTAATGCTAAACTTCACTTTTAATACACGTACAGTTTATTATTAGATTTTGAAAAAAAAAAATGGATATTGGAAGGTAAAATCTAAAGGGTGATTCATTTGGTAGAAAGTAACACTTCAGCATTAAATAGTATCCTCATGATCTGAAAAAAAAGTATGCAATGAAGCCTCTTTGAAGCACACTTTCTCGTGCAAATGGATACTATGAAATAGAAAAAAACAACAATCATAATCGATCGCAAGAAATGATTAATTTTCCGGAATAATTATATTCATGGAAGCGGAAGCCATTAACGTCAGAAAATATCAAAAAACAAAGACAGACAATAGTGTTATTGGGTAACGACAGTATTGAAAATAATTATTATAAGCCCACACTGCATCGCTTTGTGGCCACGGACAGAAGCAATTTGTTGATGAGGAGTCGGTAAGAAACACGACACTATTCACATCTAAGTTGCGTTTTCTAATTTTCTAAAATCGCAATAAAATGGAGGAAAATGATTAGGGAAATTGCAATTAACAGTCACGTGCAAGGGAGCCTGGGAAATCCAAAACAAATGCTCATGGACGTCCGCTAATAATTGAGAATCTATCGAGCACTCTCCGCGCGCATCATTTTTATCTTAGTGTAATGGCGTATCAGAAATTTCTCACACATATGCGCATGTCGGAAGTTAATGAGCACGTGACCGACAGATCGACACGTGACCAATCTGTTTTAAATTTTATTATCAGAATTACAATCTCTCAATATTGGCCGCAAACCATGCCAAATTGATATCAAATTATAGCAAAATGTAGGTCTAATGATTTTATAATATCCGAGCTCTTCCCGGATGAAGCGAGACGAGTTGTGGGAACATTGACAAATACACGTATTTTTTTTTATGAGTTCTGTGGGAAACGTCTTTGCTTAATAACCATAACCTGCCTGCACATACGCATTGTATCGCTTTAGAACAAAAACTGGTTGCTTTCTAGTAATTTCTGAAAAACGAAGATAATATTTATTTTGTACGGCCATTAACTTTTATTTCAACAAGAGTACATAAACTGATTTTTGCAGACGTAATATTGATCGCATTGTACCCAGAACAAGTTATCTGTTTCAATCAAGTTCGTACATGACAGTTTTGTGTCAATATTTGCGTTTAAAATGTTATTTCAAACTTGGAAATTTGCAGGCGGACGCCACATGTATGGTGGATATATTCGCATGTTTTTGCGTACTTCAAATGAGCCTATCTATAAATGTACAAATTTATGCGTATTACTTGCCCTATTTAGAACATACACCTACCTGTCCTTTTTCTACGTTCTATTACAGCAACCTAACGTATTACTGGTGATTTCATTGTTGGATTATCAAAATTTGTATTAAATAAACGCATGTTATTATATACTCATTGTATATATTATTTATATAATTGTGTTTGGAAATGACTACCACTGTTGTATATCGTATTAAAATTTGATCGGCAACCATGATACATGTACATAAGTTTCCGGCTTTTCCCACCAATGTTATATATTCAGTAATGATGGTGACGCTTTGATTGATTTAATGTCCACGTCTGTGTGACACGTTTCTGGTCTAGTTTTGACATGCGCATCCAATATTCTTTATCATTTTATTCACATACAGATCATGAATTTTAAATGTACTTTTTCCGCAATTGAAACAATCATAATATGTAAAAGATGTCAGAGATATTGAAAATGAAATAAGTTACATGTTCATGTGTTCTGAATATAGACCTGAAAGGAAAATGTCCATTGGTTTTTATGATTAATCAATTATAAGACCAAAGTTATATGATCCATCTGCCATTGTGTCATTCTACCCATAACAAAGTCGGGAGAAAATTGCGGTGATTACATGATAAATCTGCATAAGAGAGACGTACACTCAGTTTACTGTTAATTGTAATGTATTATTTCTTTCAACAATGTGTTATGCTGCAAAAAATCCGCTACACTAATAATAATTTCGAATGACAAACACACACCATAATCATACAATTCATATACCAACGGATCATTATTCAAAAATTAAGATATATATATATAAATATTTTTTTTAATATTTTTTTGTAAGGTTTGATATTATACAGAGCGTATATGCTGCTCTTATGCTCACATTTAACACCAAGATCAGTAATATGTATAACTTGACATTGTCCATATGCCATATTAATTATTTCATCATGCATTTTTCTGAATATTTGCGGATGTATTTGTGTTTGTAACTACTTATTTGTTTTGTATATATGTTCTTTGATTTCACATTGTATATATTCTTCATATCTCCAGAAATGGGGGAAATAAAGAATGAAATGAAATGAAAGCTAGATGATATACATACATAAAGTATACATTTATTGAATAATCGAAATGAGATATGGAAAGTGAGTGGATCTTTAGACACGTATAATTAGATACGTATAATACATTATTTGATTAACATGAATTAATGTGTATCAATCGGAATACATAGGGTAATTCCGTCCATCCTTTATTACTGAGCTGTTTCGATCGAATGTAATTGTGGCCCAGACTGAGAAAAGGAGCTACTGGTGAAAACACACACACACACACACACACACACACACACACACACCATGTTTTAGTTTTCTTAATATTCAGAATTTATAATGACCAAAATGTACTGTCAGCAATATTACAGTAAACATCTCAATACGCTCGTAAATCGCCGAGATATCAGACATTTTACGTTAGTTGGTGTTGGAGTCTACAACCCTTCATATTATAGTTAATGACTTTGGAAACGCACGCCTGCGTTTTTATTTTTTTTAACACGAAAGCGAAATATGAAGGATTCCACCAAATGTATATCACATATATACTTTAACGTGTTGGCGTGTAAAAAGCGGAAAAAATAAATAGGTTACAACGAGTGTGTATGAATATAATCATGTAGTGCTTTCGTTATAAAAAACACACTTATCCAAAGCGTGTGTTTTCAAAGTCTTAAGTATATATATGTAACACGATGTAAATACATGTAAACAAAATAAAATCGATCTTACAATATATAGCGTATAAGCAGAGGTTCCTCATTTTTTTTTAATAAATTATGTAACTTCTTATTTTTATTCACATTGGTTATTTAGTTATAGTTACTTATTATCTTTCTTCCATATAAATAAGATCAAGTAGTTATTGCATATTTACATACTCATATTGCTGTAAAGGTCAACCTAGATATAATTTCACGAAAACCAATAATCTCTATATTTCAGCCGACTATATACTCGGTTGCATATAAATGTATGGTTTTCGTTAATTTAAATGTATGTTTTCTTTCAGAAATGTATATCACTTAAAGTTTGCTAAGCAACAATCAATACTCTATTTTACTTTTAAGTTGAACTGTTATAATGAAAAGTGCATACATTCTTAATTTAATCATCAGTTTTGAAATTTAGATTTTGTTTTCGTCTAAATACTACACTCAAATTTATCTATTTCTGAAAGAAAAAAAAAGTCCTATATTTATTTGCTTTGGAAATATTTAGATATGTTTATTAAGCGATTAAGATAAGAAAATCAAAATGTATAGATTGTTTTCAAATATGTGGCAAAAATTTGATATTGTATTTTTTATATTTATAAAATTCCTTGTGGAGAGGTAAACCAGTTTAGGTATAATGGTAGGGAAATCGTATTGAAAAGAGATAAAAAGTGGAGCATGTATCATTGTGAAACTTAAGTTAGTGCACACATTTAGTTAGACGCAAGATCAATTAAATGACTCAGAGACTCACAGTTTTGTTCATTTTTTAATTAGAAGGATAGTCAACGACAGAACAAAAAAAGAATGAATATGACATGAGCATTAAATCAAGAGATAAAAAGAAGCTGAGAATTTTTAAAAAGAAATATATCATCGAAAACGCGTTTATTTTCTCATGGAAATTGGTTGCGCATTAAACGTGTAAAACATATCACGTTCTGCGCACGTGCGAGTGTAATCGATTGCGCGCGCATCCTGAAAAACATAACTTAATAACTCTGACAGGACTTCGATATGGACATGCGTTGCACGTGCGCTTGGATCCTAATTAGGTTTTACCGATGTTCCTAAAAATTCTCAAAACCCCGGAAAAGAATAGCATACATTGTTTGGGAATATTTGTCAAAGACGACAAAAATGGGTTTAAATTGTTCAATTTGTTTCCGAGTTAATGGCACGATCATGTGATAGAATTACTCTCGTACGTAATCTGTTTATACGCTTAAAATGGTGGAACGGGGCTTATTAGGTTTAAATATATTAGTTTTCCATTCCCTGGGCTTGTCATTTTAAGCACTGACATGTTTATTACGCAAGGACAATAGTAAATACCAAACGCTATGCGATTTGCATTTCAAGGCTGGTTTAGTAACGGCCATTTTACTGATGCTAACGATTGGGGTGTCTTACTATGGATATAATTGTCATAAATGGTCTTTTTAAGACCGAAAGTTACAATTAAACATTATATATATATTTTTTTTTTTTTGAGAATAATAACTCTGTCGTGAAAAAAAACAAACAACTGAGCTCGATTACAAAAAACCAAACCATGTATCAATTTTGAGTTAAAGTATTTATATCAGCATGCTTTTTCAAGTGTTTTTTATATTATTTTTTATGAACAGAACAGAACAGAACAGATATTTATTGTATCTCAACGTGTACATAGTACATAGTTGCATCAATAATACAAACATGTAATCTGTCACTGATCGGTTGGTATTCACACACACACACACACACACACCATACTACATAGTCTACATCTCATATTTAGACATCAATACTCTCTCTCTCTATCTATATCTATCACTCTCTCTCTCTCTCTCTCCCTCATTGGAATTTACACTCAGAAATCTCATAGCATTTTAACAACAAGATCTAAATCTAATTGATTACAAAAATGCATTATTAATAAATGTCAAGGCACAATTTATCATTTTAGTCATGAAAGTTTTGTCGAAGATTGCTTTAATCAAGGTGTGTATGTATAAATAAATATATTCAATGGTGAATACCAATTAGTGGTTGCTGTCTTTTTATTACTATTATTATTAATCATCCATATATATTTTTGTTATTAGTTATCAACGTTAACTCTGGACTTTAAAAGGAAAGTAATAGGTAAAAATGTAAAATATAGGAACCACACTAGACCTGCTTGATTGCTTAGGGAATCTGTTTGATGGGTGAATATACATAACATTGTAAAAATATTTCCTAGTTGAGATGAACAATGCATGCCTGAAAAAAAGACAGGCCTGTGTAGAATTGTAAACCCTAGATTTGGTGTGTGTCGGGCAAATTAAAGTCAGTCCACAGACTGAGCGGGTGTATGATATGACACCCACATACGTGACAGAACGCCCGGGGGACCGGCATTTGTTGGACAAATCACAAGTGCCCGTCTATCCACACCCTTCTCCACGCATACCGTCTTCCGAACGGATCATGTACGCGCCGGACACGAACATGTCGGTCTTACAAGCAGATGAGAATTATTTAAATGTACTGGTGAAAGACAAAATGTCTTTCTAATGAAGAAAGCCGTCGAAGACGATGGGCCTAGCGTGCTCCCGTGTCATGAACGTCCCAGCGGGTTAAGCCGACTTAGGGAGGATTTGTTTCTTATTGACTTGTGATCATATCGTGTTGCTTTGGAAGAAATATCCTCTTATATTCTCGTTTATAAATAAGAGATTGGAGAACGGCTCTAGTATATCGCCGACCTATTCGTCGTCTGATTACATGTAGTGAAATTTATAGCTAGGGATTGGGCTTAGAAAATTAGTTTAAATCCAGAAAAGCTTGGAGCTTGGTCTTCAGAGAATTAAAAGAAAATGTTAAATACATAAATTTCGCCTGGGAAGATTTAAACTGAAAATATCTCTTCTGAATGTTCTTTCTGGGGTATTTTCCTATCTGAAATTGCGAAAATCCATATAAATATTTTAGCAGTCTCGTTAAATTTATAGTGCCTGGATCTGGACAAGAAAAAGATGCAGAGGAGATAACAAATGTAGCACTGCATGCGTGGGTTAGAGAAATGAAAATACAGACTGGTTACTAGCGTTTCAATGCGTTTATTCTATTTCATTCCTAAAAAAAATAATGGGACTCGATCTTTTGATCCGGGAAAAAATATTTTATATTTATTCATAATTTCAAAATAATTTGCAGAAATCATAATTTGTCAAAACAAGAATAATAAAAAATGGAATTATACATAGTTATATCAAATTACTGCAGCAGCATTTTATAAAATTCCTTACTATGTTTCTATTGTTGATAATTAATTTAGTTAATTAATTAAGTATTAGAGGTTGCTCACATGACAAAAAAAATGACCTTAAATGACACCATGATTTAACAATTAACTGCTGGTATGTATCTTTCTCAACCACATATTTCCATTTTTCTTTGTCATATCCTGAATTTAATCCATGAAACCCGAAAGTTTTAAAATTATCAAAATTGTAAAGACAAAAGTAAGAAGAAAAAAGGAATACAGGACTGAAATACTGTATGCGATCAGATTCTGTCATTGTATTGCGAACTACTTTTTCTCGTGATATATGCGCGGAGTAATCCAATTGGTATAGTCCCATGCGCCTCACTAACCCAGACCAGTCACACTTCGGTTTTACAGTTTCTCCACTAATGATGTCCCTTAAGTCATGGAAGCGCCCAAACTCTGACAATTTTTGCCTAATTGCCAAAGTCGCCGGGACATTAAAGGGAAAATAAGATTTCTGACCTTACCGCAGTCATTAATCACGCAGCAATTGTTATTTTCGAGAACCAAAAAGCCACGAATCGTGCATTACCTTTGTGCCTTTCCTAACAGTAAATGTATTATAACGATTGTATAACTATTTTGCATTTGTTTTCGTACAGTCTACATATTAAAGTTGAGCAAACTACTGCATGACTAAGATGCCATTTCTAGTTTATTCCAGTTAACTAAAGAAATTCATATTTTAGAAATTTTTTTCCTTTGGTTTATCGTACAAGTTCAAAATTCCTTTAAAACCTCATATATGTTGTATATATAGAAAATTGGAATTTCAATATTTGTATCAATTTTAAATAAATAAGGTAATATAATATAATATGATATAATAATATAATATAATAGTTATCTTAAAGGACAAACTATTGGTTATCGAAACACATAAATGACAAGCAAATAAAAAGAAATGAAAAAGGAAAAACAGAATTCGCTGAGAAAGTATGTATAACAGAAATTAAAAAAACACATGCACATAATGATTAAAATGAAAGGGATCGAGTTAGAGTATGGATAACTGCATCTGTTATATATAATAAATTCATAATTAATGAAAGTATATGGAAAAGATTATTTTTATATTGCAATATTATGTTAGGTTATCATTCCGAGGGGTGAGAGCGAAACTAGGCTAAGTGCTAATAAATTTATATGCACTTAGCCTAGTTTTGCTCTCACCCCTCGATTTGATAAAAATAGAACATGTACACATTTGACAGACATGTATGATATTTACTTAATCAAAAATCAAAATGTGACATCTCATGAATGGTTCAAAGCCGTAAATTCATTTTTTATTAATTTAGCATTTGTACGGTGCCAAATGATATTAAAATGCTGCGATCAGTGAACGTGTCATTGCATTTGAATCTAGATAAGATGTGATCTCTCACGGAGTGGAAATATCTATTTCAAAACAAGTTATTTCTCGCATGAAGTTTGGTCTGCAGAAAATGTAATTCAGATAGAGTTTGGGTGAAGATCGGTTTTTGCATGTTCGCTGTCTGTGTGACTGACATCTATGCAGATTTTATCAAAAAGAAAATATAACAAGTTTTCAAAAACGGGAAATATTGAATCAACGCTTAACAGAAAGTATGAAAAAAAAATAAATAAGTTACAGCATAAGTTCTATCAATCATAAAATGCAAGGCGTAAAGCAATCCATCAAACAAAAGTTATTACTTCATTCATATTTCCCAACCTTCTCAAAATCGAGTTGTCGTTATTTCCCATAAATTAAAGCACTTGAGCATCCGAAGTAATGAGGTATTTTGCGTTCATTCGGTGATAAGAGCATCGTCCGTCGATTTTTATCTGAAAATGAACACAAAAACAAATGTTTACACGCCAAAAGATAAGTTGATACATATTCCCGACTGTGTGCCCGGTTTGCAGCAGCGTTTGAGTAAAAACGGACGAAAATTAAGACACGATCCGGCGTATCGTACCGCATCCAAGATAAGATAGAGATAAAAACGCGAGCGTTACTGTATTAGCAGAAATCTGTTATTGTTTTTAAAATAACTCCTCTAATTGAAATGCCATATTGAGTTCCGTTGTAGCAAGCCGCGAAATACAGTTCGAGTTCACTTTATTCATTTTTACATATGTAGATCTCTACGCCTAATCTCCCGTTCTCGTTTGATCAGATTTTATCCGCTTCCTCGTATTATCCACTTGCTAAAGAAATCTCGTTAAATCACGGGTCGTTTGGGACCTCCGCGCGAGATTACATTATAAAACAGCGCCCTCCATAAATGTTTAGGGAGTTTGCATCAATTTTGAAGAAAATTATAAACAAGAACCCCGCAAGGTGCAAAGAAAAGTTTTAAACGCGCTGTCAGATGTGGAAAATGAACCCACAAGGGCGTTTGTTGAGTGGTAATCTAACGATATCGGCGATGGACCGCGATGTTTTTGTACAACTGTCAAATGCAGCGATCCGGGACTAAAATGGTGCTCGTGTTTGTTATGACCGTCCTACAAAGAGGCTTAATTGGGAAATCACGTGCGGCTATTCTCTGATCATTTCTGGTAAAGATCGAACCAACTGTCCTACACTAGTAATGACTTAGTTATGACGGGGAATGCAATTTTTCATATCCCCTGTTTGCCATGGAGGGGGTATTTGGCAAATTACACAAGGGACGCGACAGGGACGGGCTCAGGCTTTCATCTAGATCCAATATATCTTGAACAAATACAATTACTGTGGAAATGACAGGGGCACATCGAGCTACACAATATCAGTAACGAGGTATCAATCGCCATATATCTGCAAGTTATTGTTGTAATTCATTCCCGTATTTTGGGTACCAGAGTTGGTTAATGAGCACAGAAAGAAGACGTTAACTATTCTGTTTGTTGTGTTTGCATGACTGTTTCATATTATGCTGATATATGGTTTATGAAATATGTATGATATATGGTTCACTTTTCTCTGTGTGATATGTTTGTCTCCAAAGTGGTATGTTTTTCAGAAGTTATACCACCAAAATGGGAACATTTCTGATATAGTTTCAATGTGTCAAACAGAAACATGATGAAATATTTTCGCAATTATAAAGGTTATTACGATACTTTACTTTTTTCAGGTGATAATAACAAAGTAATTCTCATGCCACTACATTGCATAATAATCTCCCGTGAGGCCATGTAAGGAAGGACTAGGACAATTTTATGCTACCCATGATTTATATTTCAAACATTCGGCGCTAATATAGATAGATACGACGAAACGACAACAGCATTGTCTAATACGTTATAATTTAACATATAGCGTTTATGGGCGTAACCATTATTATAAATTATAAATAAATAATCATTTACTTTTTATTTTGCTTTTGGACTATGACTTATGTGATGATGTTGTTAACTACATAATATTACATTATTTTAGTCTAATGTTCCGCTCGGTGATTTTTAAATGCTATGTATTCATTTATTGTTTATTTGTATAAATTATGTACTGTCGCCATGATTTGTCACCACATGGGTCTTATGACCTTCTGGTTTGCTTGAAATAAAACTTGAAATAAAACTTGAATTATGCATTGTCCCAGAGCAAACTGCTTTTGATTTTGGATACTTTATGAAGGAAAATGCCAGAAATCTTATGTCCAGATTTCAATTTGTCTCAGTGTTGTGGCCTCGATCACCGTATGGATATACTCTTGTTTCCATAACGCTGTTTAAACTAAGGAACCCTCCAGTGGGGCTAATGTTGTAATATACATATTTTTTTAATAAGAAAGCAAAGCAGTAAACTATTTTGAATGCGAGAGCATTTAGACTTTATTGGACTGATGCCAGTGACAATGGCACATTTATTCATATGTCGTGTAATTTGATAACTTACCGGCCCAGGAGCAAACAAAGTATAATATTTCACGTTGGGGAGCAAGACATTCCCGGGACTCGCTTTAAAATCATTACCAAGATGAACGATAACATATATACTTCACTTTCTAACAATGATGTAAGATCAAACGGTTTACTTCTGGGATTTCTATATCAAGTTTCGATAAAATCAGCGCAAAAATATAATGATTGCTTGATGGAGAGATAGGTGCGTGTTAATGTAGTCAAATAAAATAGGAAATCTTGTTATATAAATGTTAAAATACTTTCCCTCTCTCTGACGACAGAAAACACTGATGAAAATAAGGCAAAAAATGCCGTGGAAGACACGGGATGCTGGAGAATAAGATACGACCCTCGTTAGGTGTAATAGAAGGTGAGACATGACATTTATCATGAGGTGATTGGACCGGCGGCGTGTCGTCAGGTGCACGTGCACTGAAGGACTCGTCATGGTGGTCCAGGGATGACTTAACAGTCGTGTTTCTTATGACGTCTACTGTACTCATTCCTTTCTACGGTTTGTGCATGTTGTTGCAGCACTTTCTGAAATAAACCACATGTCGGTTAACGTTTCCAAGATAATATCATTTGTCCATCGACATGCAAACCACCGTCGCAGTGTGATATACATCTAGAATGATCCAGTGATCTGCATTTTGCCCTCAGTTATATAAGTACTTTTACCCCTGATTATAATTTTCCTTTGTCTTATCTGTTTTCCTAAACCATTGTAAGTTGGTCTTTCACTGCCAACTTAATTTAATGTTATCATTCAAGTCAAGACATGTCAAAGAACAGGTAAGATTTTCGACGTCCGATTGGGATTTTGTCACACACATGGGTTAATTGTTCTGTATGTATTTCCATATATACACTTTATTCTCCATTTGTTGCTTTAGAAATGAAATTTTATGCAACTTAATTAAAAAATCCACCTTGATTTCTAGTCGGTGATATCGTCGTTATCAAAATGAAATGAAGAACGCGTATCACAATAACTATTAGTTTCTATTTCAGGGTTGTGATACGAATAAATCTTTACAAGAAATGGACAATCATCCAACACCTTCTTCATGATCACATACAGTTGACCTCATTTTTCATTACAATTAATTTGTGATAGGAGAGGTTGTTATAGTTGTATTGAGGTTTATTGTTGCTGCGACATTATCCAGTCATTTAGAGAGGAAGAGAGACATATATATTGTGAACATGAAACATGCCTTTACTTATACATCCTGCTTATTTTATAGCAAATGTGTCTGGACAAAATGTTGGTGTCTGTTAGAGGTGTATTGTTACCTTCATTGTTTATATCAGGTTAATTGACAATCTTGGAGGTGAACCTCTGGGTAAGGTGTTTGAAATATGTTTTTTTTTTTTTTTTTTTTGTTTTTTTTTTTAAACATTTTATGCATTGATGTTTTTCCCACATTCGCATAGGAAAAAAATAATTGGAGATTATATGGCTTTTTTCTAGGACAAGTATTTTTATCCTACTGTCGAATGTATATGCCACTAATATGAGCATATGTAACTTTAAGTTTTGCCACAGAACAATCATATGGGTGTAATTACGGGTATACATGTATGTGCTTCTCATACAGGTTTACATGTATGTGAACATGTTATAGATATTATCTTGAAATTGATATGAATGCGTTTTTGTTGTTATTGTTGTGGTTGTTTTAAGCAAGAATCATTAAAATCTCATTAAAATCTCATGCTTGTTTATGGTTCATTCAGTCAACTCTTGGTATACTCTTGGTCCTACGTCAGGTCGCTGAATACTCTGACACACATATAAACCCTTAAACGTTTCGTCCGTACTGTTTTGGACCACAAATTCCCCTGGTTCCAATACAGTTCTATTCTGACAAGAAAGAGTTAAGATCTAGAGAGGTGTTATCTGATGAAATGTTTGATTGCTGTTCCAGGATCGGGGAATGATGATCCTCTACCACCCTGTGCCGTGCGTTTTAGCAGGTGCGAGTCATTCCCTCGTGTTGCGCATGCGCATGTATGAACATGTTTGCAAAACGCCTCATTTCCATTTCCTTCTTGATTGGTGTTTGAAGCATTATTTATATATCAATATCATAGAACGCGGGCATTAATTCATGTCAAGAATCTCCCGAAAGTTATGTTTTCAATTTTTCACTGGAAATGCATCCGTCATCGGAAGGTGTCCCCTTTTATTGTCCGAAGAGACCATCTGTTTTGCTGCAGTACTTTTTGATATTGTGCCTCGACGAATGGCATGGTACAATACGTAGATATTTTACCGTTTATTCTTTAAACGGGAATAGAAGTACTAGAGCTAGTAATATTTGATATTTTTAGAAGTTTAAACAAATCGACTTTTGATTCATGGGAACTGCTAATACAATAAGTTTAGGCCAAAAATGTTGTACTTCTGGTGGCATGGTCAGAAATAGAAATAAAATAACATGATCGGTAAGTTGTCCTTTTATTAGTTGATGCATTATCATGTTCAAGTAGTATTCGCTATATATATATATATATATATATATATATATATATAACTGTATTCTCCATCATCATGCTTATGTTTTTATCAACAACTTCTGATACACATTGTAATTTATAATTTTGTATTTTTACTGCCATTTTATTGTTATTTATTTTCTTATTTTTACTTTCGTTGATTAGTTTTCTTCTCATGGAATATACACTGAAAATCGGTTGGACAACAGAAACACAACTATTTTCTTTTACCTTGTATTAAAGTTGTATAATTTGATTGTTTATGTTATCATCTAACCCTGGTTTTACTATGTCGATTTTGAATCTGTATATTTGTAAGAGTCTGAGTGTGGAAGACGTGATACTCAGTGATGGTATTTAAACACATAGTTTACGATATCATATTTTTTTAATAATTTTTCTATTCATGTTTTTTTTTTCCTTTTAATGACCTAATCAAAATGTATTATTATTATTAGATATTCTTCCTCCCCTACTTCAAGCTTTTATCTAATATAACCCAAGAAGTTTGGTATGTATCCTTGAAAGTGTTTAAATATTTTTATTTTAAATTCATTCTAAGAGTGTAAATATAGATACCTAAATATCGAACTGTTTTTTATGTAGTCATTTTTGTTATCTGCATTCTACACATGTTTATTTCATGGGTAAAGTTTAACTCTTACGTACAGTGATCCACATGCCATTGAATCACGTCACAAGAACGAAATGTTTTGGCGTTTCCTACATCATTGCGTTCCATGACAACATCACATTAGACGTGCAACTGATAAAAATCTGACCCAGCCGTTGCTACAAATCTAATTGATGAAATATACAGAGCCCTCGTGGAGACATTCGAACTTTTAAATGAAATATCTAAAG
>CM037780.1:768390-818390 GCA_021229015.1 Solen grandis | reverse complement strand
ATCTAATTTCATTACAAAAATTCTGTAAAGAAAATCTCAAAAGAAATTGACAAAGTTCAAAATTTCTGTCGACCATTATCAGCCTTATTTCTCTTCACTGTGATTAAGTTCGATTAAAATTGTCCAATTTTCTCTAGTTTTAATCATTCGGCCATCTTTGGTTTTCGCCGGCTGTTGGTATCCCCTTAATAATCAGACGTTATGACCCTTTCGTGAGAGAGCCATGTAAACAAACATGGATCCCTGTAGAGACGTCAGCCTGTCTGAGGACAAGGCACTAAGAGAGCCAGGAAACGCAAAACTCTCCCAAAAGACCGTTTAAATATTCTGTATGCAAATGTATGAAAGTAGAGACATGGCTTTTAGAACTATGGTTCTACAAGAATAAAGACTCAGAACACCAATCTAAATATTTATAGAATCTTTGAAGTTTGTTTTACATGTTTTACGTAGGCTACGGGCACCCAAAATTGGTTTGAGTTCCTTTGTGTTGTATAAAATAGTGCCTTTGAATGTGGTGGGCTTTTTGCTGGATTAGATTACTTAAATTTACTGAAATAAGTGAGTTTGAACTCCCCACCATTTTATGTTTATCAAAGATGACCAGTCACTGTCAGTCATTAACTGCCGCTTCATTTTATTTTTTAATTGTTGTTTATCATGCAAGTATGATTTAGTTAAAGGGCGGAGCTTTGCACTGGCTGGTGTAGCCTAAAGCTTATAGTACAGAGCAGTGTTTCTAAGCAGGGTGCATTTATACACAAGTGACTTTGTTGAAAATTGATTAGACATATCTAACCAATCCTGATTCTCAAACAACAGTCGTAATTAATTAAATATAAGTTACTTCGAAGCACCTATTCCGATATTTAACAGCCGTAATAATTAAAATTGTTGGCAGGTATGCCTCCATATGGAAATCTAAAACTTGTAAAGAAATCATCCAACTTTTCAGTGCAGACACGGGTCGATGGATACGAGATACGTGTCACTAGAAATGTGATACTGTCCACTTTTCCACTTCTCTATTCAGCTCCTGTATTCTTCGATTGTTTTCATTTCAAAAGTTTTAACAGTAAATACCTTTTGCATAGAGACATCCGTCTGTTTATCTGATGTAAGTGTTTATGAATATGCATGAAAATGATACGCAAATATAGTCATAAATATGTATGTCCGGAATTATAATTAGCATACAATGTAGTCGATAATTTCTGTTGCATATATGCCGATACTTCATTGGAACAAGTGTAGACCAGTACAATATCTGACAGCGATAAAGTTTCTACCTTGGAGAAAATGAGAAATTGTAATTTTGGGACCAATGAATATTATGATGGGCAACAATTAATAACGATATTAAACGCATAGTATAATATATATAAAAAAGGGACAAGTGTAAAATATACACAAGCATGCTATTATTTAGTTTGTAGCAAAACGAAATTGAGTGACGACAGATGAAGCATGAATAAATGATAGATAAATGATATCAACAGAATTCTGGACAGATTTATCATTTGAAGCCGTGAGTAGAACCCGACGTTCTCCTATTTAATATTTAATGTGCATTTAAAATTCATTACATGTATTTTGCACATTACTTTATTATCTCAAGGTATCACATGAACCTAGTGACATCCACCGTGCTTACTGATCACCGCTCTGTCTTAATCTGTGAACAGAGCATGTACGCAGGAACTTTTGATCATATTGTCGTGTCATTACCCCGATTTTGTAGCCAAATATTACTATCTGGCACTAGAAATGATCTCCCGTCTATTAACATCGACCACCAATTGATATTGTATTTGAAGTCAGTACGCGTGAATTTGACCTTTCTCTTTTGATCGTAATTTACAATTTTGCGCATCTTGCTCGAGTAATTTGGCGCGCGCTCGTTTTTGAGCGATGTCAAGGGGTGGTAACAAGAGGTTAATTCTAACCATTGTATTAGACAATCGAAGATGAGGAGTGAAAATGCAGATAATAAATCATACAGAGAACAGATGATAGAAAGATAAAATGCAATCATGGGAACATAAATCAAGCAATAATCCTGTTTCATTGAACCGAAACAGGTTCTAAATCAGAGACTATATGACTGTATAACATTCCACTTTTGGCAAGCAGTCACCTCCTGTTATATTTTATCTGACTTGTTATATATATAATTTCGTTGAATTATTCTCATGGTTAATTTCTTCAAGATATTAAAGGGCATAATTACAGACTAATGTGGCGGCAAAAAGTGTTAGTGAAACACATATATTGCAATTATCTCCAATACAAGTCAGATATTGTAATAAAAGAATCTCTGTGAGTATAATATAAATCTAGAATAGAGTATTTTGCTAACTTTATTACTCACTAATATATAGTTAATACTACACATTATTCTATGTGAACTAAAATCTTTGTAAGCATGAAAATATAATGCTAAATATTCAAAACGTATATAGGTTTTTAGACATTCCAATGAAGATAATAATGGTTATATTGTTAAACATCTAATATTAAACTATATAATAATTTCAACTCTTAGCATCAAGGTACCAGCTTTTTATGGATTATAAGATTTGATCATAATTTTATTGGTTTCAGTAATAGTTAATAATTAGAGTATTAATAAAAATGAAGTAGCAGTGATAAAACATAGCTTGTGAAATTTTTTTTTTTTTTTAAAAAGTAATTTTACATAAATGCGGATATATGGGTACAATTAAATGAACATGATAATAATCTGGTATTGTTCTAATATGCAAGACGCCAATATTTAAAAAAATTACTTTGAAAAAAAATCTTGAAAATATTGTTAAGGCCAGCAAATGCAAAATTCCTGTACCGGCATTATGATAAGATTTAAAAAAATGAGTTGCAAAAATTCCTTTCATCATTTTTTAATATTTTATCCGTGAATGACTTGTATCTAACATGCTATCTGTCAAAAGCATTAGAAAAGAATGGCAAAGTAAAACTGCTGGTTTCTAAAGAAAAGTTATAAATCAAACTATTCTATGTGGTGATAATCCTTTAATTACCCCTATTTCTTCTAATTTTCATGGTTCTTCTTTCAACATTGAATAAGTTCGTTAAAATCTCCAGTCCGGTATCATATTTTGTGCGTCAATCACGCAAATCTTTCACGAGATCTCGTTCGCTCTCGGATGAGATGTCCAATAGATCACGTGATTCTTGACGGATATGTCGTCTGCTTCCGTAATTGATACACAGACGACACGCGCAGACGGCGGGACAAAGTGAGGACCATATGGTCCTGAAATTCGGCTTGTTTGATGATGGCAGTCGGTAAATTTGCACAGACGATCTATACTTGCGCTTCCAGAAAATTGTGTTTATATATGATTTCAAACTCAAATAAAAGTCAATTTGAAAATATAACAAATGTCAAAATTTATTTTACAATGATTGCCGGTAATTCCACATGGGCATACATTTAAAGGTTTGTCAAGAGATCCTTCCTTAACAGTTGTGACAAAACACTACCCTGGGGTTACAACTAAGATCGATTTACTGGTCTACCTAATCATGCATTGCTCCCCACGTTCCTCTTTCTTTTTTTTCTATCCGAATTTCATTTCGTATTCTGTTTTAGTGTTTTCGCCACATTTCACATGTGTCTTATTTATTACCACACAGACCCTTCCTCCAATATTACATCATAAAACTTGACATGTTCTCCTGTTTCTATATATATATTATAACGGTACTGTGACATTATCCCCCTCCATTTTAGAATTCGTCCCTGAATTCTAGGAGTTACAGGGTAAATATAACCACGTGCAGGTGTCTTAGACATTATATATATACTGTTTGTTTATTCATGGACTTCAGACCAGTTACATGCATTTTATATAACTATAGACCCCCCCCCCCCATGATCGAGTGGTTAAAGTCCAACCCTTGGCTCATCACCACCAGGGTTTGAGTCCCGGTCTGGGCACCGGAAGAACCTTCCAGACGGTCTGCTGTAGGTCGGTGTTTCTAATGTTTCTTCCTGGGTGCACTCATGCATTGAAGTCATCTTCCACATGTAAATAGCTAAACAACGCCATGGGATTGAAGTTATCTTCAGTGACGGAAAATTTCAAAATATCTGCAGAATTGTTATGCTTTTATATATACTTAAAAAATTATATTGCGTTGTATAATATAATTGCGTTGTATAATATAGTTGATTGTTTGTGCTCAGGCATAGCTATTTTTATATGTATTTATTGTCGATGCTGCTCGTTGTTAATGGTGTTCTTTTTGTGTCATGTTGGTCTTGTTGAGTTTCAGCAAAAATGTATCTTCGTATAACGGCGCTTTTTTAAAATTAAATAAGATGATGGAAAAAATACCATAATCCCCCCACCTCTTTCTCACTCTCTGTTAAAATATCTAGATGGAATATAATCATTCTTTCTTTAGTCCTGCTGATAAACTTGTATTCGTTTTGAGATATTGAGGCAGATTATATGTATCCGTCTGTTTCCTAGGGAACATTCGTACCGTCGGTACCTCACAAAAGCTCTTGTGTCCGTAGTACGTTCACGTTGATAAAATAATAATAAAATCTTTATTTATAGAAGGTAGCTCAGTAAGATTACAAGCATTGTAAGTATAACTTCTTTACACGAGGCCTTTTGAAATAAAACATCAACCGTGTGCAATAACATTTATTTGTTAAAATCTCAAGCAAACAACACATTAAGATATGATAAACCGAACACAAAATTCTGAAAGAAAAGTTTTGGACGTACGGGCATTTCAGTATGGAATGGTTTGCCTAATTGTATTAAATCGACAACAGACGTGCCGTCATTTAAAAGGTTGCTTCATCATTATAGTTTGATTGTGTGTCATGATTATGTCGTAAATTGTGTATATCTTTGTAGGTATGTAAAGTTAAAACATGAATTATGTTCCGTCATCAATAATAATAATAATAATAATAATAATAATAAAAGCAGCAGCATGATAATAATAATTATAATAATCATAATTATAATAATCGTAATTATTATTTAAGAATTTTGTAAATGGCTTCATTATTGACTCTTATAGTCACATACAAACAGGTTTAACACTTTATAATAAAATAAAAAGGAACAAAATAACATCATCGTTTACATGCGTGAAAGACAACTTGTAATTTACATATAATTTTGCATATTCAACGAAATTAATTATATGTTTGGTACGGACGCCTGCGGCAACATGTACATTTTGGAGATCACAAAAACAACTTAACTGCGTTGAGTGTTATTATACTTTAGGCCGTGCGCAATGGAAATTGACATTGAAGTACTGCCTCCCTAATGTTCAAAATGTCATATTTTTCCCAACCAGACATGAGCATAAAAAGCCACAAAAGAGGCAGAGGGAGAAAGAGAGTAAAAGTATTTCCAGATACGCCTGTTTTTGTCTAAGTTTCCTGCAAATGACCACAGTGGGCCTCCATTAAACACCCAACGCTTTCAACGTGAAATTCTGGCACTTTCTTGTAGTGTTATAGGAAATTGTCACGCAGTAATGACGGTAAAAATAAATTAAATATTAAACAATGTGGCTGGGTAATAAAGGTTAACGATGCATCGGGGAAATCCATCGACAAATGATCGCCCGTCGGCATTTTACGTTTCATTATGACCACGCATTTTTTTAACATACCGCTAGATCTATCTGAATAACGATGAGAAAAAACAATTTCGAGATATGTTTACTAATGTTAGTAGGTACAAAAGCATTAAGCTGACTTGACACAATTTTCGATTCTGTTTAAGGTTTCTGATATATTTAACATTAGCTTGCGGTTTGATAAAATATATGCACTAATGATAAATCTTTAAAGTTCTTTTATTACTTTAATAGACATATGGTAAATTCGTTGTGGTTTTGAGGGTTGAATGTTCGAGTCCGCGTGGAGACATGTTAGTGAGTTGTCATGTGTACGATGGCCGATCTTATCATCTCACCACCTTATTGTTTCTTTCTCAATAATTTGAGGCTATTTTTAGAATACCCGTATGAATACATTCTGAAATTGCCATAAAATCAGCACAGATATGCTTCCAGTACCAAAGACTTTTATTCTGAAAGAGCTGAAATGAGAGACAGTAGCAGATGGCCCGTGAAGACATGAACTATAAATGCAGAATATTTTGGACTACTTTTTTGCTGTTGACGTAAAACCTTTGTGCATATCCAACAATAGTTTAGAGGCAGTAAAATTATATGCAATATTAATAACATGCATTTGTTTGAACTCGTCATCATGAATTTCTTAATTGTTATTAATTATTTAAATAAACAACAATCAAATGTAGAATGGTGATATATATGATGCTATGACGAAAGTCGGTAAAAATATTTTTTCCTCTTGTAATTCACCAAATGTTTAGATGTAGATAAAGAACAAAACGCGTCAGTGTTAAAACATAACCCCGCCAGGGTTTCCATTACCCTCTGTAAACACAGCCTTTGCTCTCGCGAATGCTATAATGACTCGAAATTTAAATCATCAAAGCCAACAAATGGATTATAAACCAGCTTCAAAGCAGCTATAACTTCAGCTTATTTAATTTAAAGGTATGATTTCTTTGTGAAAAATCCTGTAATTTGGAGGCACCAAATCTCTTAAAATATCATTTCAAACACACCTCGTATTTGTCATAAAACAGAAGAAAACAAATTATTTTGTATTAGTACTTGAGTTTATTTCTGTCGACAATAGCAACGTTAATTTCTTTTTGTGACAAATATTTTGAGGTCTAAGTATATAGAAGCTGTGTATGTCTTATAACATCGTTCATCAAACGTGTATAAAAGAACTCAACAACATGAAGCAGATATTGCTAACCCATTGTATATATGTTCTTCGATAGAAACATCTGTTATTCATTTTCACTTAGTATTTTATTTCCTTTCTTCCCTACCTGATATAATGTTTTCCAGGTAAATCACTGAATACGTAACTTTATTTTAGCAGTATTCTCCAGCAGATCTGACATTCCTGATACAATCACAAAATTGCCACAAAATCACACATAATTTGTCCATACAATAAGATATTATTCCTTAGGCGCCGCAAATTTCGCACACAAAAGTGCGGCTTTACGAGAAAAATATTTTGTAAAATACTAACAGTGTACACAAAGGGAAACTAAAATAATTTGGGGTTCTTTTGTCTTTCTTGAAAATGTCTTAGCATCCACTTATAAGTATTCCTATAGGGAAATAATTACTTTTAGAGAAAGTTGCTGTTCCTGAAAATAATATATCGAAATAAATAATTGAATATAAAATTATATCTGAATTATATTTATATTTTTTTTTTGTGTACTGCTGCTGATAATAATAATAATAATAATAATAATAATAATAATTTATTATTATTATTATTCACAAAAATCAACCACATAATTGTGTTAGTCTAGCTGGAAAAAAATCTCATATTTATTTTTGACATAAATTAATTAGATATGAAAATGTTAATATTTTACCTTACGCTGACGGCGATCATGTGGGAATGATATTTGTATATTTAACTGTCTAACATATAATACACTCTAATTGTTGCATGAAATTCATATAATCAAAAGTAATTTGAAAATGTTTAAAAAAAAATGTAATAGTAAATTGTAATGATAAACATTGACAATAACTGTTAAAAGAAGAAGAAAAAAAAGTTTAATTGCCTATTTATCTACATAGCCTTAGAATGTATGAACCTACAATGTGTTTTATATGTTTGTATACTTCTTTTCAGAACGGGAGTATAACGTTCCGACCGGTGTAATCTCTATGAATTTACAACTCTAAACTCCTGAAGAAGTTGCTATTATATGTTTTGTTTTTTGATTTATGTACATGACTGTGTTTGGATATTGAAAAGTTATAATGGAAACAGTCACGGAAGTGTTCCTTTAGAAATATTGCAAATACATTTATTTGATCTATGGAAAGCAGACTAGGCCAAATGTGAGAAAAGATTTTCTATGTTAGACAAAGGGAGAATTCATCAAAAGATCAATTTTAAGCTATTTGTATTATAGATATTATACAATCATTCAAGATGTTCGTAGATTTCTTGAACGATTTTATCCACGCAATGATAACTGTTATTTAAAATGATTTTGCGATTAACTATGTTATCTGCTAAAATAATTGTAACCAAGGTAACAAAAAAGTAAAATCGAAACTTAATGTCAAATAACATCATACAATTTTTGGATATGCTTTTTGAATTATATATTATTTGGTCATTAAAGTCGGCAAGTAGAGAAAAGAACAAAGTACAAAAAAAAAAAAAAAAATAAATAAATAAATACACCTGATATATCCAAAACATGTATTTCAGTTTATCATGTTTAATTTAATTTATTTAATTAAAGGAAGATGTGTTCGTAGTTTATGATAACCACATGTTATCATCAAAAGTTCAAAATAAATATATAATCTTAGTAGAGGTCTTAATGTTTCCATTTCGATAAAAAAAAAATTCAGATCAAAATGCCAGTCATTTATTTGGATTGTCTCCCTTGTATATATACTGAGATAAAGGACATGCAGGCTAGTTATTCGATTTGTACAAGAAAAACAAATAAAAAAATCCGTAGAACATATTATTTTTACCACTCATCTTGTGTTATTAAGGTAAATCTCATCTTTAAAATATTCCCCGCATATTTATTCGTGAATAACCCCTGACATATGTTTATGGTTTCTTATTTCATATTCAATCTATATACGAAATCTCAACGCTTAAAATATTATTTCGGTTGCATGCTATTAATATTCATTTTGAAATTACAATTCACTAATTAATATCCCATCCTTGTTTTTCTCTACTTAAGTTAATGATCACAATTGATATCTTTTCTAATGCACAATCCATACATTTCTGATGAAATGATATTTAAACTCCAGTTTAAACATAAATAAAAATCCAAATTTCACAAGTGAGCACGGAAGGAATGTTTGTTTTTACTATAAACCGACAGTAAATACAAATAATATTTCAATTCCGATATATGTTCTACCCACACACAAAACGCAACATTTGAAGATGACGACCGTTGTGAGAATGACCCGAGTTTCAGAAAAGACAAGAAGTTATATTTGTTTAACTATCTCTCACATCATTCAAATTATGTGAAACAAAACCCTAAAGTACAGTAATTATTTTCTCGGTAATCTAAGCTATTACTTTCCATTCCCCAAATGAACAACAAACGCTTACAAGCAACTCCCAATGCCAGCAAGAGATAAACGTGGTAGAGGCACGTCAGTTCTGCCCCTACCGAGGTTGGCCCCTTGTGGCAGCCATCTTGAACATTTTTGTGTGGAGTCGATGCCAAGAAATAGGCATCCTCTCGAGGAAAGGAGCATGGTAACTTTAAATGTCAATTCGTGTTTGATATATCAGTTAGTTTTGTCTTCTTAGCTTCATATCGGGGCAGATGGCGTCAAGCAGGGTCGTTCAGGCCATATGTTAAGCGTAATTCGAGACATGTAGAGAGAGGCCCGCGCAACTTAAGTTGCAAAATATCATATTCGATCTCTTAAAATGTAAATACACAATTACTTGTTTGATAGAGGGCAAATTGGAAATGAGTTTTCCGCGATATCCTTCTCCCAGAAGTATTCTGCTTAGTTTATCTTCGATCTTCCCGAGAATATAGCTCTTGAACGAAAAACAATTTAAAGGCGAAACAACATAACTCAAAGTCAATATAGTTATTGTTTTTGAAGTAGATGGATCTGCTCACGAAAGCCGAGAGCTCCGGATGAGATAGCCGTAATTTCTCCGCCGTCGCACGCGACTTGCACGCGGCGGAATGACGTGTCGCCGTTACGAGGTGCGTAGTTGAGAGGAAAATTTGCATTTTGTATAATTGATTTCATCGCGGCAAGATGAAAGGTGACAAGATGGGCATTATTGTTTTCGCCAACGTTAATTTCATCTATCATAACTGCTATTAATGTCGTTAATATTCTGTCATAGGAGCAAACGCCATAAAACATTTCTGAATGGACTCAATATCGCGGAATAATACGTCGGGCCAAATTAGAAACTGCGGCTTCCGGCAATCGGATACCACAGCACTGTATACTTCCGCGGTTACACCGGAGAAGATTCAAGTACTAAATCATTTATATTTAATCACTTTATTGACAAACTGTATTGTTCACAAACATTCCTTCACTTGAAGAAATACCATTTCAGTTCCGTGTTATATTTTCAATTAGTTTCAAAAGTTATGCTTTGCCGTCGACCATGTGCAGGTTTTATCAGTTGTTTATGTTCGTGAACTTCAACATTGTTTTACAATATTTCGGGCGCCTTGTTACTAATACAGGCATTTATCAATAAGGCATGCAGGAGTGATTAAAACTTTATGAGTAATAGAATAACCATGGTATTTCACTATGATTTAGAAATTTCGATTTATTTTGTGGGCATCTGGACATGCGCCGTCACCATCATGAGTGATTAATATAAGTTGTGACAACTTGTTTCCTAATCATAAAGTTTAAACTTCAAATGTGTTTGTTTGTTGGGTTTAACGTCCCACCGACAGTATTTCAGTCATTTGGAGACGATGTCTACTTGAGACAGATATAGTGCTGCCACACTGCAGTATCACGCCGTAGACACGTGGCATGATACCACACCCAGTCACATCATCCTGACACCGAGTCAACCAGTCCTGCAACTACCCATATATGCTGAGTCCCAAGCAAGGGAGCTATAACAGTACCAATTTTTACGACTTTGGTATGTCGAAACCGGGATCGAACCCACGACCTCCCGCTCCCAAGGCGGACGCTCTAACCACTCGGATACCGGGGACGGTTAAATTTTAAATATTTCAATATAGTGATATATCACAACATGAATACCTTTACGTTGACTTTATTTTTATGGTAAAAAAGAAATCATATATATTGGGTCCTATCTATAAAGGAACGTTGAAAAAGAATGAATGCATTTACAATGTTCATAATTCCATTATTATTAGTGTATTTCCTTTGGTGTAACATTCCATCGACAGTCTACATATATTTCAGCCGTATTCTATTGTCATTGTTTGCGTCATGTTTTGTGATTGTGTCCGGCTTCTTGATTTATTACCTTGAATTTTATCTCATATTACATTTGTATATGTTATAAACATGTGTATTTTAAATTAAATTTTTTTAATGAAATAATTCACTTTATACGCATGTTTAGTTTACTGTTTCCATCTTAGCATTATTTTCAACGCTTAAAAGTCGTACTTGAAATGCAAGTATAGTATTAAGTGTTTTGTTTTAATTAAGAAATTCGTATTGCCAAGGGTTAGGTCAACTCTATTTGCACTAACCATCGAACGATAATTCTAAATTTTTGATTATGGTCAAAACCGAATATGTTTCAATGTATTGATTCCCTCGAGTGAAAACAAGATGTAACTTCATAAACAATCATTATATATATATAGTCAAACGAATCACGATATACTACAAATAATGCATCTTTATTGTTACCTGGGCTAGACGCTAGTTACTTTTATGCCGAAAGTAAAATCTATTCAATGTCGTTGACAACATTTTTCCTGCATTACCGCATATAAGAAAAACACAATCTATTTGTTTATACGCCTTTAACTCCTATAATTCTTCTTATATCAGAGTGTTTCAATTATATATTCAAGCTGCGCGATTTGTATAAACATAATATATCTGGTCACTTAAAATATTTGTTTACTTGATATTTTATATTATTATATATTTTATATCTAGAATATTAAAAGTCATTTAGAAAGTTGCATGTATAATAATAATAATTGGAGACTAAATATTTTGAAAGATTTGCAAGTATAAGGTCTTCATAGTCTTCATTTTCCTCAGCATTTTCAAATTAAGCTTAAATTTACATATCTTAGCTGATAAAAAGCTTATGTTGACAAGTTTTGTGAAACGTCTACAAGGACACGCAACCCGAACTACTGTTAATATCTTCAACAAACGACGACAGGATTTCTGATATATTTTAGAATTTTTTTGTATCGGTAGATAGTGTAAAAATGATAAATAAATAAAATATTTGCATTTTATATCACTGCTATAAGACATCAAGATGAGTGTGCAAGTTCAATGTAAATTTTTCATTTGCTTATCTTATTTTTTCTGTTGTAGTTTAAAATTGACAACTGTTCGTGCCCATAGCGATTTGAATATGTCTAAGAAATGCTAACATCTGTATAAGAAATAAGATAGGTATGCTACGCTAAATTGAACAGAATAACTTATTTGAGAGATAACTTCTATACAAATGGTGTAAAAATAAACATCAGAATTTTCGTTTCCTGCGGAAGAATCTTTTATTTCCAGCGCTAAATCTAGTATTATGACAACATTAGCAGGGAAGGAAAACAGTATTTAAATCTCGTCCCTCGGGGCCAGGAGGTATGATGGAATTTTCAACATGCGGGCCGTTAATGAATAATTTTGACAGATTTGACGAAAGAAATGTCAAAAAATAAAGAAGCGCCAGTCCCACGTGACTTTTTGCCGATTTGTCACTGGCTAGTTCGGTACAAAACAAGTTTTACCGAAGAAATACTGTACTTGGTAAATCTCGAGGGTACAAGTGCTGACAGTGATTAATTGTAATGGGAAAATATAATCCAGTCACAGGAGATATGTATTTTTGTTATCATTTTTTGAAGAAACAAGATGGAACGTTATGGCTTTTGGAGAGAGGCCTTAGCGGACGAAAAATTGAAATAAATAATCAGAGTGAGAAAAATTGGGAGAAATTGTAATTGTTAAAAAATAAGATTACTGAAATCCTGACAAAAATGGGAATATAACGTATGGGATAATTCTTTTTTTTTTCCTTGTTGTTTCATTATGTTTTTCTGAAATAGAAAAATAAATATTAGATCAACTGCGTGTCTCTCTGATCTCGTAATTTCAAATGTTATCTCGAGATAATCAAGATTTTAGTGAAATACAGATATTTGAAAAAGGCATTCGAAATAAGGTAAACTTAATACATCCAGACATTAATTTAAAGCAGCTTTTCACAGAGGGTCTTTGACTAAGGATTTAAATTATAACTTTATGTACGTATTACGTCTATCAATACCAATCTACAGACGCATCGTCATCCGATGCAACCATCCGTGACCGAAAATAAAATGAGTAGTTTCCCCATTACAGACATTAACGTCACAGACGGTATTGAAACTGTATTTAGAATGATAAAACCTATATTTAGATTTTTATTTTCATTTGCCGTGACTTAGCTAATCGCTCTTAGAGCACGCGCTAACGTCATGGGTATAACTAACGAAATCGCTACCCTGAACTGGCGTACACGCCATGCTGCGGAACGTATCAACACTAGTGCTTCGGGGATACCATATTCTCAGAAATTGCGTTTACGAAAATAGCGTTTTCCCGTGCAATGTGACCTACACTTGCCGGGTTTATTTCACCAACATTAGCGAGGAACAACAGAAACGTATTTTGTTAATTTCTACCGATCATCTGTGAACGAGCTGCTTTAACGGCAAGCTGTTCTAAGTCTATACGATTCTAATCTTGTAAAATAAATTTAAAGTATTTTCGCTATATTACGCGCTCGCTAAAAACGTTCTTACCTTTTAGTTTTCTGCTTTTTTTTATTTGTAGACTTTTGTATTTTGTAAATGGTCCAATTTATACCAATTAATTATATGATACCAAAATAGATTAGATCATGCAAATTAAAATCATGCAGTGGGTTACTCATATTCCCTCAATGCCAAATCTGAGGAAATATGTATTTTCAATCTATTTGAATGAGTACGTTCTAGTTAAATCCTAAATATACTGTACACATATTACAAAGAATTACATAGCAAATAAACTTAAAAAATGAAATAATTTTGGCATTTTTAAAGATTGCGCCGTAATTACAGAATGTAGATATGTCAACTTATTTTCTATACCATTCATATTGTTCATTATTAAGTTTAAATAAAAAGAGCTAGTATTTAATAGCTATTCAGCAAAAATAACAACGAATCTTGAGAGAGAGAGAGAGAGAGAGAGAGAGAGAGAGAGAGAGAGTTATTATATATAGAAGGATAGCTCGACCTACTTTCTATGATTCTTTAAACATGCCACTCATTAGTTAAGCTGGCACACGCTTTTCATTTTTCGTATCTTTTTATCTGTTTTCTCATTTTAATCACATCCCCCCTAGTCGGATATGTTACCATATGGGAATAGTCTTATTTGATGTAGAGGTCCCCGTTTTTTATATACAGACCATATATCCGTTAATTGTACCTTTCTTATCATTAGCGCCCATGGTCTATCGAGATTGTGAATTATTACGCACGTGCAGTACTTACACAACACCGGTCGTCAGATATCACCTTTGACCCTACGGTTTCAAATTATCTTACGACAAAACAAATGTTTTCCATTGCTTTTCATTATACGCGGCCGCCATTGCGTTAGGGCTGCAAGGAAGCGTAAATCATTTGGGACAAATTTAGATGTATAATTCAGAGAACTAATCAGAACTCATTCGCTTGAATCTCAAAGTATTTAGCTTGTGTCCTCAAGAGAACCCTAGAACTTGTTATAACTTATAAATGTTTTATCGAATTTCTCTTTGAGATGAGACAGTCCTTCAAGCGCGTATTCATAAAAATCCTGAACTTTTACCCACACCGAGAGGTTCGTACTATATAGTGACATTATCAAACAAATTAAAACCAAGACCGTTACAGCAAGCATTGATTGTCTTGTTATTTAAAATGTATTACGAGATAAAGCTCGTGGATCATGACAATTTGTCGCAGGATTGTTTAGAAAATATCTCTTGATAGCATGATAACGCATCGGTGGGTTCAACAGTAAAGTGGGAACACTTAAAATGTATCAACTCTAGATTTACAGGCATGATATCCGACTTCAAACTTCGAAACGTTGGAGATTAATGAGTCTATGGTTCGCTGTTTGTTGAAGGTGTGCAGTACTTTTAATTCCAATACCAAAGTTATTCTGTTTGTCGTCATCTGATTTAGTTCGACTAATATATCAATACTGCGCTGAAAGATTAACTCGATTTTCGTGAATTATTAAAGGCACAATCCCAACGGAAAATCAAATGAAGATATACCGGTACATTTTTAAAATCTGATTCAATTTATGGATAAGAGGATATATTTATAAGCTAATCCATTAGTTCTGCGACACCATTGGTAACTCATGTATTATACAGAATAACTTTTTTTTTATGATTTACTGAGGGATTTCTCTGGAGCATCAACTGATGAATACCACCACACTATAAAAACAATTCATGATACGTTTGGTAGGTAGTTTTAGTAACTAGATCCATAGAAATTAAACTAAGAATCATATAATTAAGCATTTAAGTCAAAGCCACATAAAGATGACTAAAATAGCATACATTTGTGCACTGCAAGTCTGTTATTCGCAAAAAAGGGGGGATTTTGTAAGAAAACTTATCATTCTTAGTTTTTATTTCAATATTATTTCAAATTCACATATCGAGGTAAATGCCAACATGATAGATTTCAGTTTTGAAAAAAAAAATGAGAATTTCATCCCTACAGAGCAAATGTAACCCACATTTTTCACAGCGAAATGTATCGGACTTTACCAGTACTATTCCGTATAAATGACTGTAATACAATACTCGATATGATGTATTTGACAATAGTTTCTCTCCAAACTCCTACTAAAACCTATGTAAATGTATGTTGACAATATTCTCAGAAAAATGTATTGAAACATGATGGCATTAAAGTTTAACTAGACCATGTTAAATGTTTCGAAAGAATACATAGACACTTAGAGTCAAGTTCTAGTAACTGACATTACTTTATCCGGGTTGTATTACCATTTCCAATATCAACCGATATGCATTCAAAAGCAATGATCACTTTACATCGCCCGTTTCTCTGGCAACCGTGGAAATTATCAATAAATATTTAACGTTAAATTTGCAATAGATCCATTTATGATCCATTGCCTTTAGAGATTTATTGGACAGGCACATTGTTGCCTATCTCCATATTTAGATGGACGAAAGATAGCCATGCAGACCGAGCCTCCTTCAATAAAACCTCGCATGCGCGGCACGTGACAATACAGGTCGCCATATTGGCATCACGTGACTAAATTGCCGGAAAGCATGCCAAGTGTACGGACGGAACTAAATAAATTAATTGAAAAATAATGAGTTTTCTCTGTCAAAACAATCATGTCTTATCTATTAGTCACATCGAGGGTAAGAGTAAATTGTTTTTACATCATAAAATGATATCGAGTGTCTCTTTATATCCCGTGTTTGTAATAAATTAGCATATAAACATAATATTCCATCTCGTGGGTCGCTCAAAACCTCTGGATGAATTGGTTTTCGGTTCGAAATCATCGTTTTTCATATCTTGTGACTGATATTGCCAGATTTTCAAGAGAACATTAATAGTGGATTTACTTTCTTCACTTGGCGCTTAGTGAAATCACAATTTAAACAAATGGATTGAGGCGATGCACATGTGTGCATTTCTTTTTTTTCTTCCATGTTCAATAGTACATATATTGGTACATGACATCCGGCCATGCGCATATGTCTGCATATATAAAACATGGATGTATGTTGACAAGATCAGTTAACTAGTCAGAATAATTTTTAATTAGGGTTAATCAAAATGAAATGAATTCCTATTTGCTTTCTTTTTTTAAGCGTTTATCATAAATACTCGTACATATTTCTCATTTCGGTGTCTCTCATGTTTTATCAATCATTTGATAATAATTCTCTGTAATTTGCTCCATACAAATTATTATTCTGCAACGTAAAATTATCTCTTCAGATTGATCAATAAGCCGTGTACATTTCGTTATGCATACTGGGTATATGTTTATAACGCGTTATAAGTATTTATTAACGCAGAAATTGGACTGAACTTTGCAGTACAATAGATCCGGTATACGGTTTCCTGACAGGGTACATGACTATTTATTCCGGGCGGAGGAAAGTCAAGTCACCCGAGCCGCTAGACTATGTACCCTGTCAAGAAACTGTATTACAACAATCTTTTTCAATTTCAAAACTTATGCTCGATCTACATGAAACGGTAAATAAGAAATAGGAAACTAAGAAGAACTTATGAAGGCCATGGAGCTGATAAAATTCATCTGGAATAAGAACTACAAAGGGTTTATGTAAACCATTCATAAGAGTGAAAGTTATAAATAATGAATAAGACGTGTTTCGCCGCATTTCGCTAAACATTTGAAGTTTAAATGTCTCTTTATTGCATCAAATAACTCTTAATTTAAGAACCGCTGATGGATAATTTATGTTATTTTTTTTTTAGTATTTTTCCATTTTTTCTTGTTTTTATATGCATACTGTTGAATTATAAATCTTGACTTTAAGATGAAGTACCAGTATAAATGTCACCGATGCTCTCTTCCTTATTAAATAAACCCTAATTGTCACATCATGTAACCCTCTAACGGTTCGATTCAACTGTCGACGAGTGTATTAAAATTTACGGTTGTTATTATGCGTTCCAGAAGCCATTTCGTGAACTTTCCTTATTGAATTAACTCCCTTTTGATGCCCTTAAACGATGATAATTAAAGCGAATCGACGAAGCGCCACCTACAGTCAATTTTTCGCTGCAGGCGAACGCCTATCGATAGGTCCGCGATTTTTGCCAACATTGACATTTCATTGGAGTAATTGATATTTATGAATTCAGGAAGCTATAGACAGCGACCCTCGTAATTGGGTTGATTGGCAAACTAGTCGTAATTGTCCCCTTCCCATATATCTTACCGAAACTAGCTGTCATCGTGAAGGCATTTTTATCACAGACTTGTATATTTTATGTTCTTTCTTTCTTAAAAAATGCTTTATATGGCGGGAGCCTGATGCTCAACATAGTCTGTGGCAGATTGTCCTCGATTTATTGACTTCCTTTCGTCTACTATTTTTTGTTTTGTTCTTTCCTCCTTTTGTCTTTCATCTGTCACTATTCATTCACCCCTCTCTTCACTTCCCACGCCTTCCTCCCATTCTAACCCCCTAATCATCATCATCATCATCATCATCATCATCATCATCATCATCAATAAATATCTAAAATATTTTTCTAAAATTCTCATAATGGTATCATCAATGATGATATACAGATCAATATAATGATGGGAATAAAAACTTCCGATGCTGTTTTTTCAGCAAAACAAAAAATAAATAAATAAATAAAAAAAATAAAAAATAAAAAAAAGGACCACAAGAGTTTTATCTTTCCGATCGTCATTCGACACCTGTCACATTCTCATCGAGACATATCTATTATTGATATACAGCGATCAAGCTATGAGCCGTGGATTATACACCATTAATGACAAAAATAACTCACCCGTATCCACTGTAAAGTTGAGAACAGTCAAAATACATGATTGATGAAACTGCCTAATATTTGATTTTCGTTTAATCTTTATCTTTTTGATAATTACTTTTTCTTCGATCATGCATGAGAATTCAAGATATTTGCGATGTGAGAGATAAGATATTAAAAGCAAGATCAAAATATTTTGTATGAAATTTTCTTTTTTATCAGAGTTTTATCAGAGTCCACCTTTTTTTTTTATTTATAATGTTTTTTTTTTATAATCTTTTCAGGATAACAACCTCGGGTGTTGAATAGCGATAGTAAGTTGAAAACATGAGCAAATAAACTAAAGTAAAACAGACAAACAGATATAGAGACAGGCAGACAGAAAATGGTAAAACATTTAGTTTATATGAGCAGATTTTAAGAACGATCGTTTGTGTTAATATTTATTATGCTTAAAGCTTTAAATTTGAAAAAGATTTTTCTGATTAAATGCATTCTTGTGATAATCGTACGTGTAGAAGTATATGAAAATGATTGAAAACACTGGTGATTGGTCAAAAACTGAAAATTGCTCGCGGAAAATATGATGTTAACCGTGAATCGACTGATTACCTTTATTTCGTTATATTAAAAACATGGTTGCTGTTTTTTGTGCTGTTGTTGTTGTTTTTTGTTGTTGTTGTTTTACGTAAATCATGTGTATCTACGTGTATGATTATCCTATGTGTGGAGCATGCAATGGTGTTGCCCTAGTCTTTTCGTGTTCTTCGATGGTGATGTGTGTCAGGATCAGATCAACTTTTGACCACTGCGGCTGTACGCATGCGCCAAGATGCGATATGGACGCGAGAAATAGGAAATGCAAGACGGAAGACACGCCTTTCTTCACAAACAAAACATTTGCATTTTTTTCCCCTTTATGTCAATGAGGGGACACAAATGTATAATTACTAATTACCGTTATGCATTACTCTTTGATCCGGAATCCGCAACATAAGGTCTTCGTTTTCAAAGGCACGGACATTCTGTCGCTAGAGGACGTTAAATCAATTATACAAATACACAGTAATATAATTACAGGGGCGGTCACTTTCCATCATTTCTTTACCGCCTAGATGACCATAAAGAGCCAGAAATAATAATCGTTCATTATTCCTTCACAAGTTACAGCCATCGTAACTTATCTTACAGCGCATCTCTGGTCCAGGATGTTATCTTGAACACGAAGGCGGACATCGGGTAATTCGTAATCGATTTCTGAATTGAAATATCTCAAGGTGAGGTATCACCTTGTCTTGAGAGTGCCGTGTGTTTATTCATTGTTAAAAAACTAAAAAGCATTCTATAACAATGGTTATTGATGTGAAGTGTGTATGTGTGTGTGTGTGGGGGGGGGGGGGGTACTGTGACAGTATTTCGGTCATACTACGGAGTCCAGATGATAACAGGTGGATGAAGACATTTACTGAGTAAATTATTTAAAATAATATATACATATTTCCATTCCCATTCACTTAGAGTTTTAAGTAAATTCTTTGATTTTTAAACAAGTATTTTAATGCATGGTAAAAATAAAAAAAATCATTGTTTTATACTGTTATATATAGACTCTTTGGAAAGTTGACAAATATTTACAGCATATGTGCATGCATCGTCTGGATCTAGTTTTAGAAAAGACTAAAATGAAAATAGCTAAAGACGGAAGTAAGTCAATTACTTACAATCTTGTATTGGTCTAAATACGTGTCAAATGAAGAAAACTATTCGAATTATGAATTAAAAGATGTTTAATTATGAAAATGAATTCCAGAATATAGAAAATAAATAAATCTATGAGATAGTTTTTTTAATCGTTTGCAAGTGTTCCGGTGTGTACCATCTTAAATTACAAATCAAGTTCCCTTCTTCAGATCATTAAGATGGATTTGAAATTTGAGCAAATTTAACTACACATATATAAAGTTCCATCTCAGTGGTTTTATAACATTCGGGTCATTGAAGACAGTTTTAAACATATTTTTATATTTGCCTATATTTCGGGGTTCCATTTAACAAGCTACGTCACAGACAATCATATCGGCAAGGCTTAATTTATTCCTATCAGCTGGACGATGCTTAATTTCATTATAGAAAGCTCCATAGTATCGTTTAATGTATACAAACAGGTCTGAAAATGTGACAGAAGTTTATGAGATCATTATTAATGAGACAGTACATTAGCATCACATTGTACCGTTATTTCCAATACATGAACCACCTGGTAGCCGGGGATGACAGTTTTCGGGGGCGTGGCAGCCTCCAAATGCTCCCAAGTTTGAGGGATCACACTAGACAAAGACCTAATTAAAGACTAGGCTTCGCCTCCCTGCAGTGGCGGTCAGATAGTCGGCCCGTGCACTATAATTATCAATGTAAAATGCTATCAACAAATAGTGCGCACGCGCCGCGGAGGGATAAACAGGTTTTCTCCGTAATATAATATCGAAAATAAAATGCTAGGAATGAATTAGAGGTCACTGCGCGTGCGCGGCTTCACCTTCCCCGACCTTTTCGCGAGATTTGTGATATGAATGTGACAATTTAGGAATGATATAAAGTTGAAGAAAACATATGTTGGATTAATGAAGCAGAGCTATTGGCAATTTTACAAAGATGAAATTAAACCCCTCATTGCTGTAACATTAACTGGATATAAAAGAAATAGTGTAAATTATGATTTTACAGTAATAGTTAAATGCCGCATTTTAAAAACCATGTAAACAAAAAGTAACATAACCAATGGATAAAATTGAGACATCATCTTTCAAAGAAAGCTGTGGTATATCTGTAATACCCTCCAGTGAAACATAATTTACTTTTTTAAGCTTAATGCGGTGAAATTAACAACAACAAATATCTATTTATTTAATGCTTTTCGGTAAATTTTAGGAAAATATCAGTGATTAAGGAATGGTAATTTCACTGTTTGAAACAGTGAATATTACCATTTTCATAATTTTTACTCTGGAACTTGAATCCGACCCTACGTTATAAACTGATCGGAGTGTCAATTGTGCTGGGTTTTACGCAAGAAATGACGTCAAAAATAACGTCACGCTCGCGAGGTAATCCCGCCATTTTCGTCTTTAGTGAATTACACAGCTAATTTCTGGCCTTTAAAGCATTAAATAAAAAGGAAAAAAAATGTTTTGGTGAAAAATCGATGTATAATTTCATTCGTGAACATAAAAAGAATTATCCTCTATATATTTAAAACAGAACGCTGCAGAATTGTATTTTTACTCTCTCCTTTATTTTGCACAAGGGCATGCTATATTACTCATATAGGAATTTAGTGGAAAGGCGTATTCCTTTACAGTGTCTATCATTTTCATTCTTTGTTGAACACTAACAGAGGATGATAAACAAATAAAATATGACAGCAATTTGATTGCCCCGCATAACGATATTGGTATTTGCAATCAATAGTTTCGAAAATGCAATGTCGATAAATATGCCTGCATAACTAACCATTTGCACCACAGTCTTTATTTTGAAAAGTAATATCAACCCTTTAGAATAACAAGTTGTCCTGACAAAAGAATGGTGTGACAATTCTTTGACTGAAAATCGCCCTCGTCACCGGGTCTGTAAACTATCCAAGACATCCAAATTTTCTATACGGGACCACAACGAGGCTCTGTGCATTCGGGATCCTCTATTGCAAAAACCGTATGCCAGGTCAAACAAAAGAGTCTATTAGGATTCAAATGATGTTATTTGTAATTCGCCCTCACTTCATTTGTCACAATGGCCGATGATTGTTCAAAAGAGCCCCATGGGGTTCGACAAGGGTTCCCCTAGTGGTTGTTTTCACACAACATTTATTATTATTTACGAAAAAGGTTAATTCGCCCATTCATTTCCACGAGGTTGGGACTACTTGATGACAGACAAAGTGTAACCCAAACCTCTTCAGGCAGCCATGTAGTTATTTCTACACGGTATGGTTCCGCATGTCCCGGGGCAGTGAAAGATGTCCTTGTATTTTTCGACTCTCATCAAACCTTATTCAATCTTCAATACACTGATAAAGAGCAGATGATACAATGGGAGAAATACAATAGGAGATTTTACACTGAATGCAATATCAAATTCAGTGGAAATCAGCATAATCATCATTACTTTTATCCTTATTTTTATCATTATTTTTATTATTATTTTTATCATTATTTTTATTATTATTTTCAATACTACACATTATCAGTGTTTTATTATTAGTAGTATTAATTTTAATCATTTATGTTACATCGTTATCTATATTCCAGAAATATAATTGTGTGCCATTAGATATTAATGTAATCATGAAATATATTGCGTGTGAAGGCGCGCGCCTGTTGGTTTGTGTACATATATATGCATTGTATTCATAATTTTTTAAAGACTAGTAGCGTTTCCCCCAAATTAGTACGTGTTAAATATTAAAAAAAGTGTTTCAACATGTTTTATTTTTATATAGTAAAAACTCAGACAAAACTTCATTTCTCAAACATGATATCATTTGTAAATTTTAATAGACAGTTTAATGACCAATATTCAAGGCAAATATAAATCCATTGCTTTGTATTGTTTAATATTTAGTCAAATGATATTCATCGTGTTATAAATTTGTACATGAAATTCATATGGTAAAGGATTTTTTGTTCTCAGTTAATATAAAATAAATGAACCTATAGAACATGAGTCTTTGCTTTAGAAATACACCTTTGACCAAATTGCTCATTATCATTATAATCATCAGCAGCAGCATAACCATCATCATCATTATCTTCTTCTTCTTCTTCTGTCAACTTCTTCTTTCTGTCTTTCTCTGCCTCTGCAGACGTTTTCTCCACATAACAAATATTAAAACCATATTCTGCAGCAGCATCTCTCTGTTTATCCTCAGTCTGCTATTTTTCTTGTCTATCATTACACTTATTTTATCGTAATTTTTATATAATTACACCTTATGACTGTGTATAATTTCACCCAGGAGGACATCACTAGAAGAGCCCACTAGACAACACACAGGTCTCATTAAAATGCTGCCAGGGACGATTTGACTGGTTTATGATCATGGCGGCCGGGGAACAGTAACAGTATACCGACCAGTCTAGTGCATTCCTGATTCTCTATTTACTGCTTTTTTTGTCCCCCCCCCCCCCCATTGTATCTCTTTGCCTTTTTTCTTCTCTTTTTGTGGATCTCTCTCTCTCTCTCTCTTCTGTTCGTGTGCATATCTCTCTGTCTCTCTCTATTTCTCCCTCTCTCAATCTCTCTCTCCTTCCCTCTCTAAATGAGGATGACGGAAGAGAATAGATATACATGTACATTTAGGGAACAAAAATCTAAAATCTGTTTTTGTGGAGTGGAAAGGAATATCTAAACATAAACATGATCGCAAAGTAGCTAAATATTTTTAAGAGTTCACTTAATGCGTCGTTGTAAACACTTTTTGTCCAATGAGTACTATATAAAATGTAACCTATCCACCGTATCGATGTTTTAACTTGAAACATTCATATCTACACACTGCTTTACAATTCTGTTGAAAATGTAACACTTTTTTTATATGCATTTTTACAACATAAGCTGTATACGAGTATAATTATGTTACTCGTATGGACACTGTAGTTTAACATCCAAGTTTTACACTAAATGTGTTTCATGTCATCTATATTTGTATTTCTTTAACTGACTTAGGGTTTCCATTTAATGCCTGTGGTTTTCAGATTTTATATGAACTATATGTATGGTTTATATATATGTGTGTCTGGTAAAGCCAAATATGACGATTGTGTGTTATGTATTGTTAATAAGCAGCTTCTTCTTATTCTTCTAAAATACACTGTGTTTTTCTTTTCCTTCTTCTTGTATTTTTTTTCAACTGCTTCTTCTTCTTCTCCTGTATTGTCTTCTTCTTCGCCATGTACTGTGTCTGTGCCTTCTTAATACTTATCCTCTGTTGGCTTCTTATCCCATTAACTTCCATTATAAAGATGAAAATATATTTACTTAAAACGCAGTATAAGAGAACTCATGTAAAAGAAAATATACTATACAATTTACTATTTAATTAATAATCTGACAGAAACTCCAATGGTTACAACAAGCTGTATGACTGAAATACTGTCTTTAAACCAATCAAACAAACAAACTCAACTAGCTATACTACTCATTTCAAACACTGAACTTATTCAAACTCATTAAAATATGGACGTAAACAGATGACTGTTCAATATGTTTTTAAAAGGTCCATCAATGCGGGACATATATGGCCCAGTTTTATTATACTAATATCGTATACATTTTATGATATCATCAAGTGCGCGTAAGGTTCTATGGCAAACTGCGGATTTATCGTCCGCGACCCATTCCACATTTTCCTGGTAAAACATTATACAGTTTCAACCCTAAATCAATAATATTTCTTCTTAGATGCACCCTTGGGTACTTTTTCAAAGTCTATATGAGCATTGGTGTTGTGCCACGATATTGTATCATAACATGCATCAGAAATATCACCCTTCTATTGCTGTAAGTCTGCTGTACGAAATGCGTAACTCCGCCTATTATGTTAATATTCATTCTATACCATAAAGCTTGAGTAATCCATTTTTTTATTGATTTTAACTGTTCCAAAGAGCTAGGATGTACTTTGTGTATGAATTATATCATACAAACAGTCGGGAATTTCTCCTGTTTTTGTTTTTATGAATCAGGCCGTCATAAAGCCTTCCTTTCCTTAACAGCAGTTGCTATTTCTCACTTATCTATGCTGATTTAGTAGTCGTGTGAAATACAGCAATATTTTAGGCATGAACGGTGAAAATCAAATCAATCAAAGTTCAAGTATTTTATAAGCGTTGATGCATATGCAAAATAATGCATTTATTCGGAAAGCCAACTACTTGTCCTATATTGATCGCATTTTCGGTAGTTGGAACATTCATTCTCTATTTTGTGCCTGTTTATTAGTTAAGGGTACATGTAACTATGGTTAACAGAAATCTACAATCATCATCGCCATCATCGCAGCAACAAATCTTACTATATCTACTACTACTACTGCTGCTGATGATGATGATGTTGACGATTATTGTTATGAATATGGTAATCAGATAATTCTTTTCAAACTTAGTGGCTATTGTAGCCTCTTGCGACTGTTTCAGATGATAACAGTACCTTGACATTTCTTATTTAATATGATCATTTTCAAATATCCATTTATATAACTTATTTCAGTCTATAAATGAAAGTCGATTTTTAATTACGTAACCATGATTATGTTATGATATAACAATAACTGGTCGTTTTTTTGTTGTTGTTTTTTTTTGTCTTTTTTTGTTGTTTTTTTTACACAATTTTTTGGAATAACAAATGTTTAGAAATTTAGAAATTAAAAGGGCGTTCAATCAAAACGTGGGACAGTGAAGAATGAGACATGCAATATGGAGGAAACGCAACGGACGCAAAAAGAAACTACGGTAGAGCGAAAGTATTTTCAGAAAGAAAGAATTGCAACGTAATTATTTTATATCGTCATTTTTTTATATTGCTTTCCTTATTATTTGCACTATTAGTCGATCGGAACGTATTGACAAGAAAAAGACATGGGTTACTATGAATTTGCGCAAAAAAGCATGAAAGATAAAAAAAAACATGATATAAACATTAGCGTGTATATATTAGAATAAATAGTATATAAGGTTACGTGAAAATGTATGTTCGTGAATAATAAACGGAAACCTGTTAAAATGCACGTGTGTTACTCTCTCACTAGCGGGATGTCATGAAGACATGTATGTTAGGTTTGATATGTGGATTTAAATGGAATAGACATCCAATCTGCACACGGAAAACGTTCATTTTATGCTTATAGTTTAGCCTTTATCACTAAACAAAAATATTTGTAAAGGATTGTCATATTTAATAACCAAATCGATATCTTAAATCACGAAGAGACTATTTTTGATAATAATCATGGAAAATTAGTGTTTTTTTAACTACTAGGAACGACAATAATTTATACGAAAACTTTAATTTAACATATTTAATCATACATGTAATTAAATAAGAAAATAAACAGAACACCTTTTTTTCCGTCCTCATTTTCAAAAATTAATAGTAACAATAATTGTTACATATACTTTTTTTTTGACGATGAGCTACGATTCTTTTCTGTCCCGTTTCTTTTATATTATCTGTGATTTTAGTTTTATGACTGACGGTAGCAAAAAACGAAATTTCTCTATTGGTGAGAATTAAGACAGAAGGAATACCAAGTACATCGGTTAAACGTGAATACAGTAAGATGTAGATATGAAACAAGATGGAGACAGAAACGTGTAATAGACATACAAACAGGCCGATCAAATCTTAATGGCCAAATGACGTTACACAATATTACAATAGATGACCTGACTATTCGTGTAATAAACAGACATTTTTACGTTTTCACAATAAATTCTCGTTGAAATATTTATATCAGAAAAAATTTTAATTCAATTGTCGAAATATGTTTTAAATTTTCAGCAATGCTGCAAATCTGTGAAAAATTTATACGCGTAATTTGATTTAAACTAAAAAGGGAAGAATGTTTAAATAGTAAGCAAATGAATAGTATATTCCAGATTTAAACCATATTTTTAACTTTGAACAAATATCTGTCAAACGTTCTTAAAGGTTTAACTTTTTCCATTTTTTTTAAAGAAGTTAAAGGAACAAATTTTTTCATAAATAAATTAACAAGTAAACTCGCAAAATAAAACACAACTGGAAATTCTCCCTCATACAATATTTGAAACTTTATCTTTGAAATAATTTCCTTATACGTAAAGCAATTATTTGAATATTTACCGTTTAAAGGAATTATAAACTTGATATGGTGATAAACCACTGAAGTGTACAGCTATGATACCACGGTTGGTTAAATCCATATCATGTCGCTGTCCTTCTGTAACCGATTAAAATACCACTCAATTTTGCAGAAGGCATAATTATCATCATTATTTCATACTAGATCATCAATATGTCCCATTTAAGCCTGTTATGAAACAAACTTGTGTAGATTTGGCGTGTTGCCTTGATACGCAAAAGTCATTGTACCCAAAACGTACAGTTACGGATGGTTTATATGATCCCTTTGATCAGTCTCCGAAAATCCATGGAATATTTTAGTATTCAATAATGTAAGATTCAGCAAGCTTTGTTTTCCGAGCAAATCCCGTATATAGATTTTATTGAGAAATAAACCGAACAGACAAACGTATCAAAAACTTGTCCTTCGTATCCATTCGTCAGAATCCCTCATGAGAAGTTGATACTGTTGTTGATATAAAAAAATACATGATATATATATATATATATACGTCAGTTTTTTTTGAGCAATTCAATCAGAGCAACTTTTCCATTTAGAAGTATCGGAGAATAGTCTAAATGTTACAGAATAGTTAATACAGAATGATTGCATTGTATCATATCAAACGAATAAGAAGTGGATTATTCTGTAGTGATAAATAAAAGGAAAAGTGTCGAACAACAAAATATAAGTATCTCTATATTTTAATTCAAATATATACGAAGCTTATATTACGTAAACATATACCTTAAACTATTTTATCCAACTGCCACAAGGAAAGTCTGTTCGGGTTTATTTTCCTAATAAAAGTTAAGCTGGAAAACTTGCTAAAAATCAGCGAAAAAGACATGTTATCATAGCTGCTGATGAATAAAAACAAATCGTAATAAGTATCAAGAATCTGCTTGATTCATTTCTCTTGAAAATTTGTAAATCATTTCTTTATTTCCAGATTCAAGATCTGGTCTCTATGATGATATCACGTGCTTGACAAACGACTTTAATAGAAACTTGTCTTTTTCTCAGTAAAGACCCATAAAGAAAGTGTTACTTTTTATCGAAATAATGACAATTATAAATGACAAGCCACCTTTGAAATGCCACGAATCTTCTCCCGATGGAAAGTGGGCTGAAAAATATACCGTTATAACCACAAAATGAGCCGGCGAACATCAAAGACATAGGCCCTAATTATTCCAACTACAAGTAAATACACTTGTTCCTTCGTTCTTTTTGTTGTTTGCATTCTTTTCGGTTCTTTGTAATAATTGCCAACCCAGATGGTATCCGATAAAGGCCCCTAGTCTTCCATTCGGATTCTGAAACTCGCAGGAAGCAGACGGCAGTGTGTGATTGGCCAATCGATTTTCGATTCCATGTAGCGCGATCCCAGCACGCGCAGTACCAAGTGGGCGGGGCGACTTGCAGACATTTTCACACCTATTGAAATACGATATGGCGATTGGATGGCACTCGCTCCACCTTTTGGAGCGCTTGTCTCCCATAGGATCACAAAATTCTAAGGGGACTGCTTACTTACTTTCGGAACAGGATAGCAACAAAAGGCGTTCCGCCGGGAGTAAGTTCCAGAACTTAGGCGATACCGGCATGAGACTAATACAACACCGCTCTAACGTATCTTGAATTGACCCTCTACAACATCGGGGAAAAGTGGTGATTTTGCGATTTTATAAAACCTCAGGAAATTAAATGTTTTGCCGAAGAGTTTAAAGTGTCTTCTGGGATATGTGTTTGAATTTCTCGGAAAATTTTCATAGTTATCAAATATTTCAAGCATTTTCATATTTTCACATATATTCACACCCTTGGACATCTTTATTACGATTTTCCATTTCCGTGATGTGTTGATAGTATTTTTACTAGGAATACCAATGAGAAAACAACAAAATAACAAATGTAGTGCCTGATTGTTTTTGATGTAAGACAGCCGAGAAGTATTTAGAGAGAAAGAAAACACTCAAATGAAGGAGGAAATCTCATCTCAACTTGGGACAATCAGGAACTGGATGCAACCAACCATGGTTGAACAAAGCGGTGGAAGGCGAGTAATCCGAAGTTTTAAAAAACAATTCGTTTTTATACCTCCTGTCTTGAAGATTGATATCTTTATTATCTTGCGAGTGAAGAGCTCATTTAATCCTGTTCGTTCGCTGTTCTGGCTCTTAGGGAAATTTGAGCAGCCGTCAATAAAATAATTATTTATGGAAATCATTCAGAAATGTAACGGGATATCCGAAGTTGTTAAGTGATATCCACGTTTAGTATAATTTTTGTCTGTTTGTATTTCTGAAGAGCACGCGAGAAACTTCAAGCATTTATCTTAACATATTAATGTCATCTGTTAACCGATATCATTGGGATGATCCCTGATGAGTATTTGGTTGCTTCCAAATCTCACTGGTGAGTTTTAAAACATTATCGATGCCATCATATCACTTACCTATTGTTGAGGCTATACAAAATTAGATTTAATAGCAGCAGACGGAATTTAGGCTGACAGACGACATTCTTTTCATGCCATTTTTTTAAGAATAAATGGTAGAGTAAAGGACTGGCCGTTGTTACTGTTTACTTATTTCTTTTCTTATAAGACAACATTTTAAGAAATAAACAAATATTCATACAATTTGTTTTATAAACTTCTATATATTACATTCATTATTTTCGCAGTAAAATGATTTTGCATTCTCCTATTTTCTGTTCTCTTCCTTCTCAAAGACATCCTAAATAAATATACTCTAATAATGATGACTGAAGAATTTGCATGCTAACAAGAATTTTATGTACCAGGTGACTCCATATTTAAAACTTTCCACATAGCAACAATGTGTCGTCTGCTGCTAACTGTAATTCATATTACGCTGATGTACGGCGATAAAGCGCACATCACGCCTGAAGAATCAAATATTTGATATATATCTTAATCTCATTTACACGCGCACGATTCTCACGTGCTCATTACAAGATTACGGACAGATAAATTCTGAATACATATAAATATACAGCGCATGCCTATATCACACATATGTTTGAATATATGTGTCCTGAAATTTCAAATAAATGTGTTAAATAATTATTAAATGTAACGGTCTGTAAACATATTTAAATTAACAGAAGACATATTCACTGAACTTGCAATTTTTTTTATTTTACCTTATGCCTGAGGTATAAATTTCAAATTTATAATGACATCACAACACCCCTGTTCTTGTTATTATATGTTTAAAGTGCATAATAATACTTATTTTTGATGAAATATTTTATCACAAATTATATATTGTATGTGTTATCTATTTATTGATAAAGAAATGCAAATATACAAAAAGTCGAGTTATTAATATTTAAATTTTTTTATTTAAATTAAAAATTGTGTACTGAGATGCTAAAATAATGTTTATTTTGACTTTAATATACATTTTCTTTCCAATGCCCCAGGATTGAGCGCTTCTCTTACAATAAAATACGTATAATACATTATAATACTACATATTTACTTACAGACATTAAATATCTTTCAATATGCAAATATTTGAACCATTTGTAATTCTGAGAGTCTTCTTGTAAATGATTAAAGGTAATATTTGTACATATTAATATTGTTTGAGATATGGAATTACAGCTACGAAAAGAAAATATTAGATATGGAAGTAGATTATTTTTTTTTTCGGGTTTTTGTTGTCTTCACGATTGTCAGAGAGACAGCATTGATATCAATTGAACAGATAATAGATTTTGTAATCTTGATAATAGATTATGAATCTTAGGACTATGCCAATCTATTTCTGATTGATCATACAGTGACAAGTGACCACAATATAGTTTTTAACATATTTGTACCATCTGATTCATACAAGTTCATTTTACATATTTTATTTCATAACATTTAGCTTTAAATATGTATTGCTTTCCACTCAATGAATTAACAGTTTTAGCATATGACAAGATCTGCAAGCAGGTCTTCAGGAGCCATTGTCCAATTAATAAAAATATTTACAGATAATGAAATAGTTCTCTTCATGAGAACACTTGGGGCTGTAGACTTGCTTTTTTCATTAGGCTATTGCATAAAGATCTTAAGAAAGACACACTTAAATTGAATTTCAATGACTCAAGGAAATATCATTCCTGCTCCTTTCTTTGCTACAAAGATGCATTGTCTCTAGATTGTATGCCAGTTCATGGGTGCTAAAAACGTCTCTGTATTTTGTGACAGTGTCTGCAGTTTGTTGTAGCTCATGTTAAATTTGTCTTTTCATTTTTACAGTGTCGGTAACGGGATCATGCGAGCACATTTTGAGAAGCAACCACCAAGCAATTTACGAAAAAGTAACTTCTTCCATTTCGTCCTCGCTCTTTACGACCGACAGGGTCAGCCTATTGAAGTAGAGAGGACAGCGTTCATAGACTTCGTTGAGAAGGAAACTGTAAGTGGAGTAGGTACATGTTGTTTTTGTATGGTCTAGTCACCACAGAATGGCATATCACTCTAATGCGCCATTTAACTTCGAGTTAAACCATAGACAAACAAGATCAGAGTGAAAACTTTTCTCCAGTTGAAGATGTCTTATAGTTTAAAAATATTTACCGAGAGTTAAAGGCATTCATCCTGATCATTTTCGAGTTACTGGTTTTGTCCTTCTAGAAGTGATATGTTTGATAATTTTCGTATAATAAACAATATTGCATCTTTGAAACTTTATTGCTATGAAGTTAAACATACACTTTGATACAGACTTGGTGGATCAGTGTGATATATCGACAACATCATGTTATTATGTTTGTAGACTGATAATAGTTCACATAGATAACATTTTGTCGGCCTGTTGATTTGACCCTGTGCATGTCAATTTCAAAACATTTGGTTCTAAGTCTAATTGCATCATCGATTTATTGTCGCAAAATCTCTGACCATTTCTATCATTATGGCACATCATTACACCCGAGGTCATCCGAAATTGACTGCCACATCCCGACCTTTGACGATATTGACGATTTCGTTTACTTATGCTAAATATTCGAGAGAAACTAAATTAAAAATGATCAGATTCATGAATGAGATATTTGTTGTGTATCCTTTCTATTGTTTAATACTAAGTTATAACTTTTCATTTCAATATCATATATCCTGCTATCTTTTGCAAATTTAAATTTTACCGATTTAAAATTAAAACGCTTTTTGTTCACTTACAGCCAGACTTCCTATTCATTTTCATTGCCCATCTCACACGTAATAACGGATCACTATCTTGGGTTACCTTCTGTTCCATTTGCACCCATGTGTGAAGTGGGGCGGTATAATATAATAACCCGATATCGGGCTGAATATCGGTGTGGTCACGTCATTTGTGACTGATATGTATCGGCGATATTGCGATACTGGTTAGGGTTCACTTGCAATCAACTGGGGAGAACAGGAAGTCTGTAAATCAAAAGATATATACAACTTAATGAAATTTAATTTAAATATTTTTGATAAATCGTCCATTGGTCGAAGAGGGGGGAAATGAAACCCTAAATAAATAAAAGAGTTGATTAATTGAGCGGAATTTCCTAAGCATGTATGCATGTCATACGAGTATTTTTGAAGGTTTTAGAACATACTGCTCATCGGTATTAAATAATAAAAAATAATAAAAAAAAAATATGAAAATGATTGCACACGTTTATTAATGCAGATATTTATGTTTCTGTGTGACAGGAAATTGATGCCCAGAAAACAAACAATGGTATTCACTATCGTCTGCAGTTGCTATACGCCAATGGTGAGTCGCATTATTATTATTTTTTTTTTATTTATTTATTTATTTATTTATCCAGTTTAAATATAGACGAAGCCCGTTACGAGTACCAAACAAAATTCTTATGATACATGTCAATCCAGTGTAATAAGTTACCCTTCTTTCTGTTCCATACATACATACATACATACATACACTGTCGTACACACACACACACACACACACACACACACACACACAGATTGTATTTTTTGCCGATAAAATTCGAACAATTATTTCAAAATATTTCCTTCTCGATGAAATATAAACGATGCTTTATCAGGTGAAATAGACTCGCCAAGTGCACTTTAAATATCATATTAAGTGTTTGAACGGCCTTTTGATACGGGCACGGACACTTATTGAAGTATTATTTTACCAAATCACATTTTAGGTCAAACGCATCGCGATTCAGTTTATCTGAATATTTGTTTTTGTTCTTTCTCTTTAACTTTATATTGATCTGCCGAGAATCCACCTGACATAAATTGTTAATCCCATTTCTATGTAAACACACAATCATGTTCGAATCAAATGTCAATAAATAATCGCATTTTTATGAACTGCAAATTGCGGCCGACATTGTAATCATTGTCATAGCTGCCTCTCAATTACTACATTAGAGCATCTCCTTTCCGTGGCAATGTCACGCGTGTTTACATAGAGCGCGCGCTCAGTCAAAGATCGTGTTGTCGTTACAATGCCACGTGCTTCACTGTTTACATGTTTAATGACTCTTCAAACATGAAGGCGAAAATCGATTCTGTAATGCATGATGCCTAGTGCTAAACTGTATTGACCTTCTCAGTATATATTTTTTATGTTGTTGCCGTAGGTATCCGGTAGTTACAAATCGTAAAAAACTTGTTGAAAGATTTAAATAATAATAATTTAATTGAACGAGCATTAGATATCCTGGCGGTGAAACATACATTGAAAATAATGAAAACTAGACAAACTCTATTGCATTTTGATCTGCAAGGGACCACAGAAAAAAATCTCTGCGTTTATATGCTTCAAACAGACAAGTGAATCTATCAAACAGGTTCTACTGACTTTAATTTGGAAATACTTTATTTATTATTTATTTCAAATAAAATACAATGTATCTTTGAACGTCATTGTTTCACTTTAAAAGGAGATGTTCACGAGAGCATTGTATATATTGTGTAGCATTTATAACAAGATATACTGAATCGAGGAAGAGAGTTTCACGTCTCAAGTGAGAGTTTACACTCTCAACATTTTATTTTGACAAAAAATATCCAGTAGCATTTATGATTCCGTAAGGAAAGCAAAGCCTGTCGCTTAAAAAAATATTTTTAATGTAGATAATTTTTTGTAATTTTTTTTAAAGAAAACTTATGAAATATTTTTTTACATCTGAAAAATGAATATACTCTTGTACTTTGAAATGAAAATAAGCTTGCAATTCATTATTAAGATAGAAATATATAATTAATGTCATTACACACATGGATAATTTAGGTGCATTCTCTCAGATATCAACTTTAGTGCTATATTAAACAAAGTTTCAGAGCTAGAGCCACAAGATGCTGGCATATGGAATGAAATCCATTTGGCCTCGAATTAGCCACACTTAAAATGAAGGCAAATTAATGGCGGGATCGATTTTTTCCTGGGATTTTTAGAGATGTTGAAAAATGCGCGAAAAGGCAGGCCATCTTGTTGACAACTTTGATAGAGAAAGTTGATGTGTATTGAATAGAGGGTCGTAAAATTGGCTACGAGACGAAATCTGTCGCAGAGAATATGAAATATGGTAGAAACTTGGGCCCATTTAGATATAAAGCGTGTGTTCCATTTATATTTAGAGGTTGTAACATTTTGCCTTGACAACAAAGCTAGGCAAGTTTCTTGTTTTGGGGTATTGTTTCATTGGTCAACTATATTTAAACTGTGTAAAATAATGGAAACGAAGTTTTTTTTATACTTTTTCATCCAGTATAATCTAATAGATTTTATTTTACATAAAGTATAAGAATAGGAATTAAACTACACCTTGAATATGCTTATGATAAAAAGTAATATAATACATCAGATATTAAATACTAATAACATAAATCATTAACCCAATTAACATTTTGATATTATGTCAAATATTATTTCGTATTTCCTGATGCCAAGATTAAAATGCAATGTAAAAATAAAAATTCTACTACAGTGGCAATATAAGACAATTTTTAATCAGAAACAGAAAGTTAAAAATGTGTATTATAACATTTTCCTCAATGTAATAAGAAACTATCTTTGAACGAAAACAAATAATTTGTGACATGTACAAGAATTCATAATACCTTTTAGTGAAAAAAACTTATTTTTTTAAACAGATTCCTAATTATTTGAATCCATTTCTTAACAAAAACGCATTCGTTTTTATGCTATCTTTCATATGGAAACGAAGCACAAATAATTAATTATTCTGTGTTTCTTTGAAAAACTGAAAACAAAATAAAGTTATCTTAATGTGTTCTTTATCTTTAATCGCTTGCTAGACATTTTAACAATGAAATAACACATGTTATATAGAAGGCTGCAGAAGCACAAATTCTCCCCGCCTCTCTCCCAGGGGGACAATAGTGGGGCAGTAACAGGAGTTTCTATCTAAAGACCTGTCCACTTAGCCCAGACTATTAATGTCACTGTGTATAGATACGGGAACGATACCTCGAGAAATACCATCCAGTTTTAAACTTTGACTAATCTCCCTCACACAAATAAAACACGCTTAAATACTCATTAAATCTCCACGACTTGTTGAGAGTCAGAGGGAAATGCGGCTTTAAAAGATATAATTCTATTTCGGAAGTTGTGAGTGACAACTTTTTTAATTGTTTCGAAAAGAGGAACTGAAGAGACAAGATGATTTAAATAGACTGTTGGTTATCAAAGGACGGCCACTTGTGTGAAATGTTAGGGGCGGGTTGAATGTTCTGATCAAGCGATATGACGCGTTTGTACCTGGGTGAAATGGCATAATAAAAAGAAGCACTTAAGTTTTGTAACTTTGCAACAAATTTGCTCATGGTAGTTGGAACTCTGAAAGAATTCAAGGTTTTCATTACACATATGTATTATAATTAGAAACTTTCTAAATTAATAGATACAGATACAAATTTTAAATATGATAATTAAAGTATAAGCTATCTTCATCATACAAATAAATATACAATTAACTCATATAACATGCGTATGTAGATAAGATTTGTTTAAATCAACTGAGCCAAACAAAAATTAACAACTAAATATTACCGTAAAAGATAAGAAATAGCTATACAAGTAAATTTCATTGCTTAATTTTGATGGTAAATACCCGTATATATATATATTTACATCAATAGTTATTGAAGTGCATATACAGTAAAATCATTGTTCGCATCACTTCTCCAGAAGGAAACCTAATAAAACACAATCTTTTATTTGGATATTTTTCAATAAAAACATGCCTTTTCTATATAATCTTTCTTTCCCACCAAAGTCTTAACCTACAAGGTGGTAGTTTCATGACATATGACATAAGAGGACGTATAACAGTTTGGTTCTTATAATTACTGGTCGATATACGCATTAGACACTGCAACACAGGTGGTTTCTGAAGTAGCCCGTGCTTAAGTGTGGACCCAGGGGAGGGGCAGGGACGAAAGATCTGAGAGCATTAATACGCCTCCCCTAGGGGGCGGGCAGCCTCCCGTCAGATAATTTATGTAATGGCCGGACTGTCTTGCCAACAAATTAGTTGATTTCCTTTGTGTTAACAAAATGTTATTTATGTTGAAGTAAATAGAATTTGTTTAGATATTTGAAAGTTACAAATAAAATTTAATGTATCTTTGAGTAAACATTTATGTCCGTTTCCGATCTTGAACATTTTGTTTCAAACGCGAATCTTTGCTTTTTTATGTACAGTATCATATACCATATGGTGAACAAATCAACGTTTAATTACAGTAATTTATATTTTAATATACTTTAATAAATAATTTATACAAATTCATTTAAGGAATATAATATAAACTATTCATTGATAAAATATACTATAAATAATCGTTTTATTTCCATATATTATCGTTATATATCAGTATATAATTAAATACTTCAGCATAAAATTGTTATATTACATTTTATAATTGTAATCATTCATAATATATATGATTGTAATATTACATCATATAAGAGTAATATTTCAGTAAATGATTATAATATTGCATTTTGATTTTATAATTGCAATATTTTATTATATAATCATAAAATTTCAGTATATTATCATAATATTTCTGTATACAATTGTGATATTTCATTATATAATCATCACTTGAGCTATAATTATCTAAGTCTTATATACGCTATATTTTTTTCAGGGGTCCGCCAGGAAAACGATTTGTATATACGTCTTATCGACTCTGTCACAAAAACGGTAAGTTTTTTTTTTAATAACCCCGGCATTTGAAAAATCCAATACGTTTTAAACTATATTCTGACTTGTTTGATTTTTATGAAGTTCTCTCTCGGGAGTTAACTATTGTCGATTTAATTGTTTATCTTTTTTTCCTTTCGTGAGGTGTAAAGATTTGAAATACACTTTGTATACGTTATTTCAATTTCGAATAAGTTTCAAAAACAAACAACAAAACAACAACAAAACATCCATTATATAGGAAATTATATGCAAACAATAAAGGAACTATAGTACTGCAAAATGATTTTTTTTTTCGAATGTAAATTGGAACCAAATTATAATTATAATGATAATAATAAACATCTTTCGAAATTGAAATATTTATTTATTAATGAATTTATAATGCAGTATATATAATTCACATTGCATATATAATTATGAGTCGAAGTCGTCACTCATACAAGATTTTTACCACCAGTGTCAGATGTAAGCACAGAACACGTGAATCTCTTTTACGTCTGTCTCTAACATTCCAATCATGTGAAAGTCGCGGTGTTGTCCACGGAATTGTCATTCTATCGATTTCTGCCATCCGACCAAATTGTCTGCCATGCTCATTGTTTAGTGTCTGTAAGGAGTTGAAGGCTTTTCATTACAAAACCAACACACTAATCAGCCGCAATAACAAAAGCAAAACCACTCCTTTATATTTCAGTTTAGAAATCAGCACTTTTGCAACAGCAATGCAGACTTTTTGTTTCTCACTAAAAATACTTACTGTCAGGATCCTAACATATCTACACAGAATTTAAATATCATTTTTTTCAGTTAATTGTTTTCTTTCAATTTTTAAAAACAGAAGATAACATCGTTTATTAACTCACACCAATTTACAAACACATGAGTATACAATGCAAACATACAGACATACAAAATAAGTTATATGATTTGGTGGTAAATACATTTAGTTGTGTAATAAAAGCAAAGAAACGTGTGATTACTAGTTCACCATGTTAAATACTGTAAATGCAAGTAATTTGTGCGTTAGAGAATGTTAAACCATTCATATAATAATCTCTCTCTCTCTTTCTTTCTCTGATATAGCTACTGATTTATCGTTTGCATATATGTATTATTTCCTTGAAGATATAACTATGTACAAATATATCAATAAAATCGTTGCAATGCATTGCCTTTAAACTCGAGAATCTAACCGAAATATGTCGATGAATTTGAGGAAAGCGTCAAAGGAGTTTGTCATAGAAACAGTATCGTAGGGAAAACACAAAATCATCAGATTTATAATTTCCATAAACAACATTAAACCTGGATGATAATGTGATTACATACTTGAGAATTTTATAACTTTGATGTAAATTTGCACCTTTACAAACCAAATTTAATATATCCGCATGGTGAAATACAACTGAATGGAAAATACATTCAACACGTTGTTAGAGCATCATTTAAATTTATTGTTTCGCTTACCTGAGCTCTCAGTAAGGGACGGGGAGATCACCTGTTGGAACTCCTGGGACAATACAAAATCAATGCTATGATGGCCACAGAGTGAAAGGCACACATCTGTGGAGCATCAAACAGACATTAAATATTCATACCCTAGCAGAGTAGTCCATTTTTCAATCAATTTATGATTTTTCCCAAAGACCAATCGGCATCAAGGGTTGATATGTTACAGCTGTATCTAAGCATATTATTGAACTAGTCAACACAATCTTAAGTTTGGAATACACAAATCTAAACATTTTATTGAAGTAGTCAACACAATTTTAAGATTGGAATACATAAATCTTAGCATGTTATTGAAGTAGTCGACACGATATTAAGTTTGGAATACACAAATCTAAGCATGTTATTGAAGTAGTCGACACGATATTAAGTTTGGAATACACAAATCTAGGCATGTTATTGATGTAGTCAACATGATCTTTAGTATCTAAGCATATTATTAAAGTAGTCAACATGACTATCATTGCTGACAATCAAGTCATATCGAGGAAGAAGCAAAAAAAAAAAAAAAAAAAAAAAAAATTAGAAATGAACAGAGTAATCTTCATTTGAACATTATATGCACTTATATTTTCCGCATTTTGAGTAATATAATTTCTTTTAGACTACCTTAAAGATAGCACGAAGGCCTGTGAGGAGTAATGACTTGACTACTTTCCATCTGACATAGTTTTATGAGATTCCAATCTAATTCTTGCATCTTGGATATCACTTAATCCAGAAAATGCAATATCTGAAGGAAACAATGTGATGGCTTTTTTCCTTTTACACTGAAATCTGTCTAGATTTACAATATGCAGAAAAAAATGAGTAATTGTTTCTAAATTCAACGGCATTACTCAAGCGAACTAATTTCAATGGGAGCTAATTTCAATTCAAAAGAGTGTACTATTTGAAGTTCACGGACTAGCCTAGTTCGCAGCCATTGTTCTTTAGTTCCACATTAATTAATCTGCTAAATGAAACAGTTTAGCGCCTTTGATATTTTCACTAAACTGCGGAGCGAAAGGAAGACATATGGTACCCGAGACGGATCTAAGTTCGCAAGTCGTAAAATGCAAATGGAGACGTCCCTTAAACCGTACGAGCATCTGTATCAGGCATTTTATTCCAAGAAGCAAAACGTTGCAAGACGGGCAGAGCATTAGTTCTGCTTTCATTACTTTTGCATAAGATAAGATTGAGACGGAAGTAAAAATCGAAGATATCATAGATAGATAATGTAGTAAAGTGGAGATCGAAGGATGCTGATTTAATATTCACCCATTTTATAGGGACTAACTGACCAGATTTTCACGCTGTTAATTCGGACTATTGAAAATCAATGGTATATGGCAGAGAAGAAGTTGGGCGCTTCGCTCAAGAATTAATCAAGTTTGCAAAGCAAGTAGCATGAAGCGAGTTAATCACATTTTATTCGAGACGAGAAGGGTTATATGTCAGTATTTAATCCATAAATTATATTACCTCTTTACTGCTCGCAGTGTATCAGCGACGCTTCCTTTTGTTTTGTTCCACTTGAGGGTCTTTGGAAGTCGTTTTCAGTTAATTTCTAACAATTGGCATGCTCAATTGACTTGTCAAGTAGAGTTCCATATGCTTCAAAATTGTTCGAGTCGGTATGTGCACACCATCTATCGTTTTTGTAGGATCGTTTGAATATCTAGATAAATTTACAATTATAACGATAAGATCACCTTTGTCACTTATCATACACCCGCTGACATTCTAATATTTCACAAAAAGTCGTAGAGAAATCCGTCTGGCGTGCATGCTAATTACATTCTCAGACGCATGGTAGAACATGTGTAGAACTTCTGTAGAAATATTCGAGACGCGGGTATTCTAAAAGGTAAAGTTTTATCGACAAAAAAGAGGAAAACGGTAACAATTTTTATATAAATATAATATTTATAAATGAATACACCAAGTGTCAGCTAACTCTCCCCCGCACGCTCTCGATCTTACCATCTCTCTCTCTCTCTCTCTCAATATATTTATCAACATCATTATCAATACATGTGGCTAAACCCAAGGCTACGGGCATGAACTGGCTTGCTATTGTTTTCTCAAGATCATTCTCAAAACGTAGAAATAAGAGAGAATGAGATATTAAGTTTGTGCACGATTATTAGAAATAGTTATTTAATGTCGGTATTAAGTAAATAAAAGTCAGAAACAAATGGATAAAAAAATGTGATTAAATTGAGCAAAATATCTAGAACAAGTAAATGACAATAGAAAAACATCATGTAAACTCTCATTATACTACATACCGGTAATTGCCTTTGTAAAATCAAAATTAAAATAAGGTACTTACGTGGATAAATAAGGTTACAGTAAATTAAAACATAGAAGAAAAAATATTTTAAAAGTTGAAAATCTTATAATTTCTTTATGCAACATACAACCGTTTCAAAATAGTTTTGACAACTCCTTGATAGAATTCCACCATACACCTTACTACCTGCTAAAAATTAAATGATCTAACGGTTGCAAACGTGTGCCTTATATTTTTTCAAACCTTTTCATTTAAGAGGTGAAAATATAGTTTTGAACTTTTTTTTCAGCCTATCGTATATGAAGGTCAAGACAAAAACCCGGAAATGTGTCGTGTCCTTCTGACACACGAGGTCATGTGCAGGTAAGAGAATCGTCATGCACGGTGTTATACGACTTATCAAACATGTATTCTAACACGACTCGCATCTCTCTCTCTCTCTCTCTCTTATATATATATAAAAAAATGTGTGTAAAGCAATAAAACACAGGTCGCAACGTGCGCGCACGCGCTCACGTGGTGCGTATTTATTTCTTATATTTTATCAATTTTATCAATGCAATTATGTTGATGACGTAACAAAATGATCTCATTTTCAATAAGTCAAAATAGCCGAGAAACCATTTGATGTATATTTTGCCAGTTACAGGGACAGTGGATCTTATTACATCGATAAAGGATGATAAGAGAATTAAAAAATATAGATATAAATAATGTCAACAACACATATCCATACGTCTTTCTTAATTCATCATTTGTATATTTATAGAAAATAAATACATTTATATAAGTTATTCAGTTTGAACGTTCCGCGTTTCAAGAAGAAAGTAAGAATGAAACATGAAAGCTATCGAAATAGTCCATCTGAATTGTAAGGTGTATCTCGTTTAAGGGAACATAACCATATCACCAGGTCTTCGCCCTTATGATATAATAAGACACGCCTCTACTCGAAACTGTGGTTAAATAAACAATAAAACAAAGATAGAGATTGATTATTTCTTAAATCAAAAGAAAATATAATAACGATGGGTAGGTATTTTCACGACACATGCAATTTAAACACGAGTCCATTACCAAACCAAAAAGGAAAAAGACAGGGAGAAAGAGGACAGTATATAAATTAATCAACTTTGGAGCTACTTGCAATTTGGTCTATTTTTACTGGTTACATTAAATACAATTTCTGCAATATATTTTGCTTATGATTAATGTATCACGTATATAAAGTTTGCAAAGAGCATTATATATATATATTGTATTCTTGTTCTAAGCGTGTGCATTTATTTCCTAATTCGGAATAGTTAATGACTGACGTTTTTTTCATCTCTGCAGATCATACTGGTGATAAATGTTTATCGTTATATTTCAAAGTAATATATATTAATAACACTGACTATTGCATCTATTACCTTTTCTCATCTAGGTTCTATCTATGGAATCTAATTCTAACAACGGAACAACGTAGGCAAATCCCTAATAAGGGAAGGTGTAGGAATTAAAACGAATTCTCTTAAAGTCACAGAACGCGCAATAACAGTACCCGTATGATTCTCCAAGATTTGTTGCAATACAATCCAATTTGTTGCCTTGTAATTAAACCTCTTTCGAACTTCCCGCCCAACCTTTGCTACCAGGTGTTTTGGCTGATTTGTTAATTAGATACCAGTACGATTAGCCTATCGGTCTAATTAGTGAGTCCATACAGATAAACAAAAGCTGTCAAAATGGTAAGTATTGCACTTGGTGGTGTCTGACAACTTACAGCAGCGTCAGTAGCGGTGTTAGTTGATCATTAGCACTAGTTATAGGATTCCTGTGAAACTCGGCGCCGTTCTAGATTTCTAAGGTGTAATGGTAATAAATGGTAATAAATGTCACAGTGAATGTACTTACCAATATAGGGAAACCATGAAACATTGCCTACACGATAACTAGTCTATCTACCTGTTATCTTATTTACTCTGATATACATTTAGAAAACAAAATTGAGCAACAACAGAAAATATTACTTTTCGCTGTCGAATATTGATTTGAATAAAAAAAATGTGGCTGTCAAACATATCTTATCTAATATAATATGAAAATTATTTGCAATATTTTAAAAATTATTGTTTAAACAAAGAATATTATCAAGTATTACTATCCCTATTCATTCTGTTTTCAGTATCAGTATTACTATGTATCACTTTTCAATTTTTCAGTCGGTGCTGTGATAAGAAAAGTTGTGGAAATCGAAACGAAACCCCCTCTGATCCTGTGATCATAGACAGGTAGGGAGATGTTGTTTTTGTATCCATTTTAGCTGTTTATACTTTTCTTTTTATTGATTGATCTTCACATCGTTTAGCTTTTTCTACGTAACTAGCGTTTTAGTTGTTTATTGATATTTGTTTCTTTTCATGTTTATTTATCTCATACTTTGAACATATAGATTATATATTAAGTTTAATTTAAAAAAGTGTAATCCCTTCAACCCATTAAAACAATAATATGAATATTCCGTTCTGATGATTAAATTCTCCTGAATTCCATAATTTATTTATAGAGAGAAACATCTAAACAAAATCGAAATGTATGTGACTAGGTTTTCAAAAAGTTATTTAACATTTATTACACGAATCCTGAAAGTACCATCTGTGTGAACGTATCAGTATGTCAAATTACATTATACACTGATAAAAGGAAGTTACAAGTTAAAACTGGATCCACTGCTGTTTGCTTTCAATGGCCTATCCAATCCCAAGAGCATCTGTTTATCTACGTGATTTCATACCTTATCTATCTGTAAGCAAGGCTTGTTGGTATGCTGAACAATTTACCGTGATGTTTAGTAACCACGAGGGGAAACTATTTACTTTTAAAATATTTACGAGTATTGTTTCTCTATCAGTCAAAGGGAAGCTGCAAAAATCCTCAATAACCGGCTTAATTGTTACAAAGTAACACGTACGAAACACAATCTGGGTTCCCTAGCGGCTTATATTGAATTGCTATTGCAAAGCGCTCGTCTGGCAACCGGTGTAAGAGTACATTATCTCTCGTGCGGTTTTCCAGCTTGTTAATTGATTTTTACCCAGACTGGTCGATTGAGCTTAACATAAACTGCTCTTTGTTAGGAGACTTGTAAGCCAAGTTACAACGTCATGAAAAATTCAGGAAGGTTGTTGTGTTCCCCGTTCCACTATTGTTGCTAATCTAAATCATTGGTTTTACGGGAAAGTTTTACAAGCAGTAGAATCCCTTGTCATGTCAAATCACACCGAATGTCTCCCCACGGTGAGGGTGGGTGGGATAATTGAAAGGACACCGTTACCGCGGCAATTTCACTTCACACATTTTAAGGATGTAACGTACGAAGGTGAAGCGCTGGTGGGAACAATTGCTGGCCGAAACTAAACTCTTTTTGTCCCTCTTTGGAAAACTTAAATATTTGTGACAAGAAAATTGTGATGCAATAACTTTTGATTTTTTCAATTTTAACATATCGTCTGTAGTTTGACGGTTAATTAGGAAAACCTATACAGACGATCCAACCGATGAGTATAGATCTATTTATTTTAGATGTAGTAATAAAGCAAAGTTAAAAAGATAGCCTGAAATATGCTAACATGCACAAACTGAAATCTTATGTAAAATGAAATACACAATTTTGTTTTGGGTAAGATCAAGTTTTCAAATATACTCTAATAACTCTAAAAGGTTCCGGGAAATGCTGTGTAATTGGCTCACTTAGACTGATTCTTTTCGTAAGGGATAAGATGATTACGGACAATATATTTTACAGTATTGGCCTAGTTCGTTTTAAAAGATCTAATTACTTAAGTTGACGCGTACAGATAATGAAATAACACCGCGATTTCTCTCGCTACGTTGTTAATTTAACTTCTGATTTTTCTGTTCATTATATAATACAATAATATGAGTAATTTTGTCGCGTTTGTATAATTAAGTGTCAGTTTTTTCCAGTTAGTTTCTAGCCGATTGGAGATAATCACTGTGTAATAAGTTTATATCAGAAACTACGCAAATTGCGGGTAACACAATGAGCATATTTTCGTAAAAGAGGAGAAAGTCGTTTATATCAATGTCTTTTGGTGAACGATCCTTGGCGTTGATATCTTTTGATTTAATGGGGCCCTGAAAACGGCACAAATATGGTGGAATATTTATCAGCTGCTAAATCATCCAATTATCGTCGGTCGATCTCATGAAAATATGACCCTGTGACGGTGTTACAGTGTTGAAATTCATCTGCAGACCAAGACAATGTGTGTCCAACATGGCTTTTATCATGGGGGCTCTTTATCGCCGCTGGGTAAAAGAGACCTTTTTTCCCATAGAAACGTTAAAGCTGAAACGATCAAATTTTCACATGTCATACATACTCTACTGTAAAATTGGTGTCACTGATAGCTGTTGTTGGAACTTTTAAAGGAGTTTCTAACATCTGAATGCATATCAAATGTGGGTACATTGCTATGTTTCGTTCACTGCATATTTCTGGTCTTAACAGTTTCTGTTCAAGATAGCCATGTTTAATGTGGTCAATAAAACAAAACATCTCTTGGAAATTTGTCAATTTACAGGGTCATACTTTCAAATTAGTACTCATTAGCAGTCCTAACACAGTCCGCGTTATTAGACAAGGCACATTTAATTAGAGTTGGGTTCCGATTCAGTATTTATGCCTAATTATTGGAACCTTCACTTCCGGCGTAACCTTAACTAGCATTCGTGAAAAACAATTCAAGTAACATTTATTTCATTCATCTATTTTCTTTTCAAGAAAATAAATAAAAATACATAGCACTAGCTATTTTTTCAGTCATTCTTTCGCAATAAAATGGACAAGCGAGAAGTTAGCTCGTAAAATAATCGTTAAATAATTGAGCGGATTGACTTTAATTGACTGTGGATGATCTAATTGGTCTAGGGGACTTTATCCAATTGGGCCTCTCAATGCTTCTATTTTGTTCCGTGCTTCTGCCAAGACTTTGATCAGATGTCACAGCAGCCAAGATTTCTTAATTTCATTTATTAGCGACGTAAACAGCTGAACCTCTGGCCGCTTCTATCAACGAAAACATGGCCAATAAATTTTGTGAACATCAAACCCTGAATGGTGAGAAATATATGAAATAAAGGCGATGTAGTGAACACGAAGTTTGACATACAAAGTGAAATCAATTACAGTTGGAATGGCATTTAATAAGCAGCAGGAATTTAAATAAATATTGCTTAAGTAAGCAGATGTCAAAAATGCCAGCCAGACATACGCACCAGTAAATGCTTTTCCAAACGAAAATACAAGGATATAACAAATTACTCTCTGGTTGTAACTTTTTTTATAACATGGACTGTTCCTCACAACACTAAAAGCCATAAATAGTTCATTCTCATAAAACGCAAAGTAATCAATGATTAACTTCGCATTTTTTGTTTTTCGATCGCTAGGAACGATGGAATAAAAAAAGTTTGTAGTTGAGTCATTTTGAAGCTTCTGGCGTACTGATTATGTCAAGGTTTGCTACAAAGCAAACTTCGTTTGATGCTCACACAGCCATAATTACTGTATAGCTTTAACTTTTCCACAGACTCAAGGACCAAAGATATTCATAATACGGTTACAAGCAGTCAAAGGCTTAATGGCAATTTTCCAATTCAAGAAATTGCGACTTCGCTAGGTAGTCCGCTGTATCGTAGCTCCACATTAACGGCAGCCATGGTTTTGTCTTGATTAAGAGCTATTGGCTGCGAAAACTAATTCTTCAGTGGAGTAATGGAAATCATTATTGATGTCATACGGTCCCTTTGATACAGTTGTCGCGATTTCTCATGATGCACAAGACGCATTCCTTATTAAGAACTTAAGGTTTTAGAAGACGCAATTGTCCATCGCTGGTCGAGTATTTATTTTTCTTTTTTGGATATGAATCAAATACATACATACAAGTAAATTTATGTTGTCACACAGGGACACATTAGGTCAGCTGGTGTATTTTGATATGATACTATTATTAACCCCAGAGGAAAAAGACATGTCACTGGCATCAACATTTTATGATGCCTTATACATACAGTTATGATTTACATTCGAATTTCACATCCGCCACTTAAAGTATAAATACTTTATAGCTCATCTATATATCAACATATTCAATAATTGAAACGACAATTTCGTTAAATTTCAAATATTAATCAATCAAAAGTAAATGATATTTTTTTCTACGGACATGGTATTTACGTCACAACTCGGAATGGAAATTTCAATATTCGTTGTTAGCCAGATTCGTTTTAAATGTGCATTACTGACTGAAAAAAATCAATATAAAATAATATGAACCTCATCTTACTTTCCTAAATTTTAAACGAGAGGGGGGAAAACAATAATCAAATTCAGAGACAATTTGAATTCTTTACATATTGCTACAATCAACGACATAGTAAGAAATGGGTTGAGGCTACGCTCAATTTATTAATTAGATATGATATTCTGAAGACAATGTGTTGCTGTCAAAGTAATGAAATCAATTTTTTTCTAGACCGAACAGAGGGGGTATATGCATATCTGCTTTAAGCACGATAAAAATCAAGCGGCTCCCGAAAGGATTCGTCCAGGCGACGATAATACAAATTGATAGAATTCCTGATACAATGGCTTAAAACCGAGAAGATGGCCGGAGTTGAGGGGTTGGAATTGTTTTCAACGCTTCGTTAGAGAACCGTTGACAGGCGAAAATGTGCGCAATGGAGAACATAACTCGATAATGCATCTCTTGTACAGTTTGACCGTACGCTATTTTACTGTTACACTTTATTGCTTGTCTCCCCAACTTACACAAATGCTTCTCCCCGCCGTAATCTATTCTGTCACAATGACGGACTTGAAGTCTGAATGTATTTTCACATGAAATATGAATTGTTATTGTCCATCGGTAGGTAAAATATTACATTGGAAGTGCATGTAGTTATATATGGTATACCTACTGAGGTCATTAAAACTTGCTATGACTCATTAAACTATATTATGTATGATACACATGTATCGTATCTGTGAAAAGTACTTAAAATAAAACGTGCACTACAGTTACATTTGTTTTAGTAGCTACATTACTATGATAAACAAATGCTAAGTTTACTCAAAATAAGTATGTACGTTTTGTAAATTTACTATACTAACATATTTGAGTTGACTGCACCATCTTCTACAATATCTCCATAATATTGCAAATATAGAAGACTTGAGCTAGTATCTTAGAATTTAAGAAGGGAAAAATACTGATCATAACATAACATGCCCACACTATTTGTCATCAATGACCGAGCAAGTCCTAATTTTGTGGGAGCCATTTGTAAGTATTTGCACATTAGCTATGTGAAGATCGAGTATGCATCAACCGTGAACTGACATTAGTCCCCAGGGATAGACTCAGAAGGGAGCAATAGTGTAGCTCACATTTCTGAATAAATGGGATCAAAATAATTCATGTTCGAAGCGATGTTTTATTTATCATCGAGCGATCAATGCAATCCTATAAAACAGAGAAGCCAAACTTAAGTTGAGTAACACATCTACTCTGAAGGCTTTGGCGTGGAGAATAATCCCTCTTAATATGGAGAATGTATTAGTAGTCGGGAGGATAATACAGCTATTTCTGTTTCATAAAGCTGTTAAAGAAAGAAACTAAGATCAAGTTTTACATCATTGTGGCAGTTGCAAGTACATTTGTATTATCAGAGAGAAATTAAGACCGACACATTTCAGCAAACACAAGCCGATCATTTTGTTTTCAAATATATCCCCAAAAGTAAAGTACCGATGATTTACATTTAAGGGTTCCTTTTAAATAAAGACATCTATAGATGAATAAGACTTCTTGTATATTTTACTGAGTTCTTACAAGTCTTGGTAATACGACGATTGGCAGCCTGCTTCACCATCTGACACAAATACTAAATTATCGTTCTTTCCTTGCATGTAAACGTAAAACAGGACTTTTCAGCTACAGCAAAGTAGTAAAATATTTACAATGAAACAATCCCCAGACCACTGCAAGATAAAAAAAGTCATTTGTTCATTCTACTGTTTTGTTCATTGCCTACCTTACCATTCCGAATGGCTGGTCCAATTGCGTGCCACTCGAAGATCTTGGATCCAGGAATCGACCCACCGTGATATCTGTGCCGTCCCAACGGACAAATTTGTTGCAAGGAAATAATGTTCTGTTTGAAATCAACTCCTAACAGTATCTGTCTATTCCCTGGACGCCGGGTTTCCTTAAGTAGGCATTTTACTTCATTGGTAATACATTAGTCCCTATAGAGCGTTTCTTTTTGAGGATCTGCAATCATCTTCTAATGACAGATTTTATGGTGTTGTGCTACAAACAAGAACTGACTTAAGATGGATGAATTACATTATTAACGTCGTGAGAAGAAGTATCATAACAAATTGATCAGCGATGCAACATGTTTGTAAATAATCAAGTAGTGTAGTGTACTTATATTTGAAAAAAAAAAACGTGGTGATTATATTCTTCTTGTGTTCCTTTTTTAATGTGACAAGACAAAGGTTAAGGTTATACACACATATTGAAAACAACAGCAAAAGTCCTTCATACATCCAGAATCACATGGTCATACGGTCTTA
>CM037780.1:718290-768290 GCA_021229015.1 Solen grandis | reverse complement strand
TCAAATCAATCAATATACGTCTCCAAGAAAATCAAGTGACAATTAACTGAAAACTTGAACTAATAATATGTATCTTCATTTCAATATCGTATACTGATACTGTATACTTTAAAATAATCTTGATTATTTGATATCTATCATTGTATAGTATTTGCTCGAAGAGGAAATTCTCTGGTTCTCTTTCAATGGTTCTCTTCTTAATTCTGAGGGTATTCATTTAACGCCATTTTTAATAACTGTGGTAGGCATAATACTGCTCGAGAAAAAGCAAAATATAGATGCTTTTCTGTCTTGAAATTTGTCTCTATAATCAACAAATTGATCACTTTTAAAAATCAAAAATAAACGCAACTGTTAATTTTAGCTTCATCATATTCGCGTGACACATTCCATCAATGTCCCATATATATTTTAATTTTGCAGATTTTATAACACATTCCATAACTTTTTGATGGTCATATAAAACGCGTTGTATTTTACATGTGTGACTTGTCATTTTAATATGTTAAGCATCAAATTACATACGAGAAGGGATAACCCTAATTTATCTTGTAACTCAACAACAAAAAATACGGGATTGAAATAAGTTTAGTGATGTCTTAAATATATCGGTGGTAGTGAGCTTTTCTACGGAACCCCGTTCCAGTCGTTAGGGTTTGAGCGGCATTTATAGGCGAGCAAGGGAGATAGTACTAATTACAAAAAGAAGCAATGCTACTTTCACTAAACTCCCTACGAACAATTTAGATCTAAGTCGTAAGAGTGATTCCTACATAGCAGCTTAAAATATCACAGTCACACAATAAAACATAACGAATTGACATTGCATTACAAAATAAATGCAAAAAAAAAAAAAAATCTGTTTACAAAATAGCGCATATTGAGTATTTGTTTTCGTGTGACGCTTAAGTGTTCTTAATCGGTGTAAAAAGATTAAATTAATAAGAATATCTTCATTCTTGCTTTTCGTACAGATAGTGCATTCACAGTGCAGATAATTCAAAGACTTTATACTGAGAATCTCTGAAACTCTTGGTCTTTTGACGATGTGACGGTAATATAATTGAAATAAATATTTTGTCTATATAGAAAGAAAAGCCTGCTTGTGCGAAATATGGTAAAACTGTGCTAATTATCACCCTGATAAATACTAAAAATATGCTCTCATATGGTAACATTGTTTATATACTAGACGAAACGTATAAGTACTCCGACTAAAGTTTTGTCTATAGCATTTGTTGTATTCAAAATAACAGATTTTTGGTTTTCTATAGCTTTCCACGAAATTGTTTTCACAGAGTTGATTATGCGTCAAAATTATTCAAGCAGACAACAGATTGAGCCAATGCACATTTTAATATTTACTGGGCATATGTTTTGGAAAATATATCTTCTCTACAAGTTTGAAATCGGAGTACTTACAAGTTTCGTTAAGTCTATAACAATGATAATATCCACTGCGAATTAATAATGTTACAATTAAAAAGAAAATCAGTATAGTTTAAACTAAACTTGTACATGTAGTAATATATTGTGTATAAAAATTGAATTAAATAAAAAAAATATTTACCAACGCAGAATGGAAATTCGAAATTAAAACCAATTTTTCAAACACTGCCCAATTCCTCGGAATCAAAACGCCGTAAATACCATCCAACGAATAAAAGTTGTACGTGCAATGTTTGTTTTTAATGAGCATCTTTAATCCATATGTAAATGTTTGTGTAACACTGTATTGTCAAAGCAAAGACACATCAATCCTTCCACACAAGTGTGATGTGAATGCCAAACAGTGTTCAATACGGCGCATTCACAGCTCTATTATACCAATTTCTTGTTTGCGGCCTTTCCAAGAATGAGTCCTTTGCCACTCACTAACGTATGGCAGAAAAAAACCAATAACAACATTACGCGGTTGACACTCCGGTGTTTAATACGATTTTTTGACCTAGTTTATTGCAGTGGGTGCTAAGGAGAGACAAGTATTACTAATTCAATTTAAAAAGTAGAGTGAAAGCTTTTCGTACCCTAGTAATCATTATTACTTCTACTATTCCTACCAGGGGAAGATTCCAAGACAAGCTGGGACAGAAAACGTAAGAAAACCGACGAGTGTTTTAGACACATCAAAGACACGATTTCTTCATTTTATAAAATATACGTAAGAAAGCGGCCAAAGCATTCAGTTTTTTATAGGCTACATGTACTACATATATATTCATTTGTTAACTTTATTGTTTTTCTATAAATTTTCGTCCGTTGATGACAATTATTATTATCATTATTGTCTGAATGTAACGTCCCACAGACAATATTTCAGTCACGTGTGTCTACATGTGACATATAGAGAGCCTTAGAACATGTTGCAACACCCTACAGCTTTATCCGAAAATGGACCAAATAGCCCCGGAACTGCCTCAATACCTGTACATTTAACCTGGACCAAATAGCCTCGGAACTGCCTCAATACCTGTACATTTAACCTGGGTTCTCAGCAAATGTGCTATAAGGACATTTGCTGGAGTACGTTTATGACGAAATCTTTTTTCGGACCATGTATATTTTCACTCGGTTTTTTTTTCTTGTAGAGCAACTCTGGGCAGAGACAGAAACGTCGGTGTTTTTTTTTTCTTTATTTTGTATGTAAAAAAACCAACACATAAAATAACGACTGTTATTAATCGAATAGCCAAGAGAATAAAAACATTTTGTGTTATTTTCCAACCGAGATCATAATTTGAAATTACAAAAATCGACACGTTTCCTTTAAAATTAGAATCTTGTCGTGTTTTAAACCAGTAACACCCGTCTCTTAACAAAGATAATTGTCATATTCAAGTAGTGCACTCCATCTGGAAAGAGCTCCAAGTTCCAGCTATCCTATAGCTGGACACCATTCCTGCAGCTGATCCTTTATATTTTTAAAGGTAGTCAACTCCATGTTATTCTCAAAATAGATGTATCTAATACTTAATAATAAAGAGTAATAAAGTTATTTGTTTCCGCTAACCCGACCGACCTTTTTTCATACAGACCTTAAAATTGTTATCATTCGGGTTATCACGACTTGGAAACGTTTTTCTCCACATCCTCTAATAAAGTTAAAATGATAAAACAAGTTTTGCCAAACCTCCGATTATACATTTTGCCTTTCCTCAAAATAAGCAGCAAGTGGCACTATATAAGTGACATCTGTAAAATAGCGTAGATATTTACCACTGTGAAGTAAAAAGTGTTCACATAAATTTCATTTCGTTGAATCTCATTTTTGACATTTCGTGGGGCACTTTTATACGTGGATTTATAGAAAATACGAATTGGACGATTTCGAGGTGTTAAATATTCATTATTAAAAAAATCCACGAATAAACGAATATTAGGTCCTATCGAAAAGCGAATTATACAGTCTTAGATTATTTTTGAACATCCCACAAGTATACCTCACGCAGTATTTATGATGTATAGTAATAGCAAACTAAAGTAACTGAAACAAAAATATCTTTAAAATAGATATTCGACGCAGCTAAAGAATTGTCAATTGTAACAAGTAAATCAGATTAAAACTATTATAAAGTTGGAAACGCAAAAATGTTCATAAATACCAAGATTATGGGTGGTTTTGTGAAGACTATATAACAAAACGGATTTAATTTACAAACTAAAAAAGCTAATCTACACAATTGCATTAAATATTATGCACTTGTTGATATTTGTTGAAGTAAAGACAATTCATATGTAACTAAGCGAAACCGAAAGATCATAAATCGCGTATATCCGATTATTGTTTCCAGATACGCACAATATCTTCTCCGCAGTAGTTACCTCCCCTGGAAACCGCGTCCACTTTGAAATTGCGGTCTAAAAAACAGATATAAGCCTGCTTCTTATTTATTTGTTTTAAATCATATTTCCAAAGCAGAATTCCTAAATTGATATTTTTAATTTTCATTACTGTGTTACATTTCATGTTTTAAACAAAAAAAAACCCCTGTTATATCAAGTAAAAGAGATATACAACTTAAACTCCTATTTTAAATAAAATATCCGAAATATCCTAAAATGAATTATACAAGCCAATGATTGCACTTACTCTGGCTTTATTTGCATACACATTTAATTGGTTGAAGAAGTAGGTCAAATTTATTTTTATACAGCTACGCTGATGGGCATTGACGTAATGGATAATATAGAACATTTATATAATCGAATTATTATCATTAGTAAACACTATTGTAATGGAGCGGTTTCAATCATACGAGGAGGTTGAAATAGACTATACTTTTACATTGTGCAGTTGTACATAAAGTTCAACTCGATAATGATCTCAATTTGCATACAAGTGAAAAATGGCTACCAAAACAAATGCATCAAGCAAGTTGTTGATTTTTATATCACAAACTTAAGAGTGCTACTTACTGGAAAAACATGACCTAGGTATTCATTAAATGCTAAAATAACTACATGTAAATTTTTCCAGCACTGGATGCGGTCACTTTTGACCCCAGGGCTATCCCAGTGCCTTTCATAAAAAGTGGCATATGTAAAATTGCATAATAACTTTTATGTCAATCCCTCAAAAATACCCCCAAAAGATAAAGCTCTTCATATATAAATTGTGCATTTTCAGGACGTTCTAGGCAATAATTCATGTGAGACTGTAGTGATCATGGCAGAAATACATTAATACACAAAATATTAATTCATATATTCACTTTCATATCTATGGACGCAACAGTTCATATTTAGACGTGGCTCAGGGTGGGCATTTTCCTGTGTTTTCTATAAATTCACAAAACACTAAACAGGTCTAAAATTCAATTGCAAATGCAGCATAATTGTTAAGGTTGATTGAAAATCAATCTGTTGGTTTCTTATGAATGGTGTCATGTGTTGTTGTTCATGATGTAGATAAATTTGAATACGTTCATTCGTTACAAAATGTCATACTCATAAATACTTAGTTGAGGGCGATGGGGGCTTAAAAGGTTTAGCAAAATATGATTAATTACATGTGATCATCATAAACAGTAGTGTTCTATGTACAGTTTTATAATTATGCATGAAACCTAAAAATTAATGATCGTTTATCCAAATTGCAAGAATTTTGTCGTTTATTTACTTATATATGTGATAAATGTACGAGTTTGAAAATAAGAATTATTACATTATTTGTGTGCTTTTGTGATACAAGATTATGCAAAAAGCGTCTGTAGAAAGATGTAGAAAGATATTCGACTGACCTTGCAATTGTCTCACTCGTTCCGATTCATTCCCATGCATAAATGACCATAATGATTAAATCGTGTATATGTTGTAGTCTTACTTCTTGATAATTTATGCATTTTATGCATGATTTAATGATTATATTTGTTTTGTTCCAAGATTTACAAAAGTAAGCTAAACAGGTTAATTGTATATATATAAACAACATATGATAAACTCGATTGAAAGACTGCGTTTAAAGCACGGATAACGTAATCTTTATGTGCCATCGGATGATATTTTTATAGCCAAAAAAAGCATGTATAACAAATGAATGATGTATGAAAGAATAAACATATGCTACAATTTTCAGTTTCATAAACATCATTTAATCATGATCAATCAATGGTCTGGTAATTAGCGACAGGTTTTGGAATTACAATCCTGGGACCGATAGTTACACATGTACCTAAAATATACGCGCGAAAGAAATGATCTGGAGACAACGATTTGATAAAAAAATGAGATTACAGAAAATTATTTCATTTTAGGTTTTCATTTTAAGTTAGTGTATTTTCATATTATTTCTTTTGACGATATGTTATAAAAAATCTACACCAGGGATTTTTACAATACAGATATATTGTTGTTGCATGAATGCAGGAACGCAGTACGCATAAAACTTTTAAAAATAAGAAAAGTGTTTCAATAAAACGCCTATATTTTTATCAAAGAGACTGTAATGAAGTTAGGATATTTCATTAAAATTTTGTGAACACGAAGCATATACTACAGTTAGTTGTTATCTTAACAGACATATGTGCGTATTTCTTCTTGTTTTATATCACATGGTGTCTAGTACCTTTAAGAATCTGAAGCTATTACAGAATTCGTTTGGACCTATGTAAGACTTAGTAATCAAAATGAATGTGATTTTGATGACGACTTAATATATCAGACGCTTGATTTTCAGTGCATATCTCGGTGTTGAATAGATAGGGTGTCGACGTACGGAAGAATGTTTTGATATATTTTGAATTTTGAAAGATAAGATATTAAAAGACAGGATTTTTTTAATTCATCGATTCTTTCTATTGCGTTCTGTCGGAGAAACCCCAGACATTACTTCTGAATACCTTATAGCCAATCTATATACTTGAAAATAGATTTGTCATCTACTATATGGAACAATAGTTAGAACTGCTAATTCAAAAGACAAGTCTTGCAGTTTTATACGGTGTCATAGAGGTTACACGCACTTCATCTTTTTTATGTCGAGGGAACGAGATAAAAAGTCGAGGTAACGAGTTAATGATCTCGAGAGAACGACTTATTATCTCGAGGGAACGAGATAATAAGTCAAGGGAACGAGATAATAACTCGAGCGAACGTGTTTGTCAACCAATCATATTACTTGTTACAATTGTCATTCATGACGATCTTAATGTTATATATTTACGAGAAAGACTCAAAGTTTCTAATCGCCAAATTAAGTTATACTGAACACACAGGACGCGTCCGTTTCCGTAAAGCCAATCACATAAATTTTTGTACTCGTTTGATTTGGAAAGAAGAAATTTTAAGTGATATCAAAACAGTTAAGGATTTAATCCTGAACGTATTCAGTTAGTCTAGAGGTTGTTTCAGTTATATAGATATTGTCGATGGACCGTTAATCCCTATAAACAAATTTACACGGACTCAACATACGGACTCTTTGGTTGCAATATTTGATTGGTTGACTAACTCGTTCCCTCGAGATAAAAAGTCGTTCCCTCGAGATAATAAATTCGTTCCCTCGACTTATTATCTCGTTCTCTCGACTTATTATCTCGTTCCCTCGAGATAATAAGTCGTTCCTCGAGATAATTATCTCGTTCCCGCGACTTATTATCTCGGTCCCTCGACTTATTATCTCGTTCCCTCGAGATAATAAGTCGTTCCCTCGAGATAATTATCTCGATCCCACGACTTATTATCTCGTTTCCTCGACTTATTATCTCGTTCCTTCGACATCAAAAAGAGCAGTGCATGTCACCTCTATGCCACCGTAGTTTTAACATTTCACACACGTAACAATACTCATCTGTATAATCATGTAACTATGTACACGTGATTTTGTTTGAAATATTCTGATGCAATAGATATACATTACACGCGAAAGTCGTCATCTTTTGAATATAAAACAGAACCATTTTCTTTACTTAAAGCCCCTTTATATTTCATAATTATACAACTTCTATGAAAAGGAAAATATAAAATAACATATTGTAGACTATCGCAAGTGGTACATAATATGCAAAATATTGCTGTAAAATTAAAGTTAAACGCATTTTAGGATTATTTGTTTCTTTTATCGGTATCTGGCCATAAAATTCATCACTGATATTGCGGATGTTTTACATGGGAGAAATTAGCGAGATTCCGTCAGTCAGATCTTTTCCGGCCAAAAGATTCCTCGGGCAAGAGTGTTTTTTATGCCCCTGCATGTTGCCATGTAATGATACCACATGGATCTAATGACCTTCTGGTTTATTGAAATAAAAATCTTGAATCATGTCTTTGGTCTTCCCTTCGACGTTAAATTAGACCAAGTTTATGAAAATCTATAAATGATCAAAGGAGTTACGGCAATGGAAAATACACTACGAACAAAAATATCCATTGGGTCTGGACTAAAACTAATAACACAAAGGTTATGGAATTTTATACATATTTTTTTTTATAAAAAATCAACGGACAGATTCCCCTTATTTTCAGATACAATCCTCTGATATAATTTTTTTCTGAAAATGTAAAAAATACCTCACGTTTATTTTTTTTACAAGAAAAGATGTTTTTATTGAAATTATAGCCGAGTTTGTATCAAAACACAAATATGTGACTTTTATGAGCCTCAACATTTGGTAAATATGCGTTTAATCATGTTTTAATACAGTAATCTTAAGATTAGGGGTTTCATTTAACATTCTACTGAAAATAAATGAGAAATTAAAAAACAAATACCAAAATTAAAATCAGTGGTAACTCGCTGAAACGTCCTTTATCGTAATCCCGTGAAAATATCCCACGAGTAATCGCATTGATACTGCTCTGCTTTCCCATAAATTTGTTTTTCGGTATAAGGTTCAATATTTGATTTATACATTAGATTATTTTTAACATTAAATTCATTTATATTGTTGGTTATATTGTATAATTATAATTTTTAATCTGTGAAATGATCATGACCCTACCCTTGTGTAACGGGACAGTAATGGTCATGACCCTACCCTTGTATAACGGGACAGTAATGATCATTCATTTAAATTGTATGAAGATCATGAGTACTATCTTGTCTATTCAATCTTCACGGATAAAATCTTCATGGAAAACTAATATCCACGTTTATTTTCCGAGATTTAATTTTCATCCGCAGAATCGTTGAAACGAATTACCCGCACAATACACGCTAGATATAATTAATATGATATAGCATTAACAAGGATTATTTAAAAAGAAAACTTTATTTCAAATAAGGACTGTTTTTTATTGAATTCAAATGGGAACATACATATACAACTGTAAGTAATGTCTATGATAACCTTGACATTAGCGTTACTGCTTTTGGTATCTACGAACGCCCTTCCTTTATGATGTAAAGACATCGGGGGGGGGGGGGGGGGGGTGAAATAAAGTCACCATTCCATGTTCGAGTTCATTAGTCTCCAGCATAATTTTTATTAAGATATTTTATCTACAAGAGCATCAATACGTCGTAGCCCTAACATCAATCCCTGCAATTTTATAAAGAAAGAAATACACAAAACACGATAACAAAATTTACAAAAAATCAACAACAATTCATTTAGCAATAATATCTACAGCAAATAACTAAATGACCTATGATAAGAACACGGCTGTATATACGTGAAATTACTATTATGTTATAAAAACATTGCATTTTGATAAACAATGTCCGACAATTCAAATATTTATATTAATTATAATGATCATGGACCATTTTGGCCTATTTCATTATATTGTCATATGTATTTTGGATGAAAATAAATATTCTCCTTCTTCTGAAAAGCTTTTTTTATATATCAAATTATAACAAGTTTGCATTTAAATATGATTTTAAGAATGTAAAAGCAAAAGAGAGAGAAAAACAGACCAATAAATTATTGAATAAATGAGATTATTAATGGTTTATGGTCTGAATGTGTTTCTTGGGACGTAGTTCAACTATTGTTTATAGGAGTAATTTTGCATTTTGGGGCTTTTGTCATGAGATATCAATACTCATAGGTTTTGGACTGACATAAAAAATGACGCTACATTACTCTATATATCACTGCAGCCAGAATTTCTTCTCTATGCTGCATTATCCACAGACTGCAGGTTTGTTTTATTGGCTCAAACTCAAACTCAAAAATATGAAATCGCAGGTAATGTTATACAGAACATAAAGATACTGTACTGAGGTCTGAAGCCTTACACAGACACCCTATCCCCGTTTTAACTGTCATTATTAATAAGGATCCATTTAAGTCTACAGGAAGGACATGTTCGTTCTTCAAATGGAATATCATTCCATCTTCCAGTTTCGATATTTAATCTATTTGATGAAATTCTATGATCTTAGAAACATATCTTATACTCACCCAGGTATATATACTGTAACATGGGTATAAGACAAATAACAACTATTATAAAGTTTGATTTTCCGGTCATTAAGATAAAAAAGCAGTGTAATAAGGGGGGGGGGGGGGCGTGTAATTCTGTTGTACATGTAATAATAAATTATTCAACATGAAAAAATGACTAAATTTATTGCTGAAATAAACTGAAGAGTTAATTTACAGCGTGTACACTCACGTAAGAGTGCTCATAGGACCATGGTTAAATCATGGCTTCGCCACTAAGATCTCCTGCGCGTTGGAGATTGCTACTGCAAGCTAGTGACGTTACAGTCTCTTTTATAGATTGCTAGTTTCAAAACACGCCCCCCCCCCCCCCCCCCCCAAAAAAAAAGTGAAAACAACTGCGGATGGGGCTTCCGCGCATATAGAGCAGTTTTATATGAATTTTGCCAAAGGTTAGTAACATGAGCATGCATAGATGCTACTAAATGTGCCTTTAGTATTGTCGACACATTATATTGTAATTTCAACAGTTATATTGCAGATATAAATAAGATCATTCACTATCATATTTTCACATTAATTTTTTGAAAACGTGATCGTGTTTGTGTAATTTTCATTTAAATATTTTTCTTTCTAAATGTCATATATGAAGCAAAAAATAAAACCACACTCCACTGGTATCATTAAATGACAATAACTTGAACGCGTATTAAAACATTTTATTTACGTTTATCCATTTGAATGCAATCTCCAACGCAGATCTTAATGGCGAGCCCTTTCAAACAGGTCATTCAGACAGGTGTTGACACATTGGAGCCAAGCGTTCATATCCCTGTTAATTGGAGTTCCTTTAAAGGGCATATGGAAAGGGCGATTATCTAATTCTGGTTTGGATCTTAACGAAATATCGGGTTATTTATTAGTTTTATTTTTTATGATTATTTTATAAACATGCACGCCAAGATCTCATTATCTGAATGGTAATTGCATCAATTTAGCTCGAATCTTTTTAAACTCTCGGTTTGTAACAAACCATGGATATTTCTCATCTACGATGGACTTTCGGTACGGAAAATGTTCATAAAAACTCGCCTGATCCCTTATATAATCTACGGATAATCTACAGTAAAACGTTTCAACAAGTACGAAATTTCACGACCACCGAATTGACTGTTTCTAACAAGTTCCGGAAACTTCATTATTTACATATCAAATATTAATAAATGTACAAGCCACCTAAAAATAGAAGTGCATGCACCACTTTATCTGGAAGTATAGTGCTCAATGGTATTGAAATATTTATCCGTTGAGATCATACAACATGTCCTGTTTAAAACGATCGGCTTTCTTTAACCGTTAAAATATTACTGTCGTCATCACTAGACAAAACACCGACCAACTACAAATGGCATACCTTCAGAATTTCAGTTGATGGAAATGCATGACTAAAATCACAGGGCACCCATCAAAGGATAGAGGATATATGAAGAGACCACCATCTGGGTGCTGAACTCATTACTTCTAACTCAATAATACTTATGCAGAACAGTGATTAACTTTTTTTCTGCAAAACTATCTCAAACTGAATTCCACCAACATATAGTGCATTACCTTGGAAACGAAATAAAATAAAAATTATATCATCATTGTTTCACGAATTATTCATGCATGGCGTAAAAAGTTGCTGATTGGCAATACACATCACAAAAAAGATTTATGTATCTTCATTTAATGATTTCGCCCCTAAATAATTTAGTTTTACATAATGTTAAGTAAGGTTGACGGAATTGGTACCAGGATTTCTTTGCAACTGAACAGTGATATTGGAGATACATTAATTCGTATTGAACACTGACTTCTTTAATTGTTAAGCTATGTTTAGGCAAGTTTCGATGTTACCTGATATTTATTTGCACAGAAAAAAGTCAAGTTTATATCTATACAAAGGCAGTAACGATTATTTCGGGTAACAGCCGATATCTAATCATCAAGTGGATCATTTCTAATCCGTCTCATACAGAGATGGTTGTTTAGCGTGTATGCCAGAAAGAAGTTCCGCTCGGCTATCTAGCTGAGCTAATTAAATACTACATGAAATATCGACCGATATTTAATGTATATAATTTTACTCGGGTCTGTCTTGATCGTTTGAATCAAACTATTATACAATGATTGGATTTACACTTATTCATGAGAAATTAAGCCGGTTTAGGACGAACCTGCCGTATGATTATGAGACAAGATCGTCCATATACACAAAGAAGACAAGATAACAAAATATAACCATGGTATACCAGCAGATAACGTTGCCGAACCCTTGTAATGTCTGACCGTATGCGACTATCTGGACCGTATGCCTTTCCTTTACCAGTAAGTAAGCAAATGTTTATTTATTATTGTGACATGTGTACATTCAACATATTATAAACAAGTTTATATGAACATAAATATGTATATATACACCCGGCCCGTTGTCAATTATTACATACACGAGTAATATATGAACAGTCATTATTTGCATTTTTATAGAAATATTTATAGAAATATGAATACATACCAGTTGGAATTTACATGTATTAAGTGGTCAACTGAATTAAGAATATATACATGTAGCTGATCGTCATTTTAAAAATGAACGACTAATACATCTTAATAATTGTCTCTGTGGTGAGTTCATACTGTATACAAATTGATTAATTTTACAAAGACCCTGAAAGTTTATGTTCACAAGTATGTGTCCCAAAACACGATTGTCGCTCGCTGTTGTAAAATGAACAGTGTAGCAAGAAATGTAATTCGTCTTCAACTGACTTATGGTTACACATTGCAAAGTGTTTCTTCTATTACTTCGCCAACACAGCGTCCTGTTTCAATACCTAAAGGTAATATACCACATTTGTACTTAGCAAAAAGAGATCGTTTACACTTTTGGAGATTAACATTAAAATAGGTTTCACACTGAAAATATTTTTTTAAATAAACGGTATGTCCTTAGTTTGAGAGTTCTTTCTATGTCATTTCTCCATACCGTTGCGTAGTATTGTGTAATATTTTCCTTTACTTCTTTCATTTTGACGGGGTGTTTGTTCGCCCAAAAAAAAAACGATATGTGTCCATTACTGTTTTTATATCACTACACTTATTACCATGGTTCTTCTGGTAGTCCATAGTAAACACGTGCTTCGTGAGACGACCGTCTTCGAAGTTTAAAAGCCTATTCCAGTACCGTATCATCGATGTTCAGCGGCGGTATCTGCATGGTAACCAGCCTGTATCCCCGGTAATCGGGGCTATGGGTGTGAACCTATGTACCCCCATCACGTATCCCATGGCGCGATTCTGTACGTTGTCAAGAGAGGGGTACTAGCCCGATCCCCACACGGATGCACAATAATCCATAATTGGCGTAACACACGATTCATTAAGTTTTGTGAATGATTTGAATCCAATTTCTTTTATAACTTTGCATTTTTAATATAATCTTTCCCAGTGCTCTGCCATCTTTCTTTGAGAGAAGTTAACTGTCCTTTTTGAAGACACACCTGTCTTCAAATGTCACACCGAGATATTTGTAGCTTTGGGCAGTTTCTAAGTCGTTGTCACCTACGTGGAAATTAATATTGGATTGTTTTGCTCTACCTTTTCTGAAGTGCATACACTTAGATTTGTCTGAATTTATAATAACTCCCCATTGTTTACACCAACGATGTATAGTATCTAACATATTTTGTAATTTGAATTCTAAGTCCGTTATTAAAACTATGTCATCAGCATATAACAGCAATGACATCTTCCGGCCTGCAACATCTATACCGAGCTGAAGATCGTTGATTTCCGTAACCAGGTCGTTGGCGAAAATAGAGAAATATGATGAGCAAGGATATATGTCTTGCACTGATCATCTTTCTTCGAACGGACAGATAGCCACCAGCTTAGATATTTTTAAAGGCCAGTTATATTTCATAGTGATTCTATTTTCATGACGAATAAAATATAAAATAACATTGGGATATTGTAGATTGACACAAATTGTACATATGTGAAAATATCTGCTGTAAAATAACAGTGAACGCACTGAAAATGTTGATTAATTACGCAAATAAGTATTTTGGATGGATGTTAAATTACTCTCATTGTTTACATTTTGTATTGGCGCATATTCTCGAAGACGGTCTGTGATCGTAAATACTTGAATTTGAACAAGGCTTTGTCAGTATAGCAAGCAATACTGTCTGCAGTCCCCACCGATGAAAACCCCCATGGAGAATTTGTTCCAGATAGAAACAAGAAAATAATGGAAATGGGTTATGATCCCCGAACTGCACTGACCTTTCAAGCTTGCATATGGTTGATGCTCGCGACACACCTTTGTGTCATGACAAACACTTTTATAAAGATTCATTAAAATCCAAACATAGATATAGAAGTTATAGTGCGAACATGAAAACGTAGCTTATGAATACCAAAGACAATATCTAACAACTCTTGTAACCTTGACCTTTCAAGCTGCATATGATTGATGCACGTGACACATCCTTGTGTCGTAACAAAGACAAAGACAACACAGATGTGGAAGTTATAGAGCGGACATGAAAATGAAGCCTATGAACAACAAAGACAATTTCTAACAACTCCTTTGACCAAGACTGTTTAAGAGCGCATATGGTGTTGCACCAAACCTCTTTATGTAATGACAAACACTTAAATTTTAATTTTAATGAAAATCTGTCCATCGATAATGAAGTTATTAAGCAGACACGATGTAGCCTATAAATACCAAAGAGAATTTCTAACAACTCCATTGACCTTACCTATCAAGGACGCATGTGGTTGATGTGTGCGACACTCCTTTGTGTTATGACAAACACTTTCCTAAAGTTTTATGAAAATCCATCCATTAATATGGAAGTTAAACAGCTGACACGAAGATGTGACCTATGAACACCAAAGTCAATTTCTAACAACTCCTTAGACCTTGACCCTTTTAAGTTCTGGAGCGGACACGAAAGCGGGGCGGACGAATGGAAGGAAGCGCGCAAACCTATAGTCCCTAAAAGCGTCGTCGAATCATAATTTGCCACGTCATCAATTTTTTGCACTCGTGATTCGTAAACGGAGGTATACGGAAGGTCCATGGAACACGTTAGAAATTTGACGAAGATGCGGAATATGCATTGTTTGTAAACAATTGAATAATCTTCAGTAAAATTCTCCCTGTATATGTATTGTAGTAACGTTGTCGTCAACAAGTATGAACAGATTGCATCTCGTAACAAATCTGTGGCACACATATTGGTTTTCTGTCCTTAGGGTACATACACATTGCTTTTGGAGAATAATGTGCCTTTAACACTCGGCCACGGTATTACGTTCTTTCATATTACTGTCAAAAGCAGCAGAAAATACTACTAAAATGGAACAAGTCTCTCTTTGTGCTCTACTAGGATGTTCACAATACAACCAAAGGATCTTGTAATGTCAGAAAGGACGAAGAACATTATGACAATTTTCAGCGCTTTTAAAGACTTTACCTATCGTTGTCGTCATGATGCGGCAATAACGGCCAAAGAACGAGTGTTTGTGTTTACTCCCTAATTCTAAGATATAAGGTTTATTTTTAAATTGAAACAATAAAAAAATCTACTAAAATTATCTAATTGGTTATATGTTCATTGTATTTATCTGCAATCCTTTTAGTATCGACAATGGATTAGATTTTTCCCATCTACCGTTAATGTCACTAGGAAATCTATATTCAATCCAACTCCTAATCGGTCTAATACAGCGCTACTTTTATCTAACCGCAGTTCCGTATACGTTTAATACATCGCTTGGCGCCGTGGTCCCGTGGTGACATACACGGCCCCGTTGCGAGGAAAGGATTTTCTAGGAACCGATTAGTATAAGGAGTTTGACTTTGTTTCCAGTTCGATGTTAAATGAATAGACAGGTCGATGTTAAATGAATGGACAGTTCGACGTTAAATGAATAGACAGTTCAAAATCTAAATATAGTCAATGTCTGTATAGAATATTGCAATATTTTCTTTTCTTTTTCCCCTTTTTTTTTCGTCGCTGTGACAGTCTTTCAGTCATCAAAACATTATGTAAGCTCAAAAAAATCTACCTTTTATTTTCTTGTTATTCTTGTAAAAACAAGAAACAAACGTTTGAGGACATTTTGCTTTAAACAATGCGTTTTTAATGAGCCGAAGAATTTCAACAACATTGGTTGGAATCAAGAAAATAATCACCTGTGTCAACTTATTTTCAAGAAAGGGCTTTTGAGAATAAGACTTTTTGAGTTTTTACTTTTTATTTGATTTGGATTTGTGGATTTATATGAGTAGTCGTGGTAGAGTTACCCAAGGAACATCTGTGTCTGCCAAAATATTCTCAAATCTGAAAATCAGAAGATTTCTTTAATTTTTAACAATATAAGGCAAACTTTCTGCTCAGGTAAGCTTGCACAACAAGCAGCCGTAATAGCTTTGTTTGCTGCTTCTATCGAAATTTATCTTATTTAACAGCTTAAACTATATTGGGAATTCTAAACTAAATCCATTAGATATAATCATGTGGTGCATATTCAAATGCAGGGAAAGAGATTACAGCGCCATTTGCATATTAAATAACTTTTCTAATCGGATACCTAGCGACAGAACTTCGGAGATACAGCAATTGGGAAAGATATACGTGAAAAGGGAAAATATCAATCATTGAATTGTAAGATACATTTTGATATTCAATTTCACTTAAAGTATTGGCTAGTTATAGTGATACTTTCAAGAAGAAACAAGAGGTTTGCTCACCTCAGTACGATCAGCCTATAGTTTAGTGGTATAGTGTCACTTTGCAATCGGGAGGTCTGGGGTTCGAATCCCCGCCTGGGTGCTTTCCTTCGGTGAAGATGTATGAACGTCACGTTAGACTTGACTATGACTTGACTATTTGCGTTTACCGTCGTTCAGTATTTCAGTCATATAGTGACGTCCAGCTAATTACACGTAGAGGAAGACCCCGAATGCACGGAGGCATCCGGGTAGAACCACCGACCTACCGCAAGCCAGCTGGAAGGCTTCCTCACCTAAAAATTCGAATGGCTCTGCTGGGATTCGAACCATCACGGTGAGGGACTGAGTGCGTGCTAAAGTCACCGACTTTACCCTCTCGGCCACGGAGGCTCCCAAAACGTCACGTTATATTTGACAATGTGGATCCTAACAGCAGAAAAATTTAGTACTTAACCAACTTATTTTTGTGATAATCACATTACATGAGTGTTCATCTGAGCACAATTCAAGAAAAGTACCTTCCCCGGTGGCCGAGTGGTTACAGCGTCCGCCTCAGGAGCGGGAGGTCGCGGTTTTAATCCCTGACCGCGACATATAAGTCGTAAAAAATGGTACTGTTATAGTACCCTTGCTTCGCGCTCAGTATAATTATGACTGGTTGGCCCGATGTAAGGACAATGTGACTGGGTGTGCTATCATGCCACATGTCTACGGCGTGATACTGCAGTGTTGCAGCACTATATCTGTCTCAAGTAGACATCGTCTCCAATTGAATGAAATAATGTCGGTGGGACGATAAACCCAACAAACAAACAGAAAATTACCCCCTTAGTATTTCATCCGTTTTCATGTTCATGTATTTAAAGGTAAAAGAAAGTGTGTGTTGCATCTTTTCATTATTTTTTGGAAGTTAATCGTTTCTCTTTACCTACATATCATTCATACCTTTGCAAAATTTTAAATACTGGTGTAGGTAAGTTTGACATTTCATCTATGAACACGAACCCCGAACCCCTTTGGATCCTCTAATGTATCAGCCGTTAAGGATAGATGATAATTGTTAGCCAGAAGAAATAGAACGAAACATTTATTATTCGTTTGCGCTGTTTAAGTTTATATAAAAAGTACCTTCTTTCTTAGAGCAGTAAATTTAATATGTAGGTGAATATTTAATCTTTACGAGCATATTAAGCAAATTGGACTCCATCACATAGCAATACCAGTCAGAGCGCCATTTTATTCTCATTATACAGGGATAAATTTGTTGTTGCTAAAGGGCATTCACAACTGAACAAAATCTGAACATATTGAAAAATAAAATGAAAACTTAATTCGAAAGATGCTTAACTGCAAACGGAGCGAGCTGTAAACTAGTTTACCATGACACCGCAGGAAAAATAAGTAATTACTTAAGAAACATACATTTTGTAGCTAGTGTAAAGTGAAAGTGTGACACTATCATTAAGTACTATATTTGGACCGTTACATAACGCCTAAATTAAATAACCGTAAATTGAGAATATGGTAGTGTTATAAAATATAAGTTTATTTAAAAAAAGTCCTTGCGGCAGTGGTTGTCGAACGAATGTCAAGCCAGGGTTCAGTATGCCGAACCGCTTACAGTCAGCTATAGAACTGTCTCAGTGTCATAAACTACTATGTTCACGTATACCTATGCATAGCATAACGTGCACGTGATGAATGAAATACTGCCGACGGGAAGTTAAACCAATGCTATTGATCTGTACTCAGCGTAACCCAAAGAACCAATATTGGAATAGGTTTAAAATCCTTATGCAAAGGAAAACAATTATTACGAAGAGCATGCCATCGCTTTATGTTTCAAACTTACTGAGTCAATCTCTTTTTACCAATTACCTGCAATGATAGTTTTTTGACGTTATCGTTCACCTTTATCATTGACATGAAAAAGGAAAATGTACCAATAAACTGACAGCGCACAAAGGAACACTTCTATCCACTTAAATGCAAAGTTTGTGATGTCATCAAGATACGGAGACTTTGAATGTGACAGATTATAGAGAAGTTTGCATAATGCTGACATCAGCTTTCTGACAATAGACTGTGAAAATAAAAATCATGGTTGTCAGTAAGTTCTATCCACTGGCACTAGAACCGAAGTATTGCAGATTTCATTGCAGTCTTGATTATCAAAAATTTTTTAAGGAACGGATTCTGACATCACTTGATTACAAACAACGTAACTTTGTACACATGCATACTACTATCATATTCTGTGCACGGTTCGATCAATCTGATATTCAATCAACACATGCTATAACGAATCATTGTCAAAAGGAAACCCTAGTGAAGTAATAAGGCGAAATATCAACAATTTGTACATTTTCATAAGTCTGCTCAACTATCAACATCTGGTTTTTGGGGGGAAGGGGGGGGGCAATTTGTACATTTCATAGTCTGTCATTATCAACATCCGGTTTGGGAAGGGGGGGGGCAATTGTACATTTTCATAAGTCTGCTCACATCAACATCCGGTTTTGGGGGAAGGGGGGCAATTTGTACATTTCATAAGTTGTCATCTACAACATCCGTTTGGGGAGGGGGGGCAATTTGTACATTTCATAAGTCTGCTCACTATCAACATCCGGTTTTTGGGGGGAAGGGGGGGGGCATTTGTACATTTTCATAAGTCTGCTCCACTATCAACATCCGATGTTGCGGGGGGGGGGGGGGGGGGGGGGGCTTATGTTGTTGATGTAGTTGTAGATTTGAATCAACCGATCTGACCGAACGACATGACATTGACATCGACAGACTGTGGGAAATTGAACGAGTAGATGTTTTAACTCATCCAATCATCAAAATCGCCGACAAAAAAAACGGAAGTTGATAGTGGTGCTGACTTAAAAAATGTACAAATTGTTGACATTTGGTGTCATTTCTTCGTTAGAGTTGTCTTTTGACAGTGATTCTATATTCAATGTGTCAACTGGATATCAGATTTATCGATTGCATAAAACATAATGGTAGCATACATCTGTGCAAAGTTACAACGTCCGTGATCAAGTGATGTCATATTCAGTTCCTTACCATGTTCAATTTACAGTACAGAGGGACAAAAATTCGTAATCAATATTCCAATGAAATTGGCAATTCTGCAGTTCTAGTGCCAGTGGTTCTATTATATATTTACCCACAAAAGCATAAATCAGTATACATGTATCCCCATTTTTTTTATTTTTTATTTTTTTTTTATTTTTTTTTTATTTTTATTGGCTCAATACTTATCGCATAGGGCGTTTATTTTAAGAGCAGCTCAATGAGGCACCCAACAACATCAGATTAGTATCACAATATTGTGAAATTATATACAACAACTTGATATCTTTAATGACAAGCAATCTGCATATTGATAGCCATTCAAGCATGATTGCCCTTTTGGTTTATACTTTTACTAGACTATTTGGTTAATAATCATAGGTCAATGAGATATTTTGTTGCAGTAGTGTAAAAGCAAGGTGCTCAAATCTTGTTTATGGGAATTGCCACCATTGAATAACAGTTTGAAACTAATTTTTGCAAAAATGGTCATAATGGTTAGTTGATTTCAGTTCCCAGTTACAGCACAAGAGAAGTACAATTGGCTGCTGGAGAATAAGGTAATATGGTAGCTCCCCATAAATAGGATACAGAAATTTACTTTTAAATTATTAACATACATTCAAAAGAATTAATTTTCTTAAATTTAAAAAATTTCATTACGTTGACCAGCTTAACACTAATCGAGCAAACTACCAGTAAAATCAAATACAGATTTTTAGAGTATTCTTCTAATTCGAAATATGTTGCGTCTATAGAAGTATATGGAAAAAAATGCATAAAACAAAATGTATAATGCAAGATTTGCATCTATTACCGTAACGCGAATATACTCAAGGACTCAAAAAACTTTCTTTTTTTCACATGAATATATATTCCACCACTGTGTATTTGTGCAGGAGATAAAACCTGCACCAATCTATGGTGAGAATATCTGAATAATCTAAAATAGATTGAAAAACACGAAATGAAACAGTCGACATTTTTTCCAAGGTGGGTGTTAGTCCTTAAGTATAAAATTTTCAAAAGCAATAGTAGGCATTTTAATCAAATTTTCAAAAAATAAAATGTAATATTTACCATACAGAAATGGCAGCAGACACTTATCAAAATGTAATTTAGCAGTTTTGTTACATTTCAAGGACAAAAATTGTGGAAACGCCTTCGCGACGATGGAAGACGCGAATACGGCCGGCGGGGTTGGGGGAAAGCAAAATCGGTGAATAGAGTGGTTTGTATTAGATCAGCTGTTTACTTATAAACTATTTAAGTCTTTGTCATCAAACTACAGTCAGATAGAAAGATTCCTCTCTTGAACAACCTGAGTGACCCTGCCGGCATGCAAACTGTGTCCTGAAGGGGAATGTTTTTCGGATTTTGATCCATTTTCCTACTCAATGAAGCTAGATTAATAACAAAATATCTATCAGGAGTTAGTATTTTGGCTATACATACCATTTGATGCTATATTTTGAAGGATAAACTTGGATGAAAATGTAAATCAGATGTGAGCTAAGTTATAATATCAACAAACTGTAAGCAAATGAGATTTGCATCAAATACACAATCTGCAGGTCTTATAAAACAACACAGCGTTGTCTGCACAATTAAATGAACAAGTAACTGGTGTTGTATGCAACACATAAAGTCCCCTACCGGCTCCACCTTGACTCAATATGGTAATTAATCCCATTTTTTGCCATATTTTCACTATTTCCGTTACCATAGCAACCACAATTTTAGTCGAAGAACAAAAATAAAATGACGTGCATAATCTACACATTGCCATCTAGTCATATACCAAGTTTCATCAAGTTTGCTTGCTTAGTTATTGCGGGATCCCATTTTTTGCCATATTTTCACTATTTCCGTTACCATAGCAACCACAATTTTAGTCGAAGAACAAAAATAAAATGACGTGCATAATCTACACATTGCCATCTAGTCATATACCAAGTTTCATCAAGTTAGCTTGCTTAGTTATCGCGGGATCCCATTTTTGCCATATTTTCACTATTTCCGTTACCATAGCAACCACAATTTTAGTCAAAGAACAAAAATAAAATGACGTGCATAATCTACACATTGCCATCTAGTCATATACCAAGTTTCATCAAGTTAGCTTGCTTAGTTATCGCGGGATCCCATTTTTGCCATATTTTCACTATTTCCGTTACCATAACAACCACAATTTTAGTCGAAGAACAAAAATAAAATGACGTGCATAATCTACACATTGCCATCTAGTCATATACCAAGTTTCATCAAGTTAGCTTGCTTAGTTATTAAGTTATCGCGGGATCCAGATTTGAGCGGACAGACGGACGGACAGACGGACGGACGGACAGACGGAGGGCAAACCTATAGTCCCCTTCGGTGTGAACACCGGTAGGGGACTAATAAAGACTACACGTAATCAATCTTACTCGTCCTAAATGTCAATGACTGGAAATGTAGCACTGTACCGATCTGTAGGTACGTCAGTGTCTGGGAATGTAGCTCTGTACCTATCTGTAGGAATGTCAGTGTCTGGGAATGTAGCTCTGTACCTATCTGTAGGTACGTCAGTGTCTGGGAATGTAGCTCTGTACCTATCTGTAGGTACGTCATTGTCTGGAAATGTAGCTCTGTACCTATCTGTAGGAATGTCATTGTCTGGGAATGTAGCTCTGTACCTATCTGTAGGTACGTCAGTGTCTGGAAATGTAGCTCTGTACCTATCTGTAGGTACGTCAGTGTCTGGAAATGTAGCTCTGTACCTATCTGTAGGTACGTCAGTGTCTGGAAATGTAGCTCTTTACCTATCTGTAGGAAGTCATTGTCTGGGAATGTAGCTTGTACCTATCTGTAGGTACGTCATTGTCTGGAAATGTAGCTCTGTACCTATCTGTAGGTACGTCAGTGTCTGGAAATGTAGCTCTTTACCTATCAGTAGGTACGTCATTGTATGGGAATGCAGCTACGTATGTACGTATTAACGTATGTTAATGTGCAGTTTTTATTATGATCATAACTTTGTCATTTTCCACAAACAACTAATTTAGATTAAATTGAAAAAAAAAGGATTGATTTAGCAAATCAAGTTGCATTTTGTTTTAGGCGGTACTTGCATCAGAGAATAATTTATGTTGACAAGTAAATTAAAATAACACAGAAACATTTGCTAAAATGAAGGGGATATCAAATCCAGAATGGATATTAGAAATGAAATAATATCGTAACAGCATTATATTAAATTCTGGTTAAATAGGACCAAATAAAATAACAACAACAGAATAAATGATAGGGAGAGGAGGCAGCTAGTAAAATATCAAACTGTATGCCTGCTTCCGATGATTTTTGTTACTTCCAGTTCTCTATCACGGGATCGATAAGACAATTTTTAGTGATCCAGAATATAACAGAAGGGTGCTCTTATAAGTTAAAAAAACACACATTATATTTTGCCGTAGTGTGGATTTAATTCTTTTACGTTCTTAAAAATACTTGACAGCAATATATGTGTGACTGTGAGTTGCACCTTTTCTCTAAAACGGAGTTAGAAACCAAATCCCCGTGGGCATACGTCTGGTCTTTCAACATAAATAAAACATGATAAGTGTTTCCGTTTTAGCAGTAACAGCTCATGATTTTGATTCTAGACTGACATGTTCTTAACAAATGGTGGAAGTGCATCACTCATCTGCATTCGGCTCTCAACGGTGAACACAGTAACTGAAGATAGCATTATGTGAGACATTTATCCCTCAAGTTAAAATTTTCTTCGGATATATAAGGCGAAAAAAGAAGAGTCATAGCACTGAGAATTATCTTCAACAATCTCCAACATAAAATAAATTATCTTAAAAAAACATATATAAATAAATTACATGTAAATAGAAAATAAACAAATACACTCAGCAACTTTAAAAAAACGCACCACTATTTGAATTTCAATATTTCAGTTAAAACCATCATTGTAAATTGAAACGTTAAATATCATTTTTGTTCAAGGCTACCTTACTATTCCAACAATATGCACTCACATTTTCTCAGCAGTATAGTCATTTACTCGGATTTGTAAGTTTTACCACTTTTGTATGTGCTATAAGAGAAAAATCGGGCAACGGTCCTATTTCAACATGATACATGTTGCAGTAGATTTTTGATACAAGAAACATCATTTCCACTTTGACTGGCACGAGTAATACCATGCCACGACTAAACCTATATTCCCGTTCTCAGGCTATTGGCATGTTGCCTGCCGGAATGAGTGTTCGGGCAGTGGGAGAATTTTCAACAATTGTAAGGATGCACGCACGTTATATGCAACTGGGGAGTTGAGAGATGGACCAAGATCAGGTCAACCCCTTGATACGACCAGGAGACAGGATGCCACTATCCGGGTGTTACACAGGAGATACCGCTTCAGGTTATCAACTACAACAGCTAGAAAAATGCTAGGAAGGTATGGTATGTAAATTTTAAAGTCTCGCCGATTTATATTTGCACGTTTTTAAAATATGACATGTTTTTAGTCTAATTCAGCCACTTTGTTTAGTTTTTTTTTTATTCCAGCCGCCCATCCATCCAATTACAGTAAGAAGAGGGCTTCGTGATATTGGATTACGATGTCGAAGACCTAAGAAAGGTGTTCCATCAACAAAGAGATATAAAAGAGCGCGAGTAAATTGGACGACGAGGCATCAACGATTTACACGGAGACAATGAGGTAGTGTCATATTTTCACACGAACTCGCATTTATCGGTCACGCGGAGAACGTTTTTATGCATCGCGTGTGTTAAAAACAACCGATTGGGTGGAGGAAGCGTCAACGTATGGGCCGGGATAACTCAATTCCACAGAACACAGCTGGTTGTGTTTCAACGAAATTTTACTGCGCAGTCATATATTAATGATGTTCTTCGTCTTGTTTATGTTCCGTTTGTACGCCATCACTTTCCTCGTGGCGGATGATAATGCCTAAGTGCATCGTGCTAGACGTACCGAGCAGTTTATGCAACAAAATAACATCACTTGCTTGGATTGGCCTTCGCTCTCCCCAGATATGGCTCCAATTGAACATGTCTGGAATGAGCTTGGTCTTAGCTGAGGAGCTCGTACTTCACGACCTGCCACAGTACCTCAACTTTGCCGTGCCCTCTTAGAAGAATGGCAAATTATCCCACAGCATCGCATTGCTGAAGCTGTTACGGTGCATAGCATGTCTTGCAGCTAATGGGTCATACACACGTTATTGACTTTTTTGAACTCCCTGTTTCACATAATGACGTTGTAAGTGTCGTAACATGTAAATTGTGTTCCTCCAGATGATATCTAAAATATTGATTATTATTTGTTACAAATTTCATGAAAATATTTCATCATATTCAGTTTAAAATCATCAAAATATGACTTTGTCCGTTCTTAAAGTTGCTGAGTGTACAGATCAATTTATGTCCTAAGACAGAAGCAGGAAGTTTAATATGATTACAACTGCTCTATTTATACCATTGACATTTTACATTCGATGTATTTTTAAATATTGTTTTGGTTTTAAAAGATATTCTATTAATAAATATGTTCATAGAAATTGTACTTCAGGTTACAAACAATAAAAATGATTATGTGATAGAGCGTAACGGACCAATGTTGCAAAGTTTAGTTATCAGTAGTGTAGATGATAACAGGCATCTGCTTGCAAGCGTGCCCATCCGACTGTTGCTTATGTCCTAATATGGACATGTCATTCCGGGATAGACATACTATTTGTTTAATGGCGTGTTGCGCGTTATCTACGAATGCCTCGGGCATATTGAAAAGTTTTACATAAAAAATGAATTAAAGATATTTTGTTATTTTCGATCGACGCTAAATGTCATTTACATTCAGATGTTACTCTTGAAACTCATCTAGGATTGGGCGACATCAGGCTACCAAATTATTCAACCAACCTCGCATTTTCCGGATCTGGGGATCGTTATACCGCCCATATTGATCACATGCAGTTCCTTTTCACGCTTACCCTTGCAAAATATCAATAGGTATATGTATCTATATGTGTAAATGGCTGACTTGACTTGACAATTTGAGTTAACCGTCGCTTCGACAGTATTTCAGTCAATAGCGACATCCAGCTAATTACGACCCCGAATGTACAGAGGCATCCGGGTAGAACTACCGACCTACCGCAAGCCAGCTGGAAATGGTGTTGATGTAAAAAGCGGTAATTATGATAGGGGCATTATCATTTTAATAATTTTTCAGTTTTGCTTAAACCTAAATTTTCGCATTCGTTATGGCCTTTTATGTCATCTTGCACGATTTGAACATACATTCAAAATGAGCAAAATGATTGAATATGTGATTTTCAATTCGATTTTTTATCTTCAGTTTTTCAATTTGTAATTTCAGTTAAATTTAAAAACGAATTTAAATCATACAAAGGATGTGGAGGAATGTTGCCAAATGTAATGAATAAAAAGCTCAGACAGGAAAAATGAAATATAAAATTGTCTTTTTTCTTTTTCTTTTTAGTGTTTTCCTTCGTTTAACGGACTTGAAAATGAAAAGTCACGTTGAAATATTATTTTTGGTTGCTCTGCTGGTAAAAGGAGCTGAAACAAGTTCTTATTAATTTTAATAAAAACTATAAAATGTGTGTAGTATTGGATTAGAATGAATCAATTGATACAATTCTGAAAATATGTATGCTCTGTTTAATAATAGATAGAATTGGACACTAGGACTTCTTATGAAAAGAAAATACAATGTATGTTAAATGAAAGCAAAATCTGATTCTTTTATCCGAGCTTCTTGAATGAATATCTATTACGTTAGCCTTTCTCTCTTTTCTATGTCGCAGATCTCATGAACTGTTATGATTTAAATACACTAGTGTAAGTCCTACGACTGCAACTGATGTAGCAAATAAAATTAGCTATAAAATTCACCAATATTGCTCTTAGATATACCAAAAACCAGTGTTAAAACAATAGAAATAGCTCAAATTCCATGACCAATACAAATCACTAAGTAAAATTTAATTTTTTGAAAAACGTAGAAACGCGTTCCGCCTTTCTAGTATTAACATATGCATTGTGTTCAAATACACGAATAAGACAAGAAGTATTTCTAACTTACAATATCGGCCAAGAAATTAAATATTTGATACTGCTATAAGAGAAACAAGTATGATGTAACTTCGCTATGTAAATCTATGGTTGGTAAAAAATCAAGTTTGGTTAAATAGTTTTATTACACCCATTTTAAAACATGCGCGTTGTCAGCGATGTAGAGGTGTTTCTTTTTTTTTGTGCCATGAATAGCAACACGTTGATCGGAGATTTATTTTTTTCCAGCAGTTAATAAAAATAAACAAGAAATCCCAGATGCATTCTATCGCAACAAACGTAGTATTTTCAAGGCTATAATGACTTTCGTTATTTGATTATATTGTCTTGAAAAAGATGGAGAATGTTACTTGTAAACAGGTCAAATCCTGTTAAAACGCATGGTTTGAGTTGGAGAAAAGGATTAAAACTGAAAGTTGGCATTTATTGATAATGATAACCCAGATGGTAATGCGAATTCCAAGCATCGGCAAACCATCCCCTCTTTTCTGTTTAACAAAACATTACCGAACTACACAGACGAACATCATTTTCAACTTGCAGATGACATTGAACAGTACTTTACTTACCGAAGCATGTTTATATAAAATGTACATCAAAATTAAATAAACACCATCACTTCAGTCATTATCGTATTTCATCTTATGGACGTGATAAATCAGTATTATTTCTTTTTGCAGTCCGTCTATTACTTATTTAACAATACATTTAGACTTCAATACATTATCCATTAACATTCATATCATATTTACTGGTTTATTTGAAGTGTTCATGTGAATTTTGATTGTCGGAACACATATTTATCATGTCTCTATCCTGCTGTCAAAACAAAACGTTTTGTGCCTTATTTTGATCATTTTAAGAGCACTTGCTCCTTTAATCTAGATTTAAAAGTATAACTCAGCTACATATGGTGGGATTTTGATTAAACCATACGAGATTGATAAGTACCAAGCTTAGTTGCGCATTTCGTTGGCACGTCATGGCCAGCTTGATTTTAAATGAGTAATGCAAGGCCCATTGTTATATTTATTGACTTTATTTTGTCTGTGCTATTTCTTGTCTACCTTTTTTTCCGGATCAGCTACAACTGGTCTGATTTTGATTTTATTCTACAGCATTTTGAAGTACCAAGCCTAGTTGCGCATAACGTTCTCGTTTTTAAACCAATTATGGCCGTTTGTTATATTTCTTAAATATTTTTGTCCGCGCTATTTTCGTCTACCTCTGATCGGACTTTTATTAACCTCACAGCATCCTAGTTGTGCATATCATTGACATGAGCTATGTAAATCAGTAATGAGTTACGGCTCTTTGTTATATTGATTTAATATATTTTGTCTGGACTATTTCTCGGCTACCATAGTGCAGAGTTTGATATAAACTTACATTATCAATAAGCAACAAGTCTAGTTGCGCATATCGTTTGTGCGTCATGACTGGCTTTATTTTATATGAGCTATGACACATAATAAACCCCGACTAAATATTATTATGTAACAAGTTTGCCAGTGATGCAACAATATACGCCGCCACAAAATATAAAGACCAAGAGAGGTCTTTTAATTATTGCTTTTAACATTTCTGTAAGCATAAGCTCATAATGAAGTCTGTAAGACCAATTAATTTAGCTGAACAGAGATAGAACCCTAAAAATGCTTCCAATATGACAGTAGGTCAAATAGCAGTATCAATATGAATCCTTTTTTATTTCTCCGCATAACTCTTGCAAAAATCAGTGTACCAGAAAATCCCTGCTTTATGCACTTTTACCTGTTTAGAAACTTGAGTTGTGTTTTCAAGAGACCATGTTTAGAAAGGCATAACTATTGCAAATATTGATGAACATCAAAATCCCTGCTTTGTGCATATCTTCCCAGTATAGTAATGACATTGCCCAAGTTTTGAAAAGATTAGGTCAGAAACCTACAAGAAATTGCATTCACAAAGCTGAAATATCAATCAGTTTCAAGGGACAAAAATCTTGCAAAAATTAATGAACCGGAAAATTGCCACTTCATGCACATCTACTCATTATAGTAATGACATAGACCAAGTTTTGAAAAGATTCATTCAGAAATGTAGGAGGAGTTGCGTTCACAAGGCTATAATGTCAATCAGCTACAGAGACTAAGTTTCAAGGGACACAAATCTTGTAAAAATCAATGGACCGGAAAATCGCCACTTCATGCACATCTATTCATTATAGTTATGACATTGACCAAGTTTTGAAAAGATTCATTCAGAAATGTAGGAGGAGTTGCGTTCACAAGGCTGTAATATCAATCAGCTACAGAGACTAAGTTTCAAGGGACACAAATCTTGTAAAAATCAATGGACCGGAAAATCGCCACTTCATGCACATCTACTCATTATAGTAATGACATTGACCAAGTTTTGAAAAGATTCATTCAGAAATGTAGGAGGAGTTGCGTTCACAAGGCTGCAATATAAATCAGCTACAGAGACTAAGTTTCAAGGGACACATATCTTTTAAAATCAATGGACCGGAAAATCGCCACTTCATGCACATCTACCCATTATAGTAATGACATTGACCAAGTTCTGAAAAGATTCATTCAGAAATGTAGGAGGAGTTGCGTTCACATGGCTGTAATATCAATCAGCTACAGAGACTAAGTTTCAAGGGACACAAATCTTGTAAAAATCAATGGAGCGGAAAATCGCCACTTCAGGCACATCTACCCATTATAGTAATGACATTGACCAAGTTTTGAAAAGATTCATTCAGAAATGTAGGAGGAGTTGCGTTCACAAGATACGGACGTACGGACGTACGTACGGACAGACGGAGAAGATGACGCCAATATAACACCGCCTCCGGCGGCGTATAAAAAGTAACTCCTTCGTATACATAGCACAATTAACCATATCATTCAGGTTAACGTATCTTGACGCGGGTATCTAGATAAAAAAAAAAGGAAACGGTTATTCGGTAGGATACGGATGTTATTACGCAAGAAAGAATTCCATTGATGAATAGTGTTTGCGGAACGATGCGTATAATGTTTTTGAGTGAATGGCCTGGAATAGCATTAATTGCCAAATTCATAGTGCGTATTGATGTTTTTTTTTCTATTATTATTTATTTTTCCTTTATAATTAAATGTTACTTGCCATAATATTTTAAGTTAATCTTTAACTTTTTACTTTTCATTTAGTCCTTTCTTTGCCATCGTTGTTTTAATTTAAGAAAGGTAGAGGTCATCAAAACAAAAATTCAAAGAATGTTGAAGTAAAATTCTGAAACGAATACACATGACCTAAAAGACTTGCCCATTTAAGCATTGAAGATAAAATGATTAATCGTGTCAGTATTAAATAATCGTCTTCTTAATCCATCTCGTTTGTACACATCAACAAATGATGTTATTGATGTGTGTGTGCGTGTTTTATTTATTTTTTATTCGCTTCTTTTTTTTTTATTAATATCCTATCCAAGAGCAAGAAGAATAGCCAGCTACACTAAATCAGTCTATTTAAATTATAGTGCAAAACAGCTATACATGTAGTAACTTTGATTCTTCACAACAACAGTATTTAGCGAAACGGTCCATATAAGCTTTATTATCGGTCGAATAATCTACCAGTATTAGGACACGTAGCTTATTTTCCACCTCTATTTTACGCCTGCTCTCTTGGCAGTATCCCTTGACACATAACTCATTATTCTCGTTCATCCATAATCTTATCGGGTTATATAAGCGTGTCGGTATGTGTGCCAAGCTTGCCAGTGATAAAGTACAAAATAATTTTCCGCATGACAAGCCTATAAGCTGAAAGCGATGTTTTGATTTTTTGTCCGATATTGATAAAGCGAACCAAACACAGAAGTCAACAAAATTGGTTATCATATTATCATCAGGAAATATTATTGGTATCTGGATAAGCTTTAATGTCACACCATTTTCATTCTTGCTTGATACGGATGATTACCAATCGGAAATCTGAGAGAAGATTGTTCAGCTACTTATGCTACGTCTGACTCTGAAATTGACTACAAAGAAGCGAACTGAAATATATATATCTGAATCTGTTGGTTGGTAATTAAGTAATGAAAGGTGGTTAAGTCAATCAATCCGCTTGCTAAATGTGATTTTTGTAATTCATATTTTGCATAGTCAATACAGCCCAAAGGGGTATTAGGTAGCATCAGGTTTAATCGTAGTCCTTATTTTAAAACCTGAAATGGCTAAAAATCTAAGCATTCGGGAAAATCAATATTGAATAACTCTACATATATATGTTTGATGAAAACCATATAACTTCATCAAACTAGATATCGATATAAATTTTAATTTCATACATTGATGTCAATTATTCTGAAAATGTTTGAATTGGATGATTGTAAATAAAGCGATATAGATACGAATGAATACAGATTAATATGGGTCTGTAACACCGAATATTCCGTAACCCTCTCTGATAACAAACACTCGTATAAAAAAATATTGCATCAATTGTCACCCCTTTATAAGTGACCGTGCCCGTAAAGCTCAGCTTCTCCGTTTTATAGTAGTCGTTAATATGAAATATTGGATCTGATTACTGACCGCTACATACACAAGTTGTTATTATGGCACTGAAATTTTCCCCTGTCTTTATGGCTATGAGTATAATGCTTGTTCAATGAACGCCCATTTTATGGATAATATTCTTCCCCTTAATCTTCTTCCGATTAATTGTACTCATTCTGAAGCATTGTCGAACAATGTTGAGGTATAAAGTAATGATGAGGCATGCGCTTAAATACAGGTTAAACATACTAATCTACCTTTAAGTGCGGAGCTGAGGCAGGTCGGCAAGTACTTCCCTGAAGGCCTCAAGCGTTCTATGTGTGGCCAGATGCTTCGGTTCCGTCAATGTATTTCCTAATGATTGAAAATTCCTCGCGTTTGAATTGGTTTAATGAAACCAGCCAGGTTTCTTCCCATTTCTACTGGACGTCTTAATCCTTTTGGAGCATCACATGTTGTCTTGATCTTTCTTTAGAGGATGTTGTCGTCCGAATAAGTCTGAGTGTGGACTTGATTTGTACTGGCACGTCATTGAGGTACATTACGAAGAGGAGTGACCCACACAAAGAACACCGAGGCACGGCATAAGTGTTTGCTGATGAGCTGGATTAGGTGCTTATCGACTAGGACCTCCTGGCTTCTGGAGGCTTCGAACCCATATCAGTATTCTGTTTTTACAAGCTTTTTCGCTAAGCGTTCATTAGGGACCTTGTCGAACGTCTTGCTAAAATCCAGCAGTACAGCGTCGAACTGCTCCAAGTCATAAAGTACCTTGGCTTGGTCTTGAATTGTCAGCAGGTGTGCCATATAAACATCTTTTTTAAAAGTCACCTTGTGCATCTGACAGGATATTATGATATTCTAGATGGAACATGATCTAACTTGTATGGCGTGCTATAGAATCATCTTGCAGCACACTTACGTCAGAGATGTACCTGTAATTGAAAGGCATTCTACGGTCTACTTCTTGACGATGGGGTTCATTAGGCTTAGCTCCAGCTGCGGCGGGGTAGGGGACTTTAGCCTGTTTAAGAGTAACCTGAAAGGTCACGGTCATTGCTGGTGATAACTCGCAGGCAAATTCCATGAGAAGTCTGTTAGGAAAGAAATCTGATCCTTATGCGGATTTGCCCAAATGTGAATTGTTTCATGGCTGATCAGAATTAAATGATTGACTGATTGTTTCAGTTTACCGTCGCTGCAACAGTATTTCAGTCCATGTAGCGACGTCCAGCTAATAAAAGGTGGAGGAAGACCCCCGAATGCACTGAACCACCGACCTACCACAAGCCAGCTGGAAGGCTTCCTCACATGAAAATCCGAATGACCCTGCCGGGTCTCGAAGCCACGCGGTGAGGGACTGAGTGAGTGTTCAAGTCAGCGACTTTACCCTTTCGGCCACGGAGGCCTCTGGCTGATCAGGAGTCACCATGCATCAAGTTTATTTCCCTGTATGAAGAACCTGGTGAACTGTTGATCGTTATGCAGGACTCCGTTCTGAGTAGAAGAAAAAAATACTACTGCTGTTATTGATGTGAATGGCATCATGTTTCTTGCCTACAGCAAGATGACTGAGTAGGGCGGTTTAGTGTATACGAAGTACATGCCAAATTAAACAAGAGGGCCAAGATGGCCCTTGGTCGCTCACCTGAGAAAGATGATTGCTTAAGAAATAAAGATGCTTGAGTGTAAAAGTGAAATCTGGCTTTTTTTTATGGTGAAATGGGCATAACTCCTAAATTTACAAGTCAATATCAGTAATAATTGAACCCGATTGTGAGATTATGGGCATAGACATTGTCTTAAAGTTTAAAAATGACTGTTAAAAAAATGAAGTTGGTAGAGAATAAACAAAGTGAAATCTTGCATTTTTTGTATTAAAAGGGGCATAACTCCTGACCTAAATGACCCATCTCAGCCACAATTGAACTCAATCGAGACATTATGGTCATTAACAATGTCATAAAGTTTGAAGATGATTGCTAAATAAAGGAAGATGCTAGAGTGTAAACAAGGTGAAGTATGGCTTTTTTTAATATTAAAAGGGGCATAACTCCTGACCTAATGTCATATCAGCCATAATCGAACTTGGCCGTGATTTTATGGTTATAAACATTGATATAAAGTTTGAAGATAATTGCTCATGAAATGAAGATGCTAGAGTGCAAACAATGTGAAATCTGGCTTTTTTGAATTTTAAAAAGGGCATAACTCCTGACCTAATGTTCCGATATCAGCCATAATCGAACTTGGCCGAGATTTTATGGTTATAAACATTGTTTTAAAGTTTGAAGATAATTGCTAATAAAATGAAGATGCTAGAGTGCAAACGAACAAATTGTGGACGACGGACGGACGGACGGACGACGGACATTCATCGATCCTAAAAGCTCATCCTGAGCACACGTGCTCAGGTGAGCTAAAAAAAATCGTGTCCGTTTTAAAACAAAAAGATTTATTATTACAGTGAATAAGGTGCCACGCTATTCAATACATAAAATTAAACTTACATAGGATGGAAATAACAATAAGTTAGTTAAATTATTAGTCTGCTTTAGTCTCTTAGGATTATCCCTGTCTATCTTGTGTTTGTATATTTTATTTAGATGCAATTCATGTGCATACAATGCATTAAGTCTTATCATACTTGCTGAATTAGATAGTGCCATCCCCATAAACTATTATTGTAGAGACAATGGATTATTATGCAGAGTAAAGGAGACTTTAAACCTTATATGACATCATAATGTTCTACTGTCAACCTTAAACCATAGTATGTACATATATTGTTCCATTCATAGAACTTATTTACAGACATATATATATCGTTATGCTTAATGCGAGCATGCAAAGTTTGTAATTTTAGAGATACCATCCTATATATTTTACAGAGATGGTTTTTCTCATTCAATCCTTTTCTATCTGTTTGGCATTTAAATATCTTTGTGCATTGGCCTTCTTGTGGGTGTGATAATTATCTTCATCTAATAGATAATTTTCCCAGTCAGTCTAGTGTAATATAAAGTGTAGACAGTGGATTCATATGGGGAAAGAAATAGACATATTTCAATTTTATCTCCATCAGTTGGGAACGCATTTAGAGTAATGGGAAAATTAAACACAATACATCTTAAAAATTAAGTTCAACATTTTGAAAAAATAGGTAAACAAGAACAAGAAATTGTTAGTCCCTTTCATAATATATATACTTTATGAAACATTTTCTTACAACTTTGTTGATATTGATATATACGAATGGTGTTCGAAAAGTATCCGGAAAACTGCCATAGATTTTTCACTGATATGATTATTAGAAAGAAATCTCGCTAAGTGATACTTTAATATGTTTTGAACTTCCGAAACCAAAAAAGATACAAATTGCACTGATGCAAATTCCAATCACAATGGTAACATCAGGTAAAGTTGAGCGGGACAACTTACTCGAAATGAATATGACATCTATAAAGATCTATAAAGACTTTCTGACACATCTAAAGTTATATCTTTTCGAAATATTTTCCTTTGCACGATACACCCATCTCCCACCTACGGATCCACTTGTAAAGTTATGACCTGAAGCGCTCCTATGGAATTTAGGCATTGTTTCCCAGACAACTCCATAATTGTTTCTTTTTAATTTTCCTGACGTCGTGCACGGACGTCCAGATCTTAGGCGGTCGGTAACATTGAGCGCAGGGCCAACGCGAAAGCGTTGAACCATCCATACATGTAGGCCTTGAGAAAAGGTCTAGGAAGCGGTCTGTATATTTTTGGAAGTTTTTGACGTTGGGAATATGTCTTTATGTGATCTTTAGAGACAAGTAAACATGTTAAGATTTGCACAATTTGCCCCGCTCAACGTTACCTGACGTTGCCATAGTGACTGTGGAATTTGCATGAGTGCAATTTGTTTCCTTTTCTCATTTGGATTAAGTTCAAGATATACCCATTTGGATTAAGTTCAAGATATACCTAAGTATCACTTTTGAAAGTTTTAGTCTGATAACCATATTAACAAGTAAGTTATAGCACTTTTCCGGATACTTTTCAAACATCCCTCGTATGTAAATTCAATCTACATTCAAATGGTTGTTCATTCAAACCATGATCCCACAGTTGATAGCGCGTTCATTTCCAGACCTTACGTTCCGTTTTTGTTAATAATGATTATACACCATTTTTTTTCAAGCGTCTATATTATGTAAACTGAAAAGGTAGCTCGTATAAATTATAATGAAGTCTATACTCGTAGTCTAGAATCCAAGTCAGCTAGGTCACTTGCAAAAAATTGGTATTTTCTTTTTTAAAAATTTACGCATGTTATATAATAACAAGTGTTGCTGCCATGTTTGCTCAATTCTAATGACTTTTAATGCCAGGAATTGGAAAATTAGATTAAAGGTAAATACCGATAAAGCTGAACCGCAGCTTACACACTCTTTACACTCGACTTTTTGTTTTCCTTGGGTACAGTTCTGTCGGGGATTTATCTTTTATACTTTGACTGCACAATGTTTAATACAACTGAATAGAAATCTTTACATTGTATATCCATCAAACAAAATAGTCTGTATTTAGAGCAGTCTCTAACAATGTTGGTGCCATTTTGTTCAGAGTGCCTATTATCGCTATTCAAGTGAATATCAGAAATGAATTTTGTTCCAGATATTTTCTTAAAGTGTTAACGAATGTCCTCAAAAAGTTAACTAAGCTTCTTTTATTTTTATGTGCGTTTTTCTGTGATGGGTTTTATTAAAATAATTTAAAGCTCCTGGAAAATTTGACAGTAACAAGTAACTTCATCAATATTAATTGAAATTCAACATTACACTGTTAGATGGGATGATGTAAATTGTCAATCTTCTCCTGGGCAAAACACCGCAGTTCAGATTTAAAAAAAAAATAACGAATTGATTAAGAATTACAAATCCTCCATTTTGTTTCTAAGGAAGTTTCACGCATATATTTCATTATATATAAATTGTTTAGATACCTTCGGTATTATATCTTGTTTAAAGACGTATTCGGCTCAACTTTCAAATAAATATATGATATGAAAAATCTTCACTTTTTAAACATCAAAGCAATAAAACGAGATCTGCGTAAATGCACTGGAAAAGGATGAACAGTGACACCAGTATATTCAAGAAATAAAACCTTTTCAGAATGCGCCAGCCATTATCGGAAGTACTTGCTGGTAACTAATTATACATACAGGGCGGACAAAAGGTCACCGATACAAAATGACTGAACAACAATCTGACAGCGATGAAAATGAAAGGGAAAAGGGCCGAAACATATGAAAGATACATATAATCAGCATAAGGTGTTTAAGGCATTTATAATTTCCTTTGTTGAAGTAATAGACATTAACCAATTCTATCTGTCTGTCGGTCTGTCTGTCAATCCGTCTCTGTATCTGTCACACATTTTGTCCGGAAGATAAGTAATGCTATTGCAGTGAAATTTCATTTATGGAAAGCAATTAATGAGGGGTAGTCACATGTACAAGGTCCATAACTTCAGTTGGAAGACAAAAAAACGTGTTTGACTTCCTCTACACGATGTGAGAGTTTAACACCGTATGATTTTGGGGGTGTCACTACGTTTTAGTACTACTGCGCTTTCATTAACATCCACCTCGCGTTTGATGTATAGAAATCCAATCTGAATGTGCTACATTAGTTGTTCAGCTTGTAAGAAACAAATTTAGTATATAGACATGCAGGTTGTGCTGTAATATATGTTTTTGGTTTCTTCCTTCAGGCACCTAGAGATAGTTTGCAGTTTATTCGTTTGCAGTTTATCCATAAAATATAACTTGTGATTAACTTTTACTGCAGTTTTATTTCATGAAAAATATCACCACTGTCCCTTAATGAGACGAAGTGTCGCATACAAGAGATGGGTTCCTAGCTCCAAAGTCAAAGGTCATAGAGATGTATTTGCTTGTTCGGACTGTAACAAAGACCTGGATCGCAGGATTTTCAAATAACAGGTTTATGTACCTCAATGAGACGGAGTGTCAAGCGCAAGAGTTGAGTCCCTAATTCAAAGGCCAAGGTCACACTTAGAGGTCAAAATTAATTTGAATGTCGAGACTGTAACTAAGTCACGGATCGCAGAATTTTGAAATTACTTTACAAGTTTAATTAGTCTAAAAGGATACTGAGTCCTCTGGACGAGAGTTGGGTCCCTGGCTCCAAGGTCAAGGGCACACTTGCTCTTGCAAGGTCATTGTGGCTACAGTGTATACATGTTTGTGTCAAAGCAGTACCTTCCACATGTATGACACAATGAATGCATGAAACAGATGTATGAGCACAATAACTCGTTTTATTATTATTATACGCTATAATGCTTTTCTTGATTGTAAATTTTTCATATTTAAAAAAATACAAGTAACTGGTATTGCACGCAACACATGAGTCCCCTTCCGATGAGGTATGTAATTAATCCGTTACCATAGCAACCAGAATTTTAATACATGAAAAAACAACAAAGTGACGTGTAGAATCTCCTAACTGCTATCTATTCATTTTCTAAGTTTCATAATATTATCTTAAACGGTTTTTAAGTTCTCGCGGGATCCAGATTTCCGGACATCCGGACGGACAGACAGACGGAGGGCAAACCTATAGACTATGAAAACAGAGCTATAAGAGGAAGTGCAAGATACAGTAAATATAACCCTGCCTTGTTTTTTTATATTATATTTTAGTTAATTTTAGTTGAATCATAACTCGAAACTTCAGAGGGGATTTTGCTAAAATTTTATGATAGAGAAAATTTAGACGAAGTGCACTATACAAATAAACAACAACAACAAAACTAGAAATGTGTCCTCAGGACACGGATGCCGCCGTCATTATGTTTATTAGATGATATTTTTGTCAGTGAATATGAAAAACTGAAAATATAAAAGATAATTTTAAGATCAAATGAGCAGACTTTGCGAAAGGTGTCTGACAGATTTTCTTTCGGTCTGATGAAAAATGAAAAACACTTTCTCCTCAGTCTAGATAACTTGCAGGGATTTTTCAGCAAATCCAAACTGTAAATATAAGGGCGAAACAACTTGCTTGTTATAAACTTATCTTGCGTGATTCTTGTATTCTAAATGTTTAATTGGTTGAAACTATATATATCAACATATATCAATTAAATATAGAAATACGAAAACTAGATATTTGCATATTTTTTTCGTTTGATTTTCTTTTGGCCTTACAAAATTTTCATACTTGTCAGACCAAATGTCTGACAGATTTATGGCCTTTCGCGAAATCTGAATGAGCGCTGTGACCCTGACCTCAACCAAGAGATGTGACCTTGACCTTCAATATAGCAATCCTGTACTTGTTTTGTGACACAGCGTTTTGTCCTAAGGATTCCTCCTTGTGCCCAGTTTTTCAAAACATGACTATACACAGCAGATACAACCCTAACAGGACTCTTCCACAAAGTTTAACCTCAACTAACTGCTGTGACATTGACTTAAAGCTAGATGGTTCTTTTGCGACACATCGTTTTCTAAGGATCACTTAATTTTAGACATAACACCACTATATGTAACAAAGTTATAGCTGGGACAAGATTTAAAGGTCAACAGAGTGATGTGACCTTGACCTTAAAGCTAGCAACTTTGTTCTTGTTTGCGACACATCGTCTTGTCCTAAAGATCACTTGTGCCAAATTATTTGAAAAACGACCAATCAAGACCAAAGTTACAACTGGGACAAGATTTTAAGGTCAACTGAGTGTTGTGAGTGAGTGCTGTTTTATAAAGCGACTACACATAACAAAGTTACAGCTGGGTCACGAATTCTTGCACACATACACACACTAACACACACACGCGGACAATGCCCGTCGCCATTTCATGGAGTTGGCATTAAAAACTGAAAAAAGATATATATATATATACATTGTGTGTATATATATATATATATATATATATATATATATATATATACACAAAGAGTTGAGGGTAGCAGGTACTAACAATTTAACATGTCTCAATGGAACAGCGTATCGCGTATAAAATCCAGATTGGTAGCTCAAAGGTCTAGGTCATATCACAATCAACTTATGCTGACGAAAGTCCCTGTTTTACGAATCCGCACACTGTGGTATTAAGTTTTGCGGAATCGCATTCTTAATAAAGCGGAACTGCATGTTCAGATTGCACGGTGCTATATTTTATTTAAATATTTTTAAAACATTATACCACTGCGGATTTTAACTATATATGTGAAAATAAATATCCTTCGATATCGAATAAACCTACCATTTTCATTTGAAAGCTCAACTTTCGTCAATTAAATAAAATGGCGGATAGACACGAAATGAATTCTGAACCGGAGGTGGTATTCAACATCTACATGTATAATAATGAAGATCGTGAATTGGAGGGCGGACATAAACGCAAGGGGTCTTAAATCCGTCGTTCTGAGTTCGCTCGTAAATTCTACAGTTGCGGATCCACAGAATACCTGAAAAATATATGTCCAGTCAAAAACTGATGAGGAAATTCAAGAACAAGGCAAGGGAAACTTCAGAACGTCACTTCAGAAGGTCATGAAGTGACAGACGTTATTAAAATTAGGCTTAATTTGAGTAAAACTTCAAATAAACAGGAATAAGCAATTCAAGGATAGACTTTATACAATGGGGGAAATTGGACAAAACGACGTTGATTTTTGATCGACAGTGTTGCAAACTATTCACTTATTTCAAAAAAGACTTATGACATGTGTAAAAGGACAATTTCAGTCAAAACTGAATAAAAAGATATATGTTTACAAGGAGTTGAAGGTAGCACAATGCGGGTAAATGGTACAGCCAACTTAACATTGAAGTTAGGAGAATTCTCAACATAAATAAATGTTGTTTTCCGTGACATGTCACAAACTGGTATCCTTTGTCAGGAGTTAATTATGAAACTATGAGAAACAAGCTTTACATACAAAGTATGGTCATGTGATTAATGTTACATAGGTGAACGTAGAAAAGACATTTGCAGGCTAATGGATTCTGAGAAGTAAACTGTATCATTTGAAGCATGTATCCTTGTACCAATTCAAATCACAAAAACACACGTGCTTTCAGGCGTGAAGTACATGTATTGTATTGGGGTTTACCGTAGCTGCGATAGTATTTCGATCATATAGCGACGTCCAGCTAATTACAGGTGGAGTAAACCCCGAGTACACAGAGGAACCCGGATAGAACCACCGACCTACCGCAAGCCAGCTGGATGGCTTCCTCACATGAAAAATTCGAAGTCCCTAACAGGATTCGAACCAACAGCAGTGAGGGGCTGAGAGATTTGTAGTCCACGACTGTAACCGCTCGGCCACGGCGGTCCAAAATGTGAAGTACATTGAAAATGCTAGGAAAAAAGATGAAACAACATGACACTAGTAGAGGGGATACTTGAGTCACGTGACAGACAGTGTTGCATTGGACTGGTAAATGACACAGACTGTGATATTGTATTACAGACAGGGGGAGAAAAATGGATAATGTAGAAGCAACATTGAGGATGATCTACACGATCCCTCCTAAGCAAGGAGGAATGTGCGGCTCTATCTACAACTAAGTTGAATTATGCACAAGACAAAGAAACTAATCTTCCTGCGCATCTCCACGAAATGATTGACAACAGTTGTTCTCCTTGATGATGATCAATGTTAAAAATTCAAGAAATTACTCATCAAATATCAGGAAGTATTTGCTTCTTCATCAGATGACTTTTGATTCATGGGTACGGTAAAACATACAAATAACACGGGAAATGCAGCGTCAATTCGCAAACCTGTTAGACGTCAGCATATCGAATGCGAGAAATAGTTGAGATGCTAAAAAAGAAAATTATTGAACCTTCAAATAGTCCGTGGACTTCACTATAGTTTTAGTGACAAAGAAATATGGCTCAACAAAGTAATATGGCTCAACAAAGATCTGCGTTGATTATAGAAAACGCAATACAAACGTCATGGATAAGGAAATGGTGCTCATGATGGGTATTTGTGGATTCTGATTTGCCGAGCTCCATAGCTGTTATGCTAAACTCGTGGACTTTGTGGCTCCATAAGCCTACGAGGCCAGAGAACTTGAGAAAACGGGCAGAGTTAATGCCCCGTAGTAAACAGTTGTTTGATACCTTGAATTCTGGCTGGAATGAAGGAGGAAATCAGGCAAGTAGAACAGCTAAAGGAGTTTAGAGAGAGAGAGAGAGAGAGGGGGGAGTCCGTTTAAAGAAGGGAAGCGGCCAGGCTGAGGCTAGTGACTTTGATAGTGACACAATAAAACACAGTGATGTTCCCACCAAGGAACAAGAGAGGACTAATGTGGCGACACAGATCAGGGTAGACACGGACAAGACCAAGGGTACAGTGGAAGGAGAGAGTGGAAAAGATGAGAAAGTGGGGACACAAGAAAAGAGGATAAAAGTAATCAAAGGACCAACCATTCTAAATGTTTATTGACTACATAGAGCTAGGAAAAGCAGCTTTTTAAAAGGAAGAGCGTTGATTCCGTAGGTGACTGTACCTTGCCTTTACATAAGGATATTCTTTGAAATAATGCAGGCCAACGTATGCTTGGAGCCATGCCTCTTGTGTACTCCAGCACAAAAAGATTGAAACTTGGTTGACGAAGTAAATGGAGACCAGGGTCGATGAGGCAAGGTAGAACTGGCATAATTTGGTGGCACATTATTACATGAAAATGATAGACGAATTGGTTCAAAGAGCCTTACTAGAAAAATACAATTTACTGAATCTAGTGGGGGCGCAAAACCAAAAATTGAAGACATTCCACCGGGAGGGAATATGACCAAAATGAGGTTCAATAACTTTTGGTTTGTAAAGAATGTTGTTCAGTTACAAGGTACAGTTGCAGAGGACAGGACATCTACAAGCATTATCCAGGATTTGACCAAGGCGGAAAGGTAGACAGATACTGACTTTCTTACAAATAAAAACATGAGGCCGGAGTTCGCTAAAGAGTTTTAACATTATCTGTTGTGATACTTTAAGAGTTGTAGTTTCCCATTAGTGGTTTTAACTGATTAGTTTCAGATTTGAGAAATAGTTTTTGGTACAGTTCTACCAATATGTAAATAAGAGTTTTAACATATTTCTTTATTATCACTATTCTTGATTTTGGAATGTACACTGAATAAGCATAATAACAATCCTTTAGAGATGTATGTGTTTGTATTTACATAACCCAAGAGCATTATTAAAATATAGAAGGGGAAGGAAGGGGAAGTGTAATGTATTATGTTGTAATGCATTAATTTTCAAAATGCGAGAGTCCGAGGTTTTCTTTGCCTGTACTAAAATCTCGTCGGTAGCGAAATTACAATAATAAACCCATTTCTCTATGAAATATAACTTAACGACTATTGGCAATGACTGCAATGGCAAAGACGAATTGCCTTAATTCACTCTTAATTAACATGTTTCTAGTGTTAGCTCACCTGAGCACATGCGCTCATGGTGAGCTTTTCTGATCACCCTGCGCCCGGCGTCCCCCATGAGTTTTACTGCACATAAATCTGACTTAGCTTTCAAGAGTTCGGCTCCATCTCCTGTCAAGAAGCAGACACAATCGAATTTTACTGGATGTAGCAGACACAATCGAATTTTACTGGATGTAGCATCATCCTCTCCCAAGGAGCTACCCGTTACCATTCCATGAAAGAGTTCTTCATACAGAGTGTATTGATGCATCGCCTGGTAAGACACCATGTTCATCCCCTATGAAGAGATTGTTTTCATGTACAAAGGGGCTAGGTCCATCTTTTGCAATAGCTCTTCAACCAATCTGGGAGATTTTGGAAAGGATATGAACAATTTTCAGGAGAACTTGGACAGTGATAAATCTATGTTGGAATGGAAGTTTCAGACTGCAAAGGGCGACCTAGAAAAGTGCAGAGGACTTCAAATGCATTTCTTAATCAATGTGTACTTGCCCTTAAGGACCTGCAGAAAAAGACATCTGCAATTAAACATAAGCTGAATACGAGTGAACTATATAACCTCTATCTTCACCGGGAGATTGGTAACTCGGGAGAAATATCATAAATCTGAAGAAGGAGACAGAGTTAAAAATTTAGGCAGCATCTGAATTTGAAACTGAGAACAAATGCCTCGTTTAAAGGTTCAACTGAGGATACAAAGGATAACGTTGAAAATAAATTAAATTGTCCATGACCTAAAATAGATAAGTGACGATAACGCCAAACACGATTATTATACCCCTATTTTACATCTATTGTAATAGGGACTTCATATGAATCACACTTTCCACTTCACGGTCCAACCTGTCCAATTCTACAATCACGCACCTTGAAGTTTGGTAATCATACCTTCACCTTATGAATAATGATTTTAGCGTCGCGTCGGCGCCGCCGTAATGGTTAAGATTTTGGTATCACCTCACTTTCTACTGAGCCTTTGAGGTTGGAAATTGTATATGACCTTCACATGTAGACAAGAGTCCATAACTCTTTCATGGATGTTTGCCAAATCATGCCCCAATTTCGATTAAGAATCGCGGTTATGTTTTTCGTACCACCTCACAGTATCCAATGGACCGTTTTCATTTTTGCATTGAAAATGTGCAATACTTATCTATGACTTTCATCACAACTAGTAGGTAAATTTTGTAAAACTAAATGTCCCTTTTTCGAAGTAGAATCTTGGTTTACCGTTTCCTACTTACTCACTGAACCTTTTCAGATATTGTTTTGAAACTTGGCACACATGTTTTTCTTTGAGTTTCTAGGAAACAAATCTCCAGTATAGCTATGTCGGTTTCAATCTTGTTGCATGCTATAATCATTTTCATACATTGTTTCAAAAACAACTTTCTGTCAAGAAATGAAGGTATACATGATAGACCGAATACATCTTTATGGCGTTATACTTGCATGGAGTGTCAAAAGCAGAAGATTGGATTATGTGTGAGCTGTATAGTATTGTCTATTGTCTGTTTTGTCAGTAAATTGAGTCATATAGTAATATTTTCTGAAATACAATTTGACCGCATTTTGATGTGGTTAGCAAAATATTTCTTTTCAAAGTACAAAAAATATCGGCTTTTATTAAGCGGTAACATTCTAATACTTGACTCATATACAGTACAGCTAAGCAGTTAACTCAAAAGAAAACAAAATCTGGTTATAAACCAAATTTCATCATAACCAAGAAAAGTTGTTATGTACGGCTATTTTGACTGATCTTTTTACATGTTATTTCTAAAGTTATTAAATCGTAAAGATTAATTACCCAAGTGTACCACATACAATAATTAGCCATTTAGAAAAGTTCCAAAACATATTTACATAACATTACGGCGCATCGTTCAATTCATTTACACAAGTTCCTCGCAGGTTCATTTGAACTGATGTCAATCCCATGCATGTAATTAACCTACATTTTGCAACATTCTCGAACTTGATGCCACTTTCGAACATATTACACAAAAATAAGGTCATGATTAGAAACCAATTAATTGATATCACCAAATATTTAAACTTGGACCACAAATCCGTATTGAAATAATTCTGTAAGTGAATAATTTTACGATCCAGTTTTATTTATTTCACCAATGACAAAAAATTAGACAGTGCAGACTTATATTATTATGTTTAATTGTTGAGGTTAACGTCCCGCCGACGGTATTTCAGTCATTTGGAGACTATGTCTACTTGAGACAGATATAGTGCTGCTACACTGCAGTATCACGCCATAGACATGTGGCATAATACCACACCCAGTCACATTGTCCTGACACCGGGCCAACCAGTCCTGGAATTACCCTTATTGCTGAACGTCAAACAAGGGAACTATAAAAAAATACTATTTTTTACTTTAGTATGCCGCGGCCGGAGATCGAACCCACGACCTCCCTCTCCCGAGGCGGACGCTCTAACCACTTGGCTACCGGAGACGGTACATTAATTTTATATCTCCATGAAACTATTTGTCCTTTACAAAAGTTTACTGAATCAAAATGAATTGAGTTTCTACAGATCAAATTTATTTCATACAAACCATATAAATGTTACTGAATTTAAATTTAATTAAATGTTTGATTATTCCAACAATCATTCTTATTTCTTTTCTTAATGCAAATTTCATTTCTTGGGAACGGAACTGTATTTAGAATAGATTTCAACACACATCGATCATTTCGTAGGACGGATGGCTTAATTCAACCATTTCTTCTTGTACATAAAAATACTGTGTGTTCAAAATCAGATCATGTGTCTTTTTTCATCTCATCCTAAGTTATTGATTTATCATTTAACAAAACAAACCTAACTTACATGAATATGCTTTAAATTTTCCTCAAATGTCATATGCTATTAATATACATCTATAATTCACACTATTTACAAAAGCGTTTTGGGCGTAAAGTTAAACAAAATATCTATTCGATACATATGTGGATACCCGTGGTAGTTTGATGGAATTATAACATTCGCAGATTAATTAGTTAATCATGGAGAATTGGACTCCAGCAAAATTTTAAATATTTTGCTATTTCAAAGACTGATGTATTTCTCAATATCTAAAATCATATATCATTGAAAAGTAGGACCCTTACGAAGAAAATAAACTTGTTTGTTTGCCTTTTCATTAGCCCCTTTAAATTAACAAAACGTCATAAATCCCACTTGGTATTGTTTCATGGGAATCAGAACAAAAAAAAGATTATATTCAAAACAACAATAATTGTTAAATGTGCCATCTTTGATGACGGTAATAAAACGTCAATCATAATAAGATGATTAAAGTGCATTTTGTCGAAATGTGATACCGATTATATTACGTCATACAACTCTCTTGCTCAAATGAGATGTGTACAGACAGCAGTCAGAGCGATTCTGTCACCCGTTGAGTGTAGACGTGACTGTAATGAGTAGCTGACTGTGGCGGATTAGTTCGTCAACCTAGACAATAAGTTGTCATAAAAGTCAGTCGCATTATACTTTCTGTTTTTTTTTGTAACAGAATTTAATACATTTATTTGTTTCGGCAAAAAAAAAAAAAAGAGAGAAAGAAATCGTATTTTATACTGTTGTAAGAATACCGTTTACGGTACTAAGCTTTGCACGTGTTAAAACTTGCAGAAAAAGTAATGCAAATCGCCAACCAATCTGGCAAAACAACAAAAAAAGACAACTTCGGCGTCAAAACCTATAGCGGATTCTGGTAAAGGTGGCCCGACATTGGTAGCTTCGCCTATAAAGTCTAATGTACCCAAAGCTAATGCGAGTTCTTCGTCGAAATCCCACACGTCCATCAACCCGTTAACAAGAGAAATTGTCCAGGTCCTTAAAGACTTGAAAAACAATCTGAATGTGCAGAATGCGCGACTATAAACAAGAGAAACAATTAGAATCCCTGGCTTCTCAAACTGTACTAACTGTGTAACCACAAGAACGAATATTCTAATCAAGAGAATTTCTACGAAATTCCTCCTTGCAGTGAAGTTCCATAGAACAACCTGAACGAGATAATTCCTCCACTTGTCTTTAAGAGTTTCACAGGTTGAGTCTGTTGATGCAGACGTTAATGAAATCTGGCAATTTTGTGATCAATTCATGCAGGCCGAAGATAAACAGGGAAAAATCATTAGAGATAGACACAGCCTTCAGAAGTGTGACAGCTTGGTAAAGACCAGAGTAAATCAAGGTATTTGGAGCTTTTTAAAATGACTATTCAAGCTGATGATAATCGTATCAATCTATTCAGGATATGCTTGTCAAGTCAACAGTTAATATTGTTAAACGTGTCGATAAAAATGGTGACAAATTGGATGAAGAAATGAACTGGGCTTCAAATGACATGCTTGGACAGACAAACAAGCTCACACACATTCGACGTAAAGAACTCCAAAAGTCGGATCCTGATCCGCAAAACCATTATCTTGCATCAGCTTTACTGATTTATTGTACGGTAATGACACCGATGTGAATAAAAAATGTGAAAGAGATTAACAACATGAACAAGATGGGCCGCAACCTTGGCAGGGGTGATGCCCGTGGTGCTTATCGTAGAAATTACGGATCAAGCCTTACAGACGTGGGGGGCAGACATCTGGTGTAGCCATGCTAAGATGGTGCCCAAGAAGTAGCGCAGGTAAGTAAATCTGAAGCTGTGAGATTGACATTTATAATTATAAATTTTGATATTGAGAAATTAAACTCGTACAAATATATTTACTGCTGAAGAAAATGCTATAATTGATGAGGAGATACAAAAATTGTTCATAAGTAAGGTTGAACATCACCCTGAGGAATTTTTATCTCTAATTTTCATTATTTCAAAAACGAATGGTGAACATAGAATGATTTTAAATCTTAAAGAGCTAAATGGGTTTATTGAATATCACCATCACCAACTTTTGAATCTGTTTTAAAATTAGTCAAACCTGGTTGTTTCTTTGCATCAGTTGAGTTGCGCCATGCTTTTTAATCTGTTTCAATTGCACTTGAACACAGAATAAAGCTCAGATTTCTACCGAATGGAATTCCTTGTGCGCCAAAACGGTTCACATGCCTTGTGAAGTCTGTGTATGCTTCTCTGCGTATGCTTGGACATAAAAATTCTGGTTGTATTGATGATTTTTTGCTAATGGCAGATACGATACCAGAATGTAAACAAAATTTTGAAGACACTATCAATCTGAAGACTGATGGTGGTTTTATAGTTTGAGAAAAATTTGTTCCAACACGAAAAAGAATCACATTTTTTGAAAATTTGTTTTCCACGACAGTTGAGGTATTTGGGGAACCTGAAATTGACAGGTTTGCACCTATATTGAACAACCATGTAAACAGATGTTTCCTGGAAACCTGATCTTGGTGCAGAAGCTGTAGATGTTTTTTTAATTACCTGGACAGGAAAATACAGTTTTGCTTTTTCTCCTTTCAGTCTCAATGGACGTCTCGTACAGAAGGTTCAGTTCAACAAAGCAGAGGTGGTTCCGGTGGCGTCGGGTGATAAGAATTGGTTTACAGCGGTTCTTGAGATGCTGAAAGAGATTTTTTGATTATGAAGGTCAGACAGGACACTCTCAAAGTACCAGGGTCAAATCAGGAACAATCTCTTGTGAACAAACTACACTTGATGGTACGTCATGTATCTGGGAATACTATGAGAACAGAGACCTATCGATGCAATCTGACGAAATCTTTATGGCGTCAGGGAGGCGATCCACTCAGAATCAATATTCAGACATTCACACACATCAACAAGTGGGTTCACTTCTGTTCTAAAAGGTCAAATGATATGTTTCAATCATCTGTTGACAAAACAATTGAGTTTCTTACAGAACTTTATTACCTAACTTTATTATTTATGAGCCATAAAAAATTTAAAGAGGCATTTTCAATAATACACTGACGATCTCAATTTGTCCTTGGGGTAGTCGTATTGGCCCTCGGACAAATAACAGGGCTAATATCAAATCACTTACTTAAAAACATATAATATGGGTTAAATTCCGCGGGAAGTGCACTTTCTATGTTGTGTGACTCACAAAAGAAGTCTACTGTTGGGTCTCATCCATTAGTGATACGGTATATGACTGGTGTATTGAATTAACGACCCTATATGGAAAATGGGATGTTTCAAAGCTTCTGTTTAACCTTAAAATGTTGCCACCAGTGAATGTTTTAACTTTATAAAAGTGTTGAGCTATTAGTTAGCTACTTTGTTTTGACTCAGGCAAGTCGTTCTAATTTAGTTTGTTGACATTAGATTCCTATAATAAGTTTTACAACGGGTAATTAAAACAGTTTCGTATGGGTATTGTAACATATAGAAAATATACTCCAGATAGGAAACTATATGTATATAGTACTTTGGAAGAGTATATTTCACGTACAAGAGATTGACCTGGCTCAGAGAAACGTTTGTTTATAAGTTATATTAAGCTATATAATTTGTTGCTTCCGTTAGATGGGTAATATGCATGAACTGACGTTGACAAATACAAAACACACAGTATACGAGGGGCTGGTACCTAAAGAGCAAAACCGTGTGGAGTGCCATTGGATGGGATCATGAAAAGTGCTGGTTGGGCAACAGAGAGGATATATACTATATATTATCATTAGCCACTGGAAGTTTGCAGTCCGCTATGTTACATTAATTACATATGGATTAAGGTGAACTTTAGTTCATAGGACAAAAATGATTATGTCGGATTTGTCCTTTGTGTCTCATATGAACACGAGAGTTGTATGACATGACGTAAAAGAATTCCCCCAAACTAGACTTACCTGAAAGATGACGTTTCTTTGGAATTCCATGTGGTCATATAACAACTAGAGATATCAAATGCCCTCCCACTCCACCCACTTTTTACGTAAAGGTTTTTAGCCTTCAATATGCAAAATTTGTATATCTGATCCGTTTTTTGTTCAAATCGTTTAAAAGACTGACTGCTATTGATACGGCCTGTGCACATCTCATTTGATCCCTACAGTTGTTATATGAGTCCTCCCTAGTTTCGCTCCTCGCTGCTAGCGTGCTCAAAACTCCAGGAGAAGGTGAAGAATTTCTCTCTGAAAGGGAACGCTGTAAAACTTCGTCCTCAGCCGTGATAAGTAGAATA
>CM037780.1:668190-718190 GCA_021229015.1 Solen grandis | reverse complement strand
AGCGGCGGTGTGACTACGGAATGTCGCGGTGGACTCCGTCCTGGCACCGTTTACTCCGTGGTGGCTCCGCTGGCACCGTACACACACCGCTAGTAACTCCGTACTCAACGTACTGCAACCGTGTAGACACCGTAGTGGTACCGTGTACCCAACGCCAGCAACGCAGGAGCAAATGAGCACGGAGCGTACGGTGCCACTACGGAGCGTACGGTGCCTACACGGTGTTCATGTTGTCTGTACGGTTCAAAGCGCTCCGCAGAAAACCTGCGAAAAATTAGAACATGTTTGCTAATTTCGCAGCTTCTCGCGGTGCCTCGCGGTGCGTACGGTTTGTGGCGGATGGTGGCGGAGCGCCGGCGGTGTCTACACGGTCCCCAGCGGTTCGCTGCGGTTCTCTCACCGCTAGTCTCCGCGAGCAATCCTGCGATGGTGAGATAGGGGTATTAATAGAATAAGTAGTTTACATGGCGCAAAGGGGCAAATCCACACGCTTCTTCTTATTTGACTAATGTTGACAAAATTCATTCTATCAAGTAGAAATCTATGCACTTTTGGATTGAATATCCTAAAATTAAGGCCATCAAATTAAACAGATGATTTTCTACTTGGTTGTCGTTATCCAAGAATGTATTGGTCAAAATCCATATTATACAGATATAAAGAGATGCTAGGCAGATTGGTTACTCCACATATCACCAATGTTTATTTGTAGAGCTCCTTGGACTACAACCGTGACTACACTAGGGGACGTATGTCACGTTAACAGAATCTAGTAGTTACACCTTTTTTCACAGATGGAATTAATAACAAAATGAATGTGGTCTAGGACTAATTAATCATTAATGGACATTTTTCTAATTAAACAGTCTTATAGGTGTTTGGTTCTAGATCCGCCACGGTGCAAGGGGTTTAATTCGGTTGAACGTCTAATTCATTAACTCAAAGTTTAGGTTGTGTTTAATGATCTCTTTAAATCATTTAATCTCAACAAAACAACTCCGAGTAGTTATAGTGTATCAACATTACAATAATTTGATTAGGGATTGCTAATGTTTTTTATGTTTTTCTTTTATTTAAAAGCCGGAGAAATCGATTTGCAAGGACTCATTTTATTTTTCTTTCATTTCAAAACGCCAATGAAGAAAAACTGGAAAATTAATGTAAAAGAAGAAAAGAGGCAGTCCCACAGGCAAACAGCTATATTATTTAGACCTCTAAAATTTTGTTAACAGTAACATTTACAAACTTTTGTAATTTGAGTTTAACAAACAAACAGAAACAAGAGATTCACTACAACAATGGTTAAATTTGTTGGATTGTAAAACCTGTATTTTAGTATCATATGCTTATAACCAAAAATATTAATTAAACGCTTTGAGTCCTTTGAAGGTTATTGATCGGAAACGAAAAACGCGCATGAACACTTAATACCTTTTCACAATTTTGCGGTCTATCAAACCTACCATACTTTAGCAACGCAAGAGGATGTCGTACAATTGTGGTAGTTCACAATGACTATAGCACCCACTGAATGGTTGGGAGGAAAACCTTACCAGTTGAAAACGACATTAAAGAAATTAACTAAGCGAAGATTCTCCCTGAACGTAGATTCCGATTTATACAAATTTCACTGTTTTGATTTCAGTACATATATTTATAAAAGACAATATATTTTCTTTAGTGTATCTTCAATGAATAGCACACTTTTGTCTTATTTCTCTTCTTAAGGGTTTGTAGAAATTAAAACCTTTTTATATGATAAATAGCTTTAATATCAATAGTGTAGTAGACATACACGCCTTAAGTTATATGTTGTATATTTAGAGAAACCAACTCATAAAATGCTTTGATTTTTAAGCATATATCCCATGTAGACATCAGTTTCGGATTAAATACAAAATAATGAATAATACACCGGTCTCGTAGGGGTGAATTATGACACCGAAATATGGACATGTCTATTTCAGTTGACTGCCCTTTGTTGTGTATAGGACTGCGTCACGAAATCTGGCTCAGACAGTAGATAGAAATGCCAATCAAACATGTATTTTTTCTATATCAGGAACATGCTTGTTTTATGAGACAGGGTTTTATGGAAAGTGGAGCATCTTAGGGGATAAGATTTTCTGTATTTCCGATGGCACGGGTTTAAGGAGGTATATCAGGCGAAATAAGCATATTTCTCATTACACGAACAAGGTATTCAGTGGGAAAATAAACATATATCTGAAATAATTAACGTGACACTCAAACTCAACGAAACTACTTGCAAAATTTAACTGCCGGGTGCATTAGTCTTAGCCATGAAAACATGTTGTAAGTGTGAGACTATCCGCATTTTTATACGTGGGTTGATCAATACATTAATGGACTCTTGTTGTTTTTTAGTCAAACATATATCAATCATCCTAATTCGTGTGTGATATAATCATCATTCATGTATCATGACAGCCAGATAGGTCATATGATGTACTAGATACCGGCTGTTATAGCTACCCTATTCTGTTTCTCCGCCCCAGGTAGAATTTTATGGATATTACTCGGCTTGTTCTTGAAAATCCAGCATATAAATCGGCGGAAATGACGTAATCAGACGACGTAATTCCCGTTTATCTTAGCGTTATTTCCATTAAGCGCGTTGTTTTGTTGCAATTAATACAAACGGTTGTTTTTCATATCAATGGAGACGGTGACACCAAAGAAAACGTAAAAAGATGTCACCTTCGAGTTAAGAGCAGTTAAAAAAAAAACATTGGAAAGTCACCAATATAAACAAACAAGAGGCCCATGATGGCCCTAAATCGCTCACCTGAGATAAATAGGTTGACCCAAGGAAGTTTTCCCTATATACATATAAGATAAATAAGCCCCGCCCCTGGCGGCCATGTTTTTTACGGATCGGAATTTTTTTTAGCAACTTTGGTAGAGGTTGACCCAAGGAACATCTGTACTAAAACATTTTGAAATCTGGCCAGTATCTTTGTAGGTGATGTTTTTTAAAGTTTTCTTTTTTTTTCTTTTTGTTGCCATGGCAACCAGAGTTCTACATGGATCTAGTTTATTTTAGCAACTTTTGTGAAGGTTGACCCAAGAATCATCCCTGCCAAGTTTAATCAAATTCTGTCCAGTGGTTTTAGAGGAGATGTTGTTTAAAGGTTTCTCTATATACATATAAGGCAAATAAGCCCCGCCCCTGGCGGCCATGTTTTTTTACGGATCGGAATAATTTTAGCAACTTTGGTAGAGGTTGACCCAAGGAACATCTGTACCAATTTATTTTAAAATCTGGCCAGTAGTTTTGAAGAAGATGATTTTTAAAGTTTTCATTTTTTTTTCTTTTTGTTGCCATGGCAACCAGAGTTCTGCATGGATCAAGTTTATTTTAGCAACTTTTGTGAAGGTTGACCCAAGGATCATCCCTGCCAAGTTTAATCAAATTCTGTCCAGTGGTTTCAGAGGATATGTTGTTTAAAGGTTTCTCTATATACATATAAGGCAAATAAGCCCCGCCCCTGGCGGCCATGTTTTTTACGGATCGGAAATTATTTTAGCAACTTTGGTATAGGTTGACCAAAGGAACATCTGTACCAAATTATTTTGAAATCTGGCCAGTAGTTTTGAAGGAGATGATTTTTAAAGTTTTCATTTTTTTTTCTTTTTGTTGCCATGGCAACCAGAGTTCTACATGGATTAAGTTTATTTTAGCAACTTTTGTGAACGTTGGCCCAAGGATCATCCCTGCCAAGTTTAATCAAATTCTGTCCAGTGGTTTCAGAGGAGATGTTGTTTAAAGGTTTCTCTATATACATATAAGGCAAATAAGCCCCGCCCCTGGCGGCCATGTTTTTTTATGGATCGGAATAATTTTAGCAACTTTGGTAGAGGTTGACCCAAGGAACATCTGTACCAAATTATTTTGAAATCTGGCCAGTAGTTTTGAAGGAGATGATTTTTGAAGTTTTCAAATTATTTTTCTTTTTGTAGCCATGGCAAGCAGAGTTCTTCATGGATCAACTTTATTTTAGCAACTTTTGTAGAGCCTCACCCAAGGAACATTCCTGCCAAGTTTCATTAAATTCTATCCAGCGATTTCAGAGGAGATGTCGTTTAAAGCAAATTGTTGACGACGGACGACGCACGACGGACGACGCACGACGCACGACGGACGACGCACGACGACGGACGCCGGACGAAGGGCGATCACAAAAGCTCACCTTGAGCACTTTGTGCTCAGGTGAGCTAAAAATACTGGAAGGCAAACGGGACGAGTGTATGTAGATTTCTGAAATACAAATGTCATAAATATTTTAGTGATGGCAGACAGAGTATAAGCGATGATGAAAGGTACAGTCGACTTACTGTTCAACACGATGTCACGAGTGGAAACCGTTATATAGGACATTAATATTTTTCAAATGCTCACGGGGGCCGCCGTGGACGAGCGGTTACAGTCGTGGACTACAAATCTCTCAGCCCCTCACCGCTGTGGGTTCGAATCCCGGTAGGGACTTCGGATTTTTCATGTGAGGAAGCCTTCCAGCTGGCTTGCGGTAGGTCGGTGGTTCTACCCGGGTACCTCTGTGTACTCGGGGTCTTCCTCCACCTGTAATTAGTTGGACGTCGCTATATGATTGAAATACTATCGCAGCGACGGTAAACCACAATACAACAACAACAACAAATGCTCAGATAACGTGTGTCTAGTGACTTAGTTGACAGGTGTTTTGGGACAGTCCAGAAATTATTGATAAATAATCTGTACATCTAAAGAATAAATGCCAGATGGGTCTCGATGCCTCTATCCATGGCAAAGAAGGAGACATCCTAGATTTTGACGTTGACGTTATGACGTCATGGCGTTATTTGAACTGCGGTAAAATACTTTACTATAGTGGGTTTAAACGTAAGTTTTTGTGCAACGGTTGATTGTATTTAGATGAAATTTTAGCATGTGATACAGAAAACAGTTACATTTATTTGATACAAGTTTTATACATCTTTGATAAAAATGTGTTAGTTATTAGATGTGTCCACGAATATATTGATCAGCCCTCGTAGGTGTTAAAAAGAGCATGGTGCTTGTTTAAGCACAAAATGGTAATGTTGAATACATTTTGATAAATCCGTTTCATGTTTTATGCATAAGATAATTTGTAAGTTCTCTTCTAGTAACTGAATGAAATGTGATATTGTAAGGAAATCAACAAATCACCGCCAAAATTATCTGGAAATAGTAGAACCACCGACCCACTGCAAGCCATCTGGAAGGCTTCCTCACATGAAAATCCGAATGACCCTGCCGGGATTCGAACCCACGCGGTGAGGGTCTGAGTGAGTGCTTAAGTCAGCAACTTTACCCTCTCGGCCACGGAGGCCCCGGCTTTAAGAGGAATAGTCTTATCATATTCATATATATATATATAAACTATAAATTGCCAATTTGGGTTGGCGTAAAATAAAAATGATTACATATCCTGCGAATAATAACTTATCTTGTCCTCCCAATTGAAAAAAAAGATCATAACCGATTATAATATAATAATTTTAAAACATTCAGTTGTTCATAAATGTCGAAATGATAATTTTGACATGTTTTTGTGCATATTCTTGATTAAGTAAACAATATTTGTGGATCGATATCGGTTGTATCCACTGTTAATGTCAAATAGTATGTTATTATCATTAATCTTCAACGGAACAAGGAAATTTAAAAAACCTCATTTTATCATGGCGTACTTAAAACACCAAGCTGACGATTATGTTCTGCAGTTTATGATAGAAATTACGAAAGCTTAAGTCCCTACAGGCTTGCGTTCTTTATTACATTCTAAGCACGCAAAGAAGACATTAACCATATGTGAACAACATTTGCTGTCACAGCATTTGAAAAGTAATGCAAGGCATTTTATAGTGTAAGTTTCATCCCGTGGTCACATTCACAGACTTAACAGCTTCTATCCTTGGTCATCGGAATACTTAGTATCCATCTCCATTGGGACACTTTCATTCCGCTATTGGCAGCCCACATTCTGACGCCTCAGAGTTATACCGCATTTCCGGTACCTTTTAACACCTAGGTGAATTAAAAAATGCGTGATAAATGTCTTGCTCAAAGAAATTAGCAATGTCCTTTTCAGAACTCGAACCCGGGACCTATCAATGGACCACTGCTTCCACAAATATACTTCTTTTATCAAAACTATTATTTGTGTCAAGTATGTGAGTTTCTCAGGTTCAAAGTTGAAGTGTGACATTTACATATATCGGAATTGTAAGTACGTGTGTACTGTAATTGGCACAATTCTTTTAAAGTACATACCATGTTCTATGCAGTTTGTACTGTGCAGTATATATTTGTATGTGTTTTATTACATACATGTCTCTTCAATCGGCCTCGTTCTATATGTAAGTAAATACTCTATAATGGATTCAAATACTCCAACTTGTTTCTATTTAGTTATACTGCAACTGTTTAAATACACTTTGTGGCACAACCTCCTCATGATTCCAGTTTTAAACATTCATGGTGTTTCTTAGGTAAATATCTGAAGACAGATCGGGAAACCTTATAAATGTGGAAATCATCTCTCAAATTGCAAACATGATTCGCAATCCTTTGAGTTCACAGCCAATAAACAGTTGCAAACATAGAAATGATGCGTAAGATATGACAACTGAGACTACTCAGGATTCATTCATAGAGAGGGTTATTCCAGACTGCTAATACAGTATTTGTAAATATATGAAGCTTCGAATGATCAAACCTGTCTCACCTTCCGAATGTACGTTATCCAAAGGTTTCCTTGTAATCAAAACAAGAAGATCAATACGAACATTGCTTTTTTGCATCTTTAACGTCGGTGGGAAAATTATGTCCTATAAACTTATGCCGATATATGTATTACACCCGTCATGTGTACGAACAGGCGCAGCGTTTCTAAACAAAACTTTCGTGCAATCTCAGACTCAAACTCAAATAACTTCCCAGTCCGGTCCTCCCAAATCATTCATGGTTTTGCTAATCTTATACCAACGCTAGTTTTCTTTCACAATTAAGCAGTTCAAAAATTAATACATATTTGCTAAACAATATGTTCACTTTTTTTCTCATTATTTCGGCAAAATTTGCCTTTCTCAAGAAAAAAACATGATAAATCTACCCTACCAATAATCCACTTAAGAGGGTTGGTAGTAATCAATAGATAGATAGATAGATAGATAGATAGATAGATAGATAGATGCACCGTCGCCATATTGTTATTGTTTTAAACGACGTCAACGTCTTACAAAAAAATGTCAAAAGATGACGTTAATTTTGGCGCTTTTTCAGGACGTCAATTGACGTTAAATGGCATATAAGGCATTTTTTTTGTGTGTTGCAGCCGAGCGACTTGATAGTATGCAGTCTCTTTATCCAAATTGTCTCATGTAAACGTCTTTCAGTTCTACCCGCTGTATATATGTCTTCATAAGTGTGACCTCCTAGTGCAAAATGTGCGTTTATTGGCCGATCCCTTGTCAGTCGTACATCCCTTTGGTGTTCCTACATTCTCTTTTTTAACTGACGTTCCGTTTCTGCCACATACAGTAGACTGTAACATCACATCATGCACAACGTATGACATACACAACATACATCAGTCTGCACACTGTTGAAATAGTGACCTGCTATATCTGAAATAGGCATGTCTAAGCATTAAATATGAGGGCTGGCCCACTGGTTGACGCTTATAACATGATTGCTATGATCGAGACTGTTTTAAACAATAATGTAATTTTTTTTGTCTGGATGACGAAGAGTATATTCAAACTGATGGCATAGCGATTGGTTCTAGACTGGGCAAGAATTTGCATGTTCGTTTATGAGGAAATAGGATGAACAGCTGCTAAACATGTTTTGTTAAATTATTTCGAAATAAATGTAGTCCTCAAGTTATCATAAAAAGGACACATCAATATAAAACCATTCATCTTCTATTTCGTCGGAAATCCCCGATTGAATTATTCCGCTTCACTTCATTTTACAGCACACTTTATTTAACCCTTTCCCTCATATAGACTCATTTTGACGCACTCAATAGGTACCACATAAAGCCTGATCTGCAGAAAACTACAGTTAAACCGTACCAAATTTAATTACAAAATCCCCATTTCCAGACCACTGAGGAGCAGCGAACAGCATAAAACCTGATCAGCCCGCGAGTTACTCGCAGGCTGATCTGGTTTTATGTTGTTCGCATAGGTCTTTTCATGGTTTCCTCTATGAGGGAAAGGGTTAACAAGCTGTTGAAGCCTTGCCGTAAAACAGATACTCTTTGATAGCTGCAATTTCATACACAATAAATGTCAGAGTATTCGCCGAATCACCATTTATCTATGACTTATACATGAAGTCGTGGATGCAAGGTCCTTCTTATATTTCGGGAAGTTGAAAAATACTATACAAGCAACATGACGATTAAACAGGAGTATGTAAATCCTCGCGAGGATTTCATAGATTGTAGTCTTTTTGACGAGGAAAGTATCTAGTGAACTGTGTGCTGCAAGTATTTTGTTTTTATCCATTTTAACCAGATTACACGATGTTTTCCATGAAAGAGCCATATCAGATTAAAATATATTTTCATCATGAGTATGTTTTACGGGGCTGAGTGCGAGGTTTTAACTGTGACCAAGTTCTATGAAGACATGTAGACAGTAAGCCCATATGTACTCGATGATAAGTCATGTACATTCACATTTTACTAAAATTGAGCGCGCGACCATCTCGAATGCTGATCAGGTTTCTATTCGCCACTATGTAACTTTTATTTGAATAAACAAATTTACAATGTTACCTTTTATTCCCACATGTACTGACTGAATGCTACACGCCCTTATTGTCAAACGAGTTACTTGTAAGCTAGTCGAGTTATAGATCGTCACCGAACGTCATTCTTAGAAAGGTCTAACATAGTAAAAGGTTAGATAAAGATGCTGAGTATTGTCATCTTTATCCGTCTCTGTGTCTAAAGAAACATGCTAAGACTGTCTGATATAGGCCAAACATAATATTTATTTATTTTTAACGTCCAACTGGCAGTACTGCAGGTCTTTTGAAGGCAATGTCTGCTTAAGATATACTCAGTGCTGCCATTCAGCATCACGCCGTAGTATAGTTAATATAATTACATGTGTATAGACAAAATCATAATGTAACATATATCCTAGGATGTGCCTGGCTGAAAAAAGCAAACTATGACTTGAACTTTAACCCTTTCCCTCATATAGACTCATTTTGACGCACTCAATAGGTACCACATAAAGCCTATTGCAGAAAACCACAATTAAACCTTACCAAATTTAATATAAAGTCCTCATTTCCAGACCATAACCCTTTCCTTCATATATACATTCGAATAAGTCATTTCCAGACCACTGAGGAGCAGCGAACAGCATAAAACCTGATCAGCCTGCGAGTTACTCGCAGGCTGATCTGGTTTTATGCTGTTCGCATAAGTCTTTTCATGGTTTTCTCTATGAGGGAAAGGGTTAACACATAAAGTTTCAAGATTATTTTACTTACAAATGCATGAATAATTATAACTCGTATATATCTAGTATTTATGATTACTATTGAATTAGTTAACAGAAAACAGTAACTAAAAATAAACAAATAATATTTTTCTCTTATTTCTGTCTCCATGAGATTCGAAACCACGCGGAGACATATTAGCAAAATTGGAAACCGAAGGCGCTACCACTTCACTCATTTGGCTCCTTATTGTATAAGGATAACAACAATTAAAAAGTATATCCATGGGCTACTTAATTCAAACGTTTTTCTTTCGTTAGTGTAAAACTTAATTTTTTTTTAACATCGATCACGAGACAAGTTCTTACAACTTATAATAATCACTCTCGATGGTTCTGGTGGCGGTGTATGTGGTCATTATTGTGGGAGGAAACCAGAGAGTCCGGAGAAAAACCTACGTGTCTGGACGGGCGACCACTGTACCCTCTCACGTACTTGACCAGGAACTCGAACCCGGGGCGCATTGGTCAGAAGCGAAGCGTGTTACCACTACGCTACCCAGGCACCCGTTAGTAAAAAGGTGAAATGCCATAATAGGCTTTATTTTGAAAACTCTGATTAAATTTTTTTGTACTTTCTAAGCTTCTAGAATATAGATATTTTTTGTGTATGTTGTAAATCACCGAAAAAAAAAAGAATTGTTTTTGTTAAAAAAAAATCAAAAGGTTAAAAACAAAAATAATGATAATATCCGTTTGAAGGAGTGTAGGTAATATATAAAATGTGTAAATGGGTTTAGATATAGTGACTACACGATGCATATGAGTACACCGTTTCACCCATGTTCCACCAAATTGCAAACTAATCCAACCTTTACTATTGCACAGTTGAGGTCTTAGTTAAAGCATTCTCCTGTTTGGGGGTTCTCATGCACAGTCTTATTTCTACAAATTTTAATTCTTCTTCATTTGCTTTCTCTTGTTCGTCTTTTTTCATTTATTTTTTATTTTCTAAATTCATTAAAGGTGTTGCTCTACTCTCTTTATTCGTATATTTATTAAAAAAAAAATTCCGTTCCTACTCTCCTTCATATGAATCTTTTCTCTCTTTGCATCCCTATACTTTACTCTAGCCCCCCCCCCCCCCCCCATCTTTATTTTTATAGAACCTTCTCACTAATCTCCCTTACTACGAGTATCTACTTCTCCACCTCTCCTCATTGTACTTATCTGTTCTTATCTACTTCCCTCACCATTAGGATTTCTTTATTATAATTTACTCGCCATTTCTTTCCCGAATATTATACATTTTTCGCCTGCCTCTCATTTTTTAAGATTTTTTTCTTAAAGCTATCCTGTAAAAGACAAAAAAAAGTATTCCCACAAAATTCATCTAATGTCGATTGGTGTTTAATTTACCTGTTTCTCATTGTATCTACACGTAATATACGATGCATCTTGCATGGTTTTTAATTAAACAATTATTAAAATTAAATGTGCATGCTTAAATGGAAGTCTATAAAATGTTTAGATCAACGTCTGTTGGGATTGACATAGTTTTGCATTTTCAGTCTTAAGTCCGATTAGTTTCTCGTTTACGTTATGAAATCTGAATCTCCAAAACGCATCATAGTAGAAACCATAAAACCATTCCAAATAGAATTTTGTGTAACAAATGTTTTGGGATATCAATGATTTTGTATCTCACCCAGTCCTGGTTTAAATGGGAATTTTGTTCAAAAGTGGCGTCGATTTCTAGGATGCTGCACTATATTGGTTAATCAAATGCATGCGAATGGCATAAATTCAAACGAATTCTTTGTGAGCGATAGTGTGAATGGGTCGAATGCTGGATTGCTGTTATCTGTAAACGGTAGTTCGGAGCAATATTTATCCTCTGTGCTTTGGAAAACTGATTAGTTCAAGATCATGATGCCAGGCTGCGGTGCTTTTCAAGGATAAGAAATCTTGTATAAAATTACGAATCATATGAATATTCGAACTTAGTTTTCATTTCAATTCATGAATTGTGTTATACAATGTATATATTTAAATTATGTACTATATATTTAAACTAGATAAAACAGATTTAACTCAGACATTAGGAGGCTTTCAAAAATGACTGTTTTGTTTGAGTTATGCGTTAACTTTACATTAAAAAAGGAAATCAATGCAAAAAACCAATTTCAAGGTTTTGGTCTTTCACTAGAATTTGTCGTCTCGTGAGTATAGCGCTCAGGTCAGCTCTATATAACAATAAATTGCAAAGTATAACAGATTTAAAAGATATCGAAAATTACGTACAGAATGAGACGGAACTTTCCGCTTAAAATCAAATGTGATTACCAATAGTTTAATGCTGTCTTAAATATATTCAATGTTTAAAAGTATTTTGGATACAACAAACGTTAAAATATGTTTGCTATATTACCCAAGCACTTCACAATATGTCACAATTCTCTTGCCCAATGTTCACAATATTGCACAATGCTCAAAGCAGTTGCATTTGACATAATATTTGGATGAAATTTAAGTCAAATATTAGCAAGTGTACTTCTATTGTTTGAGTTTTAAACATGTAGAGTTTGTGAAGAAATATCCTGGATATGAAATAAAAAAATTTGAGGTCAATTTGATTTCTTATGTTTAAAAGAGAACTACAAAAAACGGGCTACTCCATCACTACTCCACAGCCCCATCTTAACGTGTTCAATATTTGTGTTTTTAATAACGACGCTGCCTGTTTTTGTCAGGTGATTAAAGAATGTCAAATTATTCTAACAATTATAGAACATTCTACCACTTAAAACGTTTGTTTGTTTGTTGGGATTAACGTCACACTGCTGACATTATTTCAGTCATTTGGAGACTATGTCTGCTTGAGACAGATATAGTGCTGCCACACTGTAGTATCACGCCGTAGTTATGTGGCATGGTATCCTGACACCAGGTCAACCAGTCCTGGAACTACCCTTTCATGCTGAGCGCCATGCAAGGGAGCTATACCAGTAACATTTTTACCACTTTTGTATGTCGAGGCAGGGGATCGAACCCACGACCTCAAGCTCATGGGGTAGACGCTCTAACCACACGACAACCGAGAACGGTACTTCAAAAATGTAAAACACTTCAATTTGAATTTTCGTCTTTAATTGAATACTTCAGATCGGATATCCATCTGTAGAAAATAGCCACATACACAGATGAGATCATACATCGTAAGACAATGTCTTAAATACCGAATTTATATAAGATGGATATAATTTGTTACGATAGTTTTTACGTAGTGGAATAAGTCAAATTATCTCAAATATTTTTGCCACCAAATTCCCAACAAAAATGAAGTTGAAACAAAATCATTGGCCAGTGCAAGTACAATTAATATAACTTGACTATTTGAGTTTACCGTCGCTGGCATAAAGCGACGTCCAGCTAATTACAGGTGGAAGAAGACCCCGAATGCACGGAAGCATCCGGGTAGAACCACCGACCTATCGCAAGCTAGCTTGAAGGCTTCCTCACATGAATACCCGAATGACCCTGCTGGGATTCAAACCTACGCGGTGAGGGGCTGAGTGAGTGTTAAAGTCAGCGACTTTACCCTCTCGGCAACAGAGGCCCCTGCAATTAATATAAATGCGTATGGTATTAGATACACATTAAGTATACCCAATTATATGATACAAACACACGAGACAATGATTCTCTTAAAAGCAAAATATTTTTTTTTTTTTTTTTTTTTTTTTTTTTTTTTTTTATAAATACAAAGTTAATGAAGTCAAATATAGGAAATAAATATGAAAACTTCAAAAGCTCGATCGAAAGTTTTCCCCCTATCAATATGGCCGAGGAAACATAACTAACAGTGGGTTTTGTGAAGGCGAATAAGCCGAGTAATCAAATCCAGTGCGTTGAAATGAATTACCATGCAGATCTGTGCTGTTAATCTGAGGCACATATTTTTCGATCTTCGGTATAAGGCGGGTTATCAAGTTATGCTCCAAGTTGCTGTTCATAATCAGATATTTGACCTGTTGACAAATGACGTCTTTCAATTTGTCAAACAAGAACTATCATTGCAGATGATGGATACCCCCTGATATACTCCGTTATAACAGTTAAACATATTTTAATATTCACATTCATACAAACATGCATAATATATAACAACTGTGACATAATTTTGTGAAATAAATGGATTGAATTGAAAGCAATATACTTCTCTCAAACACATATGGAATTATAAAATTACTGGCTTGAGTTAAACAACTCATATAATTTAAATATACATAAGTACATGTCGTTTATTGTTATTTTACTTCGAATAATTACATTAATAATACTTAGATCTTCGTTAATGATTAAGAGAATTAAATTTTATTTAATATATCGGTAATTCTATTGACATAAATCGGGCTAATTCTTTGACCTACAGAAGCAATATAAGAAAGATTGTTTTCTTTTCATACTGTCACCCTATTTAATGTAAACCTGATAAAATTAAGAGGAATACTATGTAACTTCCCTTTTAACAAAGTGGATTAAAATTAACAAATATAAATTCATTTATTATTTCTCTAAAAGAAGGATGGGTTAAAAGATAAATAGTTAGATAGTAGATACCAAAATCAAAAGTAAATGGAAAACTTTTCTGAAGCTAAATCATCAGGGAAATAATTTAATATTTGAAAGTTATAACAATAAAAGTAAAATTACAAAACCAGAACCTTCCTTGTCGATGTTTTACATACAATTAGGCACTATTTCAACCTACATACTTCAGCGACAAACCGATAGGAAAAACAGTTTTATGGAATAGCAACTTGGTAAAATGTAATGGAATGGCTTTTTTATTTACAAAATAAGAAATGTACGAAAAAGGAATATTATTTTACGAAAATTTATTTGACTAAAGAAATGGCATTTTATACACATTTGAACAAATAAAAAATATATATGATATTCATCAAGCATATTTTGAATGAATGAACTTTATTCGCTCAATGCTTTCCCTAAAACGAATAAACAACATTTACATGTCGACAATAAACACAACAATAGGCTATTTCCAATACAAGCTTCTAACGAGAGTACTTCCTACAAGTTAGTATTCCAATAAAGATACGTTTCTTTAAGATGTTGTGGTTTTTGTAATGAATACATTCATTGCGTCCAATGAACAATAATACGGGAAGTTTAACAGTGCATAACCGCTATGGAATACATAAATTAATTGTTGTAACGAAAAAATGTATGAATAACATCTAATTTTATGTCTTTAATACTTGTAATAACCTTGTATGTTATGAAAAAACAAACAAATAAATACGAAACCCACTCTAGGTAATGGGAAACGAGAACCGTCAATCGTAGCCAACAGAAAAAACAAAAAAGAGCTGTCAGAGGCCAGCGTGCTCGACTATACGAAATGCTCGTTGATAAATCAAATGAAATCTCTTGCTGCATAATAACACTACATGCAAAACGTTAAGTAAAATATCCAAGTTAGAAAAGGGCCATAATTTGTATTAAATTCAGTCAAAGAGTTTTCCTCTTTGGTTTTCTGATGCTCCTGACTTTTAAGTCAATACCATAAACAATTTCTGAGATATATGGATGGTAGCTTGCATGCAAAAATTTAACCAAATTGTCTATTGCATATAAATCTTTAACCATGACAATGCCTTAGTCAAAAAGTGGCCGTAATCCGCATTATATTCAGTAAAACACTTGTCTCTAAGGTATTAAAGAAGTTTCAATCAACCCTGTGCCTGGTTACTTAGATGTAAGCATAAAGGTTCTTGCATGCAAAACTTTAACCAAACTTTCTTAATTGAAAAGGGGCCATAATTTGTAATATATTCCATCCAAGTGTCATCTATCTTGATATTTTGATACCCATAAACATACTTAAGATGTTTTAGATCAATCCCATGCCGGGATATTGAGATATAAGCATGAAAATACAATAGAATGCATGCAAAAATTTAACCAAATATCCAAAATATCTAAGTTAAAAGGGGTCATAATATTAAATTCAATTAAAAGATATCTATCTTGGTTGTCTGATTTTCATAACGTATTCAACTTTAAATACTTGAATGGTTATTAGCTTGACAGTCAAGAGTTGTCTTCCTTGGTTTTCTGATGCCCCTAAATATATCCATAAACTTTCAAGTCAATACAAAGAATGATTATTGAGTTATAAGCATGATAGTACTTGCATGCAAAACTTTCACCAAAACCTGAACGCCGACGCAAGGCTGTCTGCAATAGCTCGCATATTCTTCGAAGAGTCGAGCTAATAACTAGACAATTATGTTTTCTACTTACGTGATTTAAAGGTTTGCCTTTGAAATAAACAGACAGAAAATACAATGTTTTATGTAGAAATGTATTATGACATAATGTTTACCGGTGTAAATAATTGTGTAAGAAATTATTTAGATAAAAAGGTGGTCCGGAGGCCGGAGGCAGGAATTTATTTATAATTATGTAAAAAAGAAACATATGCGGTCCAAGCGTGTTCCCCCTTTTAGTTAATCAGTTAACCAAATCACCAATTTTATGCCTCCTCCACTGAAAATTACAGGGGGAATAAAATTGGTGATTTGGTTAACTGATTAACTAAAAGGGGGAACACGCTTGGACATCATATGTTGTTTTTTACTGTGAGAAATAAATTTCATTTTAATTCTCACACCACACCGAAACTGAATTAATATCCCGTATCATCGTATTAGATGGATCGCTTTCAGAAGGTTTTATGCTTTTAATGCTTATAACTGGCCCCACGCAACAATAAAAGATAGAATAATTATGAATATATAAATATGAATACAGAGGTGCGTGGATATTAAAGCAAACCATGTGATACATTATATTATCAAATTCAATCAAGTTTCATAAAAAATCAAATAAATAGTCCGCAACGAATATCGCAGACGAAATAAATATAATTTAATTTAAAGTATTCCTATCATTACGTGTCAATGATATGATATGAGTAACGTTGGTACTATATTTATATATATCATGTGATTTAAAAAAAAATCTGACCAAAAATAGCTGAGATATAGAGCGGACAAAATATATTTCAAGGAATTTCACAATGGACAACTCAGTGAATATTGAAGAGCTATTATGCCATGCCTACAGTGTGGCCATACTACGTGGTATATAACGTCATTTTAAGCTATCACATGCAGCATAAGTAATGATTTGCCTCGATTCGAATAAGAAAACTGTTGTTAAGTATTTTATTTCTTCAATTTTATTTAGAAATTCCGCATGCGAAGCGAAAATTGTGCACTTCACAAATGCTCTATTGATCATTTTGTCAGATGTACAGTATCTTCTAATTTTGGAAAAATATTTTTAGCAATGTGCTTTACTTGTAGTAAACAAATTTTCACGATTCTCAGAAGCTTTTCCCAAATATTAGGAAAAACTTTAATCTGACAAAAGAATCATTGGGACCTATGTGTAGCGCAAAATTTTCCACTTCGCATGCGCTTTATAACATTAATAAAATTGATAAAAAATAAAATACATCATTTTTTCCTCTTTGAATCGATGCAAACTATGCTTTCCGCGATAGCTGATAATGACGTCATATACCACGTGGTATGGCCACACTGAATTGAATATTGAATTAGAGACACCTCAACAGTCGAAAGACGTCATACGGTGTCTAAAAACGTTTAAAATTACGATAAGTCACAAAACTATACACGAGTAAATCCCGCACAGCAGGAGAGTAAACACGTTTAATATATCACGTAAGTAAAATAAAAGCTTGTTATATATACCAACGTCTTTAATAAAAGCGACCAAAGTATCAATAGAAACAGTATTAAAAAGGTCTAACAACATAGATGTCACATTAAAATAATTAGTTCTAATAAGATTTAAATCAATACAGTCGACTAAAATATGTTTGATAGTATACGGTTCCTGGCAAGGAATACATACAGGTTGTTCTTCTCGATTTAAAAGATAGGAATGAGTCAAACGAGTATGTCCTATGCGACAACGATTGATAACACATTCTTCCCTACGCACAGCGCGGGAAGATGGGTACCAAAAACCTAAAGATGGTTGAATAGAATGTAACTTATTAAATTGAGCGTTGTTCCAACTTGATTGCCATTTTGAAAAGATCAATTTATTTATGGAAGATTTCAAATCTAAATGGAATTTTTATATCTGCTTCGTCTAAATCGGAGGCTGCTTTAGCAGCACGATCAGCTTTCTCATTACCTCGAATTCCCTTATGACTGGGAACCCAACAGAATACAATTTGTTTCGAAAAAGATAGGTGATGATGTTTAATTAAAATATCTTGTATTAGTGGATTCGAAAAGATAATATTTTTAATTGATTGTAGAACAGACAAGGAATCAGAAAATATGATAAATGTATCGGACCGAATAGACGATACCGCATGTAAAGCTAACTCAATAGCTTTTGCTTCTGCAGAGAAAATCGAAGCGCCATCCGACAAACGATATAATTTTGTGTAAAGTAAGCTTATGACTGCACATGTGGTCGTACTGTCATGTTTAGAGCCATCTGTATAAATGTCATAATGGTCTCCATAAGTAGACCTAATTTCATTGAACTTTTAGTGAAATAAAATTGGATCAGTGATAGATTTTTTAGAATTGTGAAGACTAAGATTAACTTCGGGTCTTTTAAGTGTCCAAGGTGGAATTTGTGGGACTGCTTTTGGTTTAATGACTTTTATGTCAACTTCTAAACCTGAAATTAGATTCTGAGCACGCAAACCCAAAGGTTTGATAACCTTAGGTTTGCTTTCATATAATGTTTTATAGTTAGGGTGAAATACGCTATCATAAACTGGATTACTCGGATTTGATTTGAGTTTTGTAATATACTGTAAGGTTAATTTTTCTCTACGTAGATATAAGGATGGTTCATTTGCAGCTACATAAAGGCTTTCAACAGGAGATGTTTTAAATGCGCCAAGTGCCAAGCGAAGTCCTGATGATGAATTGTGTCCAGTAACTGTAAATATACTTTCAAGTCTAATTAAATGATCAGTTGTACTTCTATGGTTCCTGAAGCCACACTGAAAATTTGTAATTAGGTTATTAGACTCTAAGAACCAAACAAGGCGGGCATTAATCATTCTCTCTAGAGTTTTGCAGATGCAGCTTGTTAAAGCAATAGGTCTATAATTACAGGAGTTAGTGTTATCCTTTCCAGGTTTTGGAACTGGAATAAAAATGCCTCCTTCCATGAAGGAGGAACTATACCTGAAGACCAGATATCATTCAATATTTTTAACAGAGTGTCCAATGAAGAGTGTGGAATATTTCGAAGTAATTGATATGGAATGTCATCAGGGCCTGCAGCGGTGTCATGAGCTTTTTTTAAGACAAAGAGAACGGTTTATTATAAGCTTCATCATTAGATGAAGTAAAATTAATTTTTTGCTTTTCCGATTCCTTTTTGTGTTTCTGAAATTCCTTAGAATAATTCTTAGAAGACCAGTTTTTAGAAAAACATCGCGCCAATAAATTAGAAATACTTTTTTTATCAGAAACTCTTTTTCATTATTTTGGTCATTTAAATGAGTAACGTTAGAATTTGATTTGTTTTTGCCCGTTATTTTTTTATCATTTTCCATACCTTTTTCATTGGAGTTTAGAATTTAATTTTGAAACGTATTCACGCCAATAATTTTTCTTTGTTTTATGGTTCTACGAGCTTTTGCTCTGAGTATTCTAATTTGATCATGATTTTCTTTTGTTGGTCTTACATTGAATCTTTTTACAGCTGCTCTGCGTTTACGAATGGCTTTTTTGCATTCGTCGTTAAACCATGGTCTGCTTTTACTTGTAACCTTTGTTGTAGGTATGCATTGTTCAGCAATGGAATGAAGTTTAGAAGAGAACTTGACTATAGGGTCATCAAATTCTAAAATAGTTGAAGGAAATAACTCTTTATTACAAAGAGTCTGAAATTTAGCCCAATCAGCTTTTTTAAAAATCCAACGTGGAGGAGTATCATCAATACTAGAGTTAATATAATTGGAAAGTGGTCACTTCCACACAAATCGTCATGCACTCTCCAGTCGTAGTCTAAATACAAAGTCGGATAGGAAATAGAAAGATCAATGGCCGAATAATGACCAATTGCAGGATGGAGGTAAGTATGAGATTTATTATTTAGAATACATAGATCGTTTTTGTTGAAAAAATCTTCTACAATTTTACCTTTCTCATTAAAATCGTTACAACCCCATAATGTATTATGGCCATTTAAGTCACCTAAAAGTAAATAGGGTGCAGGAAGTTGATTTATAAGATTTTCTAAATCCCTAGGATTCAAAGTAGATCTTGGAGGTATATAAATAGAGCAAACTGTGATCATTCTGTGTAAAGTTACACTGAGTGCCACAGCCTGTAGTTGTGTATTCAGTTGAACTTTACTATGAGGAATATTACTTCGGATTAAAATTGATGAACCGCCAGCGGCTCTATCACAATTGTTTGAAATAAAATCATAGGATTTATAATTCCTTAAAGATACATAATCATCACCTTTTAAAAATGTTTCTTGAAGACAGACTACAACTGGAGATTGTGAAGACAAAAGTAACGATAATTCATTATAATAAGCTTTAAGACCTCTACAATTCCATTTTAAAATTTTGTTTTCAATGTTTAAGAGAGAACGACAGATAATGAATATCAAATATCTCAGGATGCTACAACTGGAGATCTTGACCTAGAGGAGGAAGATGGACTTGCACTGGTGCATTCCATCTCATCCTCGCAGTCATCCTGCAATACATCATACCTGTGCAGCGTCCTAGAGGGATTGTTAGATCCCTGGAGGCTGACGCCCAGACGCTGGGCCCGAATCTAAAACTGGTTTGTTGGTTTTAGCCTGTTTATTTGATTTATTGGTTTTCTTGTCTTGATAAGTTGTCACTTTCTTCGACTCCGATTCAGATGGTTTTTTGGTTTTAGGTGGTGAAGAAGTTTTAGGTGGTGAAGAAATGTGTTGATCTGAAAAATCAGTTTGTGTACTAGCATCTGTCATTGTAACTGTTTTTGTATTTGATTTAATTATTGATGAGTAGGTTTGCTTTGGAGTAGCTTCGTAAATTTTCTTTGCTTCTGGAAATGAGATGTTTTGTGAAGCTTTCTTTTTCTTTCAACCAAATTTCACATTCTTTCGAATCTGCTGAATGATTTTTTCCAGTTTGCACATTTCAGGGGATTTGGGCATTTGTTCTGAAAGTGTCCCCCCTCTGCACTGCACTTGACGCAGACACTAGTTAAATGGCGACATATATCTTCATGGTGACCAAATTTTTGACAGCGATGACATCTAAGAGGATTGGGAATAAACAGGTCAACTTTAAGTATTCTGTAGAAGATTTTTAGGGAACTTGGAGCAATGGATGTATTGAAAGTGAGAATGATTGTGTTTGTAGAAATTTCAGTTTGGTTTTTGGTAATAATTACTCGTCGTGCTGCTGTGACACCCTGTGGTTTTAAATTTTCAACAATTTCTTCATCTGAGACATCTGAGATTTCTATATTTGAAAAAAAATATTTAATCTTAGGATGTTTTCACCTTGAGCTTTTCTTTTAGTTTCAATAAGAATTTTGTTACTTCTGAGTTTTTTTAACAGATTTAACTTCGCCAATCAAGCCTAAAATCGTTTTTTCAATCACAAAAGGAGACAGAGAGGATAACTTATCATTGTCATTTTTGGGGTTCTATTATGAAAGATTTTGGATAAGAGGTCGAGTTACTATTTTGAAATGTCGATGTGGTATCTTTATCGTAATCTGAATCAGGAGTCCGTATGGGGTCGCTTGTTTTGAATGGAGGCCATGAGAAAAGGGAATAAAGTTCAGCAGGTAGGCTAGGCCTTAAATTTAGGAACGTTATAATATGGTTGAAATATGAGAAAAACTTGCCTGATTCGTGCAGATTTCCTGGTGTGTATGTTCGCATTTGTATTTATAAAAAAGTGACGTTGCAAAATATGCGTACCATAATTCATTTAAAATCAAGCCGGCCATGACGTGCCAACGATATGTGCATATAGGATTTGTACTTACCAGTCATTTGAACTAAGGAATTATAAACATGCATCTGGAGAGGAAAGTTTAGCTGTTTAGCACATGACATTTAATTTTTGCGTCATGAATTTGTGTTTATTCCAATATATTAATGGGTTTTTTTCCATACGGACAACGGTCTATATAATATGAAATATACCGACATAAAGAGTGACACAAATACATAAGACACATATAACAAAATGTATGTTGAAATAAATAAGTACAGTATTTCTTAAACAGAAGGTTTCTTCGTAGAAATCTTAATTTCCAGTTGTATCTATTTGCCAATGTGCCCCGCTCACTTAGAAACAAGAAGAATGAAACATTACATCGAAGAATGTGTCTCAAAGTTTCTAAATCAAGTGATTAATTTGAATCCAATATCATGCATGTTTTCAGGTTTTATTTAATTAAATATTGTTTCTTGTTTTTTATCAGCAAAACAAAGACCATTTATTCAAATTTTTTCTTCATTTCCACGGAATAAGATGATACCAATGATCGAAAAAAACCAATTTTTTTTAAATTAAATACACACACACCTCGTATATGTTTATTCATTACACAATTGTAACAATTTCTAGCTTGTCAGTGAACTACAAAATCACCATAAAAGCTGCATTTTTTTAAAAATATCATTCATTTCTTTGTATATTCCCATCATGCTTAACGATATAAAAAAAAAACGAAATCAAGTTTAATACAATGACTATGCACTTTTATATAATCGCGATTGTATATGGATTTTTAAACACATGCATACATTACCCTGAATACATATTTTTCGGCATAGCTGTATAAATTTTGATTTTGACTTCTTCTACCAATCAAATGTTGGTATGCAAAGGACTTGATTTGACTATTTGAGTTTACCGTCGCTTCGATAGTATTGCAGTCATATAGCGACGTCCAGCTAATTACAGGTGGAGGAGACTCCGAATGCACAGAGGCATCCGGCTAGAACCACCGACTTACTGCAAGTGGTATGCAAATGAAGCCAGAGTTAATGCAATGCTTTTTTTGGCTTGTATAATTTATTTTTAGGATATTTAGTATTGTCCAGTTTAAAACGGGAGTTTCAGGTTGTATGGATCTTCTTACTTGATATAACATATAAGATAACACGGTAATGAAAATTTAACAATTCCATATCAATTTAGGAATGCTGCTTTGGTGGCAATATTGTTGCGCTCCTCCAGAGCGGCGTCTAAACTTTTTACTCTTTTCACTAACTTCAGCCTTAAATGTTTTTTCTCTCTCAATCTCTCTCTATCGCGCGTCTAACGTGTGGGGGGGGGGGGGGGGGGGGGGGGGGGGTTGGTAGCGTTCTCAGGTAACGTGGCTATGTTAATACTCTTTGGTAAGTAGGTCGTGGACTCAGGACACAGGTGATAAGTGGGCTGATACGGGCTGTAGGCTATACTGCATTCTGCCTCATGATCTCTCAGACTGGGGATGATGGACGGACTGTTGCGTTGGTACTCAATGTGTATATGTAGATAATATTTATTGGTTTGGACGGACGGACGGATAGACAGACTTAACTGTTCAGAAAAGTAACATAAAAATAGGACTTAGAGACTGAAGATGAACAAGTTGTAAATTTGTAATGGCAATTTAATTGCCAATAGATTTAATATTTTCCATGCAGCATCATTTTGACAATCAAATTAAGACTCTTTGTAATAAATAAACACAAGTATCTTCTATGAAGTAAATTGCACGAAAAATAACCGAAATTACACGGTGTTTATCCGCAATATAAACGTGCGTATTTATATACTAAATAGAGCTCAGTCAGCTTCCCTATGTAGAAAACAATGTAAAACACAAGTTTAAATAGAAATGTATAGTTCTAAATATGTTAAGTCTGTTAAATAATTTAGTATCTTGAAATAATTAACTATTTAATAATAAAGTATTGAATTTTGATAGATGCACACCTTATATAATGAAGTTAAAGTAGATATATCTGAAGAAATACCTAAAAAAAGGTGCGCTGGTTATGACCAAATTTTCCCAGAGTCAAGCAAGGCTTATATACTCTGGAAGCACTGTGCACAATGCACAGCGTGAATCACAAGTGAAACAGTGAGTTTCACAGCATCACAGCGTGAAATAACGCTCCACAGAAAAGACATTGAAATTCACAGCAAAAACTGTGGGAACAAGTACCCGTAAATAAATCATTAATGAAATTTATATAACACTTCCTTAAGAAATAACCAACAATTTAAATGATTAATAATAACCTCAAATTAACGTTTTCGGGAAATCATCTGGTTAATCATTATAATAAACCTTAAATGCACTACAAAAGTGTTTACACAGCTGTGTACTAGCTTCCTTGGTTGCTATGCAACTTTTCACAGTAAAAATCATAATGGCGGATACACATTTTCGGGAGCAATTGCTCGTAATGAAAACAAACAAATACTAAGTTAATTCGTGGAAATATGAAACAATCATTAGTGTAATCTTTCGTTCTATCACTGGATTAATACAGCTGGATAGGAAATACTGACTGGAATAATCTTTTAAACAAATAACTTCTGGTGATACAACTCACGAAAACAGATTACACAGACAGGATTCTGCCGTATAAAACTATAGGGATTTATTTCTGAAATAAAACACACTGGCACAATACGTGAAGCTTGGTTGTTTAACTGTACAATTAAACAAGGGCAACAGCCAGCTTTGGGTGGTGTCGCCAGTTAATTACATCACTTAAAAAGATAGAAGCCAAAGAGTGAAAGAAAAAGAAAAATAAGGTAAAATTTCAGAGCATTACATTACCCCCCAGTTTTCCCTGGCAAAACTCCCGTTGCCATACATATTCTTAATTTAAAATATAGTCTCAGTATGGAACACCTTCAGTTTGACAATTATGGTGAACCACCTTAAAATTTCAGATATGAGCAAAATACCTTAACATATAATGTCATACAATGTAAGGACTTGAATAAACATCAAAAGATAATGTTGTGCAGTAGTAGCTTACTCTGGTAAAGCTTTAATGATTAAATTACAAACTTATAACATTAAACTGCGATAACAATTTACACTACAAAATACTGAACATCTTTTAAAAAAAAATCTTCCCTAAGTACACACCTAGCCTATAACTTTCAAAAGACAGTATGCTTATGGTAATGCTGATGGTAACATGTCAGTTTAGATTAAATGCATTTAACAATTTTCAATGTCTTTAACAAATGTCTTAAAACTTAATGTTTAATCAATCGTCACTCCTTTCACTAGATCGATCCAAATTCTTATCACTTTGTTGCAAATTGTAAAAGATTAAAGAGTCACTTTTCAAATCATTTAAAAAAGTATATTTCCTAATTTTCTGATTTGCATGTTTAACCACAGATTTCAGTGTCCTATCATTCTCTTTGTCTTCGCATGACCTTGGTCTCTTGGCGAAACTTTGATGAGAGTCTGATGGGGAGTGTTCTGCTCTCTTCCCCTGTCTCCTGAGTTCATCAGAGATTCGCTCAGCGGTCCTCGACATGTTGATCATGGCGTCCACAAAGCGTTACATTGTCTGGTGTATGCCTCTAGTTGCCCTGACTGATGATTCTATGGCCGACGTGACCTTCCCTAGTGAGATCTCTATGGATCGTTCCATATGACCCAAGACAGACACGAGATCTTCCTCCATGGTTCCGTTTGACTCTCTTGGTTTGCACGCTGGCTTGTGTTAACTGCGGGCTCTGGCTGACCTGGTGAGATTGCCATCCGAGTTGAAGAATCGCCTAGCAGTTGTGGCATCAGGTTCTCAACGCTCCCAAATACTGGATTTTCTTCCAGCAAAGTTGGGGTTTGAAGTCCAGAAGAGCAAACTGATCCAATCTTTGCCCTGGATGACCTTGCTGGACTGTAGGAAATGTTGGGCAATACATGCGCTGGCGAACCACTAGTGGATATTTGCGGCAGTGGTGTTGGCACATAACTGGCTGTAGTAGGCACTACTGGTGGCATCATCAAGTCAGTCATCGCTGAGCCGGTAGTCAGGGGCAAGCTGCATTTAGTTGCAATAAAGGAGTCTCCACACAAGTTGGAGGTTGATGTGACCATGTAACTTGGCTCGAGGGGGTCATAGGAAAGGTCCAGTAGATGACTAGCAGGGGCCTTTGGCTGCAGAGTGGCAGTCATCCGGACAGGTGCCTGTCCTGGTGTCAGGAGTGTGGCCAAAAGCTCTGGCGGCAACTGGACTGTGACCAGTCCGGAATCCTTTGTTGTTTGCTGAGGCTCAACTGAAGTATCTTCACCAAACGGGTCTTCTGGCTTGGCACTTGTCCGTCCGGACTGTTCTGCAGGGTGGCCTCTCTGTAGTCGACACCTTCGAGGATATGCTTGGGATTCGGATTGGCAACAAGAAAACGCTGGGGGTCGGCAGCTCCCATATGCCCCGTCATGAGGGTATGGCGCCTGTAGCTGGTCACGTGACGATCAAGCTGCTCCTTGGTGGAAGGTTGCAATAGTAGGCAGCCTGATCTAATGCGAGATGATGCTTCTGCACATGGTCTACCATACGATAACGTTCAGCCACGTGAGATACCCCAGTCCGCTTGCAATGCAGGCACACAAAATATCGCCTCTTTGTGCGGCTCTCCATCTCCTTAAAATACAGAAGGAATGGACACTTAAGTTACAGCTTCTATACTGGATAAAAGGCTGGGCTACTGACATTGAGCTTAACGGCGACGAAAACGCGATATAAAACGCCGTTTGCGGACAGCGTTATATTGGCACGTTTTGCTTTGAAGACGTGTTATCGAAAGGACAATGAAAGGTGACAATGAACTGGCTTCATATCCCGGAGCGCAAAAATAGAAAACGATCGAAATTATGGCTTTGTCTATTCAGGATACAGGTGGACACTTTATTATCTAGTTTATAAAAAAAGACAAATATTTCTGACATGGAACATATGCTGTACAATAACAATCATAAGCATCTGCAAGACATAACTTCAACTATGTAGCGCTGCATTTCCTGGACAACGTCTTGGCCCATCTCGGCACACTGTCGCCGTTGTATGGCTTCAACTTGTGATGTATGGTGAGACTTCTGCCTTTAGCATCTATTTGCACAACAAAATTGGCGAACGATTGCTTCTTGGTGATGACAAAAGGACCGCCAAATTTCTTCTCTAACTTTGGCGTCACTCCCACCTTCCTACTTTCATGCAACATCCAAACCAGTTCACCTGGACTGAAACTGTTATAAGCAACTTTATTGTCATACAACTGCTTGCTTCGTTTGGCGTTTGACTTTAGATGACTACGAGCGATCTCATGGGCTTTTAACATACGTTCTCGGATTATCTCAACAAGTGATGTATTTGAAGAAAAGCTGTTCTCTTTCTTAGTACCGAAGACAAGATCAGCAGGTAGTCTAACTTCGCGTCCAAGACACGTCATATTTGGGGTAAGTTTTGTAGATTCATTTGGAGAAGAACGATATGCACCAGCTATACATCCCAAATAAAGGTCCCACTCGTCCTGATCTACCAGGTAGGATTTGATCATCTTTATGAGTGTCCGGTTATAGCGCTCACATTGCCCGTTCCCTTTCGGGTTCCGAGGGCTTGTCCTACTTTTCCTTATCTGGAACAAAGAGCATAACTCTTTAAAGACTTTGCTTTCGAAGGCGGCGCCTTGGTCACTGTGAATAGAGTGGTGTACCCCAGTGAGCTATGAAGTCATTGGCTATCCTGAGTGCGCAATCTTCTGCTTGTTGGTTAGGCACGGCCAGTACCTCAACGTATTTGGTAAAGTGATCTGTTAACACTAGTATGAACCTGTTACCTCTAGCAGTTAATGGAAGTGGACCAAGATAGTCTATGGCTAGAGTGCCTCATGGAGCGCCGCTTCGAAGGTGTCCCATTGGAGCTCTAGGAGTTTTCTGTGGGGTTTTATCTGCCTCACATGCATCACATGACTTTACATTCAAGATAATATCTTCTTTCATGCCAAACCAATAGAATCTCTGCTGGAACTTCATCTTTGTTTTCTTTGTTCCTAAATGACCAGATAATAAACCATCGTGCATTTGTTTTAATACATCTTTCTTCAGGCAATTTGGTAAAATGATCTGAATGTACTCTTCTGTTCCACCCTGTTTCTGGAATTTCTTACATAAGACCCCGTCTTTTATGGACAGCAAGTCCCACATGTCTTTCCGCAACTACAGCTTCTCTAATTAGCTCTAACGGCCCAAGGTTCATCCTGAAATTAGCCTTACCACTCTCTTGGATCGGCATGCCGCCTGCTCCCATCAAACAAGACCGGCCGTCTCTCTTTGTCAATACGTTTGAAGACCCTTGAGGAAATCACTGTCCTCGAAGCGCCTGTATCAGCTGTAAATACAATGGGCACATCTTCAACGAAACCTTTGACGTATACTCCATCACTCATGCGTCCACACTTCTTTACTCTAAGCTTCAACTCTACAACTTTGGGTAGATCTGGGCTACTGGCCTCTACACTGACCTCTGGTTTCTCTTGTACATCTCTTTCATCTAAAATATTCTGGCCTGAAACATCCAAAATTTATTTGACCGCCCTTTGGCCGCAAGAGTCGGTCTCTTGAAGTTTAAAGGAGTATTGCTTTTGTTTCTCTCTTTTTCTTCTTTTCCTGCTTTGTCTTGTACTGTTGATTTTTTAGGACAGTCTCGAGCATAGTGGCCATGTGGCCATGCACCCAACTTCTCTCTTTTGGAATTTCGGTTTTGTTTCTGTTGGCTCTTTACTCTCAAGCTTCTCCAGCCTTTCTAAAATCTTTTCTAACAGTATCTGGTGTTTGTCATCAGCAACATGCTCACTGTTTCTAGTAGGTTCTCTCTGACAACACCTCCGTGTCTTTTGTTACTTTGATATCTCGATCTAGTTTGACTTTTGTCTTTCTCATATCTGTCATTGTTTCTCTCTTTATTGAATTCGCAAGTTCTTCTCAGGTTGTCCTTGCTTCTACGTTTCCTAATGTTCTTTGTTTGTATGAAATTCACCACATGAAAAACTGCTTCATCAATTGTGTGGGGTTCTTTGTTGTACTCCACCTCAAAACGTATGTCATCATCTCTAAGGCCATCTAAAAACCGTCGCATAAGGTCTTCATCACGGGTCTTCCTGTCTCTGAACCCATGCGCCTTGTCGTACAATACCTTCAGCTCGGCTGCAAATTCTTCGACACTCTCTCCCATCTTCTGGGATCTTCTACTGAAACGCGAGGCATGCAATCTGGGTGTTTCAATAACCCTGTAACGATTGCTTATTTCATCTTTCAAATCCGTGTAACTGCACAGTACTGTGGGGTTCAGCTGCGAGAAAGCAAGCCGAGCCGCTTGACCCTCTAAGCGCGGCAACAACTGGTCAAGTTTTTGTGATTCACCCCAACCCATTCTGTCAGCAATTACTTCAAAACGTGTTATCCACACTGTCCAATCCTCTTTACCAGTAAACGATGGTATTTTAACATTGAGTGGCTCACGAAAACTTCTATATTCATATTGCCGGGGGTACTCCCTATCAAAACCACCTCTAAAGTACTGATGGGGACCATGTCGGGGCAAATTCGGTATTTCGTCTGCTGCCCTACCTTGACTGTGCCATTCATAGTACATTGGTTCATCATAGGAGTAGCTGTTACCAAAGTTACCGCTATGGTCAATTGGCATATCATGATGAGAAATTTGACGTCTAGGCGGGGCTGTTCTTTGTGGTGGAGGAGGGAAATTATGCCCCTCTTCCATATTGCAGTTTGTTGCACCAACCGTGTGTGCTATGTTGTCTGTTTGGTTACTAATGATGTGAGGAGGGTTGTTGTTGTTGTTGTTGTTGTTGAACTTATCTACAAAAGGCATAGCTTCAGCTGATAAAGCATTATTTTTACTTCTGTTGCTGAATGTATGGTCTTCACTTCTACTAGATGTTTCATTGGCAACCGGCTTATTTATGGGCTGCTTGAGCTCGCGAATTTCTTTAACAACGCTTTTCAAGAAATCAGTCATGCCGTTCATCATCTTGGACATTTTACTAATAGCATTGTCATTGCTGTTCTCGTGGTTTGAGGCACGCGACCTGTCGGAGATAACTGATACAATATCTGACAACTCGTCTGCTGTTTCAAACTCAGCTGTGTCGATCTGCTTAGCCTGCTCAGTGGGTTGTTCATTTTTGTTGAAGGTTATGACTCCCTCACTATCAACAGGATGTGGGACACTCATATTTGAGCAGATGTCGTGGTCTAAAGACGTTGGTTCGATCACTGGATCTGGTGTTAATTACTCAGATCCCACCGCTGCCACCATAAAATGTTGCGCCACCAGAGCGGCGTCTAAACATTTTACCCTTTTCACTAACTTCAGCCTTAAATGTTTTTTCTCTCTCAATCTCTCTCTATCGCGCGTCTAACGGGGGGGGGGGGGGGGGGGGGGGGGTGGTAGCGTTCTCAGGTAACGGGGCTATGTTAATACTCTTTGGTAAGTAGGTCGTGGACTCAGGACACAGGTGATAAGTGGGCTGATACGGGCTGTAGGCTATACTGCATTCTGCCTCATGATCTCTCAGACTGGGGATGATTGACGGACTGTTGCGTTGGTACTCAATGTGTATATGTAGATAATATTTATTGGACGGACGGACGGATAGACAGACTTAACTGTTCAGTAAAGTTACATAAAAATAGGACTTAGAGACTGAAGATGAACAAGTTGTAAATTTGTAATGGCAATTTAATTGCCAATAGATTTAATATTTTCCATGCAGCATCATTTTGACAATCAGAGTAAGACTCTTTGTAATAAATAAACATAAGTATCTTCTATGAAGTAAATTGCACGAAAAATAACCGAAATTACACGGTGTTTATCCGCAATATAAACGTGCGTATTTATATACTTAATAGAGCTCAGTCAGTTTCCCTATGTAGAAAACAATGTAAAACACAAGTTTAAATAGAAATGTATAGTTCTAAATATGTTAAGTCTGTTAAATAATTTAGTATCTTGAAATAATTAACTATTTAATAATAAAGTATTGAATTTTGATAGATGCACACCTTATATAAAAAAGTTAAGTAGATATATCTGAAGAAATACCTAAAAAAAGGTGCGCTGGTTATGACCAAATTTTGATGTGATGCTCCCGAATGAGAGTCAAGCAAGGCTTATATACTCTGGGAGCACTGTGCATAATGCACAGCGTGAATCACAAGTGAAACAGTGAGTTTCACAGCATCACAGCGTGAAATAACGCTCTCCGGAAAATACAGTGAAATTCACAGCAAAAACTGTGGGAATAAGTACCCGTTAATAAATCATTAATAAAATTTATATAACACTTCCTTAAGAAATAACCAACAATTTAAATGATTAATAATAACCTCAAATTAACGTTTTCGGGAAATCATCTGGTTAATCATTATAATAAACCTTAAATGCACTACAAAAGTGTTTACACAGCTGAGTACTAGCTTCCTTAGTTGCTATGCAACTATTCACAGTAAAAATCAAAATTGTGGATACACAATTTCGCGAGCAATTGCTCGTAATGAAAACAAACAAATACTAAGTTAATTCGTGGAAATATGAACAATCATTAGTGTAATCTTTCGTTCTACCACTGGATTAATACTGCTGGATAGGAAATTCTGACTGGAATAATCTTTTAAACAAATAACTTCTGGTGATACAACTCACGAAAACAGATTACACAGACAGGATTCTGCCGTGAAAAACTATAGGGATTAATTTCTGAAATAAAACACACTGGCACAATACGTGAAGCTTGGTTGTTTAACTGTACAATTAAACAAGGGCAACAGCCAGCTTTGTGTGGTGTCGCCAGTTAATTACATCACTAAAAAAGAAAGTAGCCAAAGAGTGAAAGAAAAAGAAAAATAAGGTAAAATTTCTGAGCATTACATTATGATTTAAAACAACTAAATAAGAAGCAGGCGCATATCTATTTTAGACCACAATTTCCACTTTTTTTAAGTGGACTGGGCCTTCAAGGGAGGTAACTACTACTGAGAAGTTGTGCAATTTATTGTGCGGATCTGGAAACAATAATCTGATGTACGCGATTTATGATGATCTTTTGGTTTCGCTTGGTTGCATATGAATTGTCTTTACAAAATCAAGCAAGTACATAATATTTAATTGAAGTTGGTCGTTTTTTTTTAATTTGTAAATTAAATCCGTTTTTTTTTTATATAGAGTCTTCACAATATCTCCCATAATCTTAGTATTTTTAAACATTTTTGTAACGTTTCCAACTTTATAATAGTTTTAATCTGTTTTACATGTTACAATTGACAATTAATTAGCTACGCCGAATATCTTTCTTAAAGATATTTCTCGTTTCAAATAATTTCATGATATAATCACATAAGCAAATTACAGAACAGATAAGGTACAATTGTACTTGGAAATAAGATAAAAAGTACATTTTGAAATATATTGCACTGTTATCAGTAACTGTCACAATCTTTAAAAAAAAAAAAAATGGAGAAGTGATGACAAGGCGATTAGTGTCTTTTAGAAAGTTTATATTTTTAATGGTTTCAGCCCTCTTTTGAAATTTTCAAATGTCATGGCATTTTTAGAATCTTACCGCCAGGTTCTATTTGCTTCTGACAGTCTTTAAAACATCATTTGTGTGTTCAGTTTGCTGTAATTACACGTGGAATTGTTGTGATACGTTTTTTGTAAATAAAGTAATAGCTAGTTGTTAATAGTATGCACCTAACCATCCGTAAAAAGTATCCGTCACTGTATAGTTCAAGGAAATTACGGGAAAAATCATTAGAAATTGTTCAACGGCTCTTTGACAATGTGATATTACTTTTGCATTACCTGCTGGTATATTTTGATATCTAAATATTTAAGGGATTTGGCACACGGGTTATTCGCTACGTTGTTTTCAGAGGCATGAATAAATGACATATCAAAACTATTGAAGTACATTTATCATGCATCATTTAACAAGAATACAGAAATCGGTCTTTGTACTGATTTATCATACACGAACAATTCGCAGTGTTCGAAGAATCGTTTAGATATTCTTATCTATTTAATTAACATGATCTGATAAAGTCATGTTTATATTTTTATTCTTCATTTATTTTTCGTTTTACACGAACATTGTTTTCAGTGATAAATAAGTCATATTTTTTATATTATTATCATTTACCGTGCTTTACTAATATCAAATTGTTTGTGTTTATGGTGGTGGTTCGTTATTTTTACACGAATGGGAAATAACCATTTAGTCTACTCTTTCTCATATCATTTTCTTATAACTTGATTATCCAAATTAACGTTTATCGAAGAAAACACACAATTAAATAAATGGATTCCTTTAATGACCAAGACCCTCACAGTTATAAGTATGTACAGATATACGTTTTACACATAACATATACTATATTGCATTAAACATTATAAGACATTTATAGCAAAATGTAATAACACACAATGAACACGTGATATGAACAGTTTAACACTGACGTGTCGATATTACGATTCGCATTCTTACTCTAGAGGCTGCACGATTGGTGAAAACATAGACAATACCACCTCAACCGTAGAGAAAATCTAAGGGACAGGTGGTTATGAGGACGAAATGTGGTTGTACTTTTAGGTATCGCACATAAATTATTTAGAAACCAAACCAGGCATGGAGCTCGGGGAATCAAAACGTCCATGTTGGAAGATTTTTTTATCATAGCTAAAACAAGGGACCGAGTTTGTAGAGTTTGTAGTTCGATTCGTCGCCGGATTTCAAAGAATCGCCAATGAAGGAATCGCGTGACTACTGGTACCGACATAAATACCAACATAATGAGAAAGACCAAAGACTTAATGTGAAACACATTTAACAAAGTGTGTGATAAAATGAGTAAGTAAAATATTTATGACCAGAAAGTTTCTTCGTAAACATTTTAATTATAAATAAAGGTCATGTCCACCACAACACACACGTGTGACAGCAAGTCCCGCCAGTTGTTAATTATTGAACAGTCAATATTTTCCCCTTAATTGAAGCAAAACTAAAATATTTTCAATCCGCACGACAGTCATATTCGCTGAATGGAATAGCACCAATCGGGCACAGATTACAGAGAGGTAGAGTCCTGGCTTTACGAACCCTTAAAGTCAACACAAAATACTGGAATAACCATCATGTTTGATATCCTCGAACCCGAGGCGAGCTTCAAAAATGAGTTTCATGTAGATGCTAATTGTACCTCCAATTGAATGAAGAGTAATGAAATGCAGTTTCGATGGAAATATTGCCTTCGCGAAAACCGATGATATCTGCTATACACAATCATTTTTATTTTATTAAGCAAGTGGGGTGGTTTTATGAAATAAAACCAACCAAATAACATTTTTTTTACCTGAGCTATATCTGTTGATGTCAGCAATACTTTGCCGATATTAATGGGAAACTCGGGAGTGGGATGTCGTGGGTTCGATCCCCGGCCGCGACATACCAAAGTCGTAAAAATGTACTGTTATAGCTCCCTTGCTTGCCGCTCAGCATTTAAGGGTAGTTGCGGACTGGTTGGCCCGGTGTCAGGATCATGTGACTGGGTGTGGTATCATGCCACATGTCTACGACGTGATACTGCAGTGTGACAGCACTATATCTGTCTCAAGTAGACATCCTCTCCAAATGACTGAAAAACTGTCGGCGGGACGTTAAACCCAACAAACAAACATTAATGGGAAACTGATAAGTTTATGCATGCACGCTTTAACCTTTTGATTGTTGTTAGTCGTATTAGAGTAGACATAGGTTATGTAAATGGCATAGCTTTAACAGATGAGGTTAGCTTATATTTTGATGCTGAAGGTTCTGCTAGTGTCTAATGAGTTATCTTACTTTAAATTCTGATTTCAGCGGGTTTCCATTATCCTGTAGAGCTACAGCTTATACATATCAGTAGTTCCCAGTCGTTAAAATACGTCAGAATGATTCTATTTTGCCTGAATAAATCCCGACATAATTTTCACATGATAATGATATACGACTGGAACACTTTTAAACGTTTCTAGGGCAAGCGCTTCAGATAAGAAAGTGAAATCTTAGAATTGTTGAAAACGGCTTCTTACAAAGAAATCCTTATTAGTGTTCTCTTGGTTTCACACAAAAAATAAAGACTTTGGTGATATAATAGGTAAGCTTTGACGATGTGAGTAGTTTAAGAGTTTTATATTAGTGGTCATTCCAAGCTACGCTATACGCTACAATATTTCAAAAAATAATAAATGTGTTCTTACTTTCTGATTTAGTTCCCTGAAGTGTCCCTGGAATTCAAAACAACAGAATCAGCATAAACTTACTTTAACTTACTTCTGTAACGTCGACAGGAAAACACGTTTATTATAACTAACTATGATCTATCACGACAGCTCCTGTGCAAGACCAGCATTTAGCGTTAGTCTATGAAATCCACCACTTGTTCACGGCGCCTTTTAAGATATGAAATAGACTTCTTGACGCAGTTGTACTTCTAACATCGGTAGGCAATATAATTTAGCCTTTCTTATTGTGTACTTAATCACCTGGAGACCATTTCCTTCTCTTGAATTACATAATTGAGTTCGTGGGCTTAGTCAGGATTTCTGTTTTGTACGATATAAACGACCAGCCAAAGGTTCCACGTAAAACCGTCGATCATTTATATTAATGTTGCATGCCAATACTTAAATATAGCAATGTTTTGTATTTCTTCAGACCCGATTATATAATATATGAAATAATATTTTATATAATTTATATAATCAGAAAATGATTTTGTACAATCAATCAATTACTCCCTTTGGAAAAAATTTTATTTATAATTATGAGAATGTCATAAGTTCTATTATTCTATTTTTAGCTACTGGTAATGTTCGATATATGTTGAGTATTAGTTTATTCACTTAGTAAAAGCGCTGAATTTGTATACAAAGTATTTTTTATGGTTCTGTGTGTTGCAAAATGAACAAGGGTTGACAACTCACTATGGTAGAATGAACTACTAGGACAATATTTTAAAATTTAATTTATAAATATAAAGCATAAAGCAATATTTACACTAAAGGAAACAACTATCACATAAACAAATATGCTGGCCTTACAATAAATCAATTGATATCTTGAACTGGAATAGTGTTCTGTCTATCTTCACTTCAAATGCACTTTAACAAATAATAATCCATTCACATCAGGAATGTATCGTTCAAGTCCCAATCGTCACTTCCGGCGATGGCTGTTCATAATGGATTAACTTCTCTTTCTACCATCGACCGCAATATATCCGGAAACCGGGACTTCAGTCATTCATAGGGATCTCCCCCGTCGTTCATATAACGCATACATGGAATTTAACGTTTATATAACAGTGACCACCTGGGTTCACTCTTCCCTCGTCTACCTGTTGGATCACGTCCTACATACGCCCCAACTAAGTAAACATCTTTAACGGAGTTAAGTGGACATCGGACTTAGGATGAAGGTTGTTCTATGTTTGATTGATTTTTTGTTTACCGTCGCTGACAGTATTTCAGTCAAATCGCGACGTCCAGCTAATTACAGGTGGAGGAAGACCCCGAATGCACTGAGGCATCCCAGTTGGAGCAAGACAGCTTGAGAGGCTTCCTCACATGAAAATCCGAAAGACATTGCCGGGACTCGAACCCATGCGGTGAGGGGCTGAGCGAGTGTTAAAATTAGCGACTTTACTCTCTCGGTCACTATTTTCCCGCAAAATGTTAGAAGAAATTACTTCCTACTTTTATTAATTTTAAAAATTATTATGAATTCACGACAAACCATAGGTTTATAAAAAAAAAAAATTTTTAAAAAAAAATGGATATATATATTTAAAATAGATAAACCAATGCATTAGTATAGAATTGTCAGAATCGAAGTCATAATTGAATGTGTGAATAAAAGAAACAACAAAAAATATGAAACAGCCATAGCTCTGCATTACATTTACTGGCTCAAATATGCCTGCAAAAGAAGGTTTTATGCTGATGCAACCTAAACAAACTTTTAAATGCAAAAAGTAAAACAATATCTGATCAAAACATGTCTTCAACATGCACATTTTGTCTTGGTACAAATGTTTGATATGAAATTACAATAAAATCAAGCTTGTAGGGCTTACGAGGCTGAAATTTGGAGAGAGAAATTACTATAATTAAGATAAATTAAACAAAAGTGCCATTATTCTCGAAATGAAATAAATCTGATCTGAATATGTAATTTTGTTACCAACAAGGTTCTGTGACAATCATTCCTGTAATGTTTATAGCCCTTTTCGAAAACTATCTTTATCTGCCCCTAGTTGATTCTTCAAAGGAGATACGGATTGCATGTAAAACGGACACCTGCCACTTCCGTGTAGTAACAACAAACGACCAGGAACCAGGAATATATTTCTCTTTGTCTTTTTGTGAAACTGAAACAAAAGACCAATGCATTTACACTTTAATGGGTTTTTTTTTAGTTTTTTTTTTTAATCATCTCAAGAGAGGTTTATTTAAATTTTGACGTACCACTAAAAACACCCTACATACAATTTGCTGATGTCTAACCAGTTGCCTTTGTGACCACAAAACATTATTAACTCTTTTAGAAATGCTGACTTTTATGCTTTCTTGCCAGTTAAATATTTAATTTACATGTACATTGAAAAAAGAAGGTAAACATCCACAATATTGTTGAAAGTTTTGGATCAGCTGACTGCTGAATTTCAATGGCTATGAAGGAAGATCAGGAGATATGGATAAGGATCAATTATACACTAAATTCTATATTTTAACTGTATGTAAATGAAATATTTTTTTATATATATAATTTCAGCCCCATGACTATGGCAACCACAAACCTACTCATTCCAAGATCCGCCACTAGTATGTGCAGACAATGACTGAAATGAGGTCCATGTCAACACAGACAACAGAAACCAGGATCTCGAGAAATACATCAACCCAAACACCGACAGCTGAAACACCTTCAAGTGGATGTCAAGTCAGGAGACCCTCATTCACTTTTGAGGACATTTCGGGCAGTAAAAGTAGTTTTGTTTTATTATGGGTTACCGGATGCTGGAACATGTCAAATGTCGTCTGTTTGAAGAACTTGAAGGTGGAATGAAAGAGAAAAACACTGGCCGACCTAAGTCCATGAGACTAATTGTTGAGTTTGTCATGGTGCTTAAGAGACTTAGACTTGGACTCTTACTCGAGGACTTGGCAACAAGGTTCCACGTATCTGTAGGAACATGTGGCACAGTATTTAATCGTTGGGTGAACTACTTAGAAGCGAATTTGAGTTTCCTTGTGAAATGGCCATCTCGTAAGAACATAAATGACACTATGCCCCAGAGATTCAGCAGAAAGTATCCCAAGTGTCGTGTGATAATAGACTGTACCGAAATACGAACGGAGACACCATGTTCTTTACAGCTAAAGTCAATGCTCTATAGTGATTATAAATCTCACATGACATGGAAGTCTTTGATTGGGATAAGCCCATCACGTATTGTTACCTTTGTGTCAGATTTGTATCCAAGTACCATTAGTGATAAACAGATAACTAAAAAATCTGGACTTTTCGACATGTGCGAAGAAGGGGATGCAATAATGGTAGACAAAGGGTTTTTGATAACCACTTTGACAACCCCTAAAGGTAAATATAAAACTTGTGTAGGGAGAAATGAAAACTCACAATTATATAACAGTACAGTATATATATATATATATATATATATATATATATATATATATATATATATTCATTTTCCTATATTTTTTTTCTTTTCATATCATCCCTTGTCAAATGAATAAAATACAATGCATATTCTTTGCTTCAAAATAAATTTCCAATCAATACTTCAATCTATCACATATATTCAATATATAGATCTCTCACAATGCATGTATTTCTATTCTTCTTGATTTAACTTACTCAAATCTGGGGAGGACTAGTGTTACTTTTCAGGAATTTCGCTAAATTTTACACCTCTGCATTTTGTCTATGTTACACACAGACACCATCCTTTTTCTAATGTTCATCCAAGTTCTTGTACCTGACCAAAATTTTATTTTAGAGCATTTATTAGCTTTTTTTTTCTTCTTACATAATTGCAATCCTTTACTTTTTATTAAAAGAAAATGTTATGATTTTGAGCATGTGTCGCTGTTATGCAGGCCTATATTGTATGATTATAGTTGGAATATCTGCCAAACCATGAATAATGACAAGATATATGGACAGTCAAGTGTTGTAATATACTGACAAATCTTGGCTTATGGATATTGTTAAGATTGATTTGTACTGTATTATAAGTATCTCAACAGTTTCAGCCCCAAAACAACTTCAATCCTATCTGTACTCGTCTCGAGAAGAGTTCTACCAGAACAGCATCATGGTAGAACTTCCTCAGTTTTGTCACCATTCGAGACTAACATTCTTCACTGAATTTGATCCTTTCTACAGACATGCCACCTAGAGTCCAGATCACAAAATCACACCATTTCAATCCAGTCAGTGCCATCTACCCCTGAATCTGGTAGAAATATTTGTGATTTTCTTTTAGGTTACACAAACCTGTCACTGGATTCAATGAACGGCAGAATTCTGAGTCCTGCGCACATTCTTCTGGTGAAAGTTTTCTCCACTTGTCCGAAGCTGGACACTTTATGTCATGGACACCAGTTTCAGCATGGCCTTGTGACAGGTAGCTGATAAACCCATCAGGGCTGACTCCGACATACGGTGAATCTCGCTTCATAAACAATCCGCATTCAGGCACTTTTAAATCAGTGTGAATCTTTTTTTCATTGTCGTCCCATACTTCCTCCTGGTTCATGCTTTATTCCCCACATGACATATTTGTTTTTATTTTAACGTTCGAATAAAACATCCGTTTCAGAGTGCCTTCAGTGGGTGTCTCAGATATCATGGTCAACACCTCTCCAAAGTTTGATGCACTTATTCGGATTTATCTTTCATCCTCCCACACAATGTTTTTTCCCTGTCCTCTTGTTAATTTTTCCACTGTCTTATACTCTTCCTCATTCAATACACATCAATTAGTTCCGACATTTGCTGCTGTACTTTCTCACTATTTAAATCTACACTGTCCCTGAATTGGAAGTCTTATATTCATAAACTTTGGAACTTTTTCTTCTTCTTATTTGCCTTCCACAAAGTTTAAAAGCCACCCAGCCACTGGGTTACACTTAGCAACTTTTTCACGAAAACTTCCCTCATTCGTAGAGGGAGCAAATAGTCCCTTTGATGGCCTCTTTTTCACTCTCCAATTCACTGTAAAATAAGTGTTTTCGAAATGTCAACTCGCATCACTGCTTCGGTGTCACTTCCGTTTTCGCGGATTGCTGAACTGGTCCAAGGAGCACTTTTTGAAGTGGAGGAAAGGGTACCTTCTTTCTTCTTCGTTGAAATGTCAGCAAGTGCATACATTAAGGCTCCCACATGATTACATGCTTCACTCCTGAAGACATAAATTTATATTTATTTTGAGAAACAACTATATTGCATTTTATCAATGAAAACATTTACAACTTGATGAATTGCACAATAAAACGTCTCATTTGACATCAAGTGACTAGAAAATAGGATGTCGTTTGGAAACATTTTTTTGGGATTATTGTTTATTTTATTTTCCATTTACACCTGAACAGGATTGTTTTTATCTCTTTCATTTTCTTTTCTTGGTTAATGAAGTTAGGCTATAAAATGTTATAAATGTCAGCGATGTACATGAATTTTTAAAGATTTTTTTGTTCATCACAACATGAAACAATAAATGTAAATATTTGGTACTGATAAATGTGGCCAGTGAATCACTTATCCAGCTCTGCAGAAACAGTCAGCAGAGTGGACCTGGCCAGTTACTTTTGACAGGCAAATCCAAACATTGTGATGTGGATTATCTCTTTCATTTGCACTTGGCAGAGAGGGCATTACTTTGCATTTCACAAAACAGTGTTCACATGATTCACTGACTGGATTGTACATAGTTATATCACAGGAACCTGATATTCAGTCAAAAAAAAAAAAAAAAAAAAGAAAAGAAAAGAAAAAAAGACCTTTTTAAATCGACCTCTTAATATATAAATAAACACCAGGAATGCAATGCCTTCCATACCACACCCACCTCTCCGATACAGGAATATTTGTTGAGAGAGCTTAACAAAGGATTTTTCTGGTCCGGACAATTAAAGTGGTTAATTATCTCTTCTCTTAAATATATCCTTACCAGTAATGTTTCGTGTTTTAATGAAAAACACAATTCTACAACTAATTAAAAAATAAAACGAGTACTTACTTACCTGTAAGTCGATGTTTAATTGTAATTCTATGAGTTATAGAATTACGGAGGGATTAAATGAGATGTGTGCCGCGCATGCGTAGGATCAGTCTTTAACATTTTTTTGTCATTATTTCCATGTAGAAACGTCATCTTCATACACCCGTAAAACAAGTAGTAGGGAGGGAGGGAGGCATTTAATCCCTTCGTAATTCTATAACTGATAGAATTACAATTAAACATCGACTTACAGGTAAGTACTCGTTTAATTTTTTTAATTCTATTTCATAACGAATTCTATTTCATTACGAATTACCTCGGGATGAAATGAGATTTTAAAGCTAAATAATGTCAAACTAGAACTATCACTAAATGTGATTAATACCCCCGCAATACTGCTTTAGAAATTATGAAGTTATTAGGATTAAGAAGAAGAGTATGAAAAAGACATTTTTACATTAGTTTTTTTTCCAGATTTTTGGCCGGGTTACACAGGTGCAAACCCAGGTTATAGAATGGTGAATGTCACAGCCTCTTTATATTTGGTATACAGCATTAACACGTGGTCCCATATCGTGGGATTCGATTTCAGGTCTGTCACTCATCCACTTCCTGTTTACCGACTTAGTTATATTTTCAACATAATGGTCAATGGTAGGAAATTTTCGTAACAGTTTTCTCAGCAACTACTTATCACAGTCTCTTGATATTTGATACACAGCCTAAAAATGTGGTCCCATATCAGTGGAATTGATTTCATCTTGTAAACTTCACTTCTTCTTATTGCGCTTGACTATTGTATGTAAGTGCAAGGGCAATAACTCTATACATACTACAGATAGAGTTATGGTTCTTGTGCATTGCACTTCCTGTTATTGTGCTTGACCATTGTATGAAATTGTTTTGAATTCCAACCAGTAGTTTTAAAGTTAAGCTCCGGACAAGGAAAAGGAACAAAGGGCAATAACTCTGTAATTACAATAGATAGAGTTATGGTTCTTGTGCACTGCACTTCCCTTATATTGTGGTTGACAATTGTATGAAATTGTTTTGAAATCCAACCAGTAGTTTACAAGTTATACTCTGGACAAGGAAAAGTAACAAAGGGCAATAACTCTGTAATTACTCTAGATAGAGTTATGGTTCTTGTGCACTGCACTTCCTCATATTGTGGTTGACCATTGTATGAAATTGTTTTGAAATCCAACTTGTACTTTTCAAGTTATGCTCCGGACAAGGAAAAGTAACAAAGGGCAATAACTCTGTAATAAGTCAAGATGGAGTTATGGTTCTTGTGCACTGCACTTCCTCTCCATGTGCTTGATCATTGCATGAAGTTGTATTGAATTCCAACTTGTTTTTCAAGTTATGGAACACGAGGAACAAGCTATACTCTGACAAGGAAAATGCAACGGACCGCTGGACCGACCGACCGACCACCGGGTGACTCCTATATACCCCCCCCCCCCCCCCCCCCAAACTTCGTTTCGGGGGTATAAAAACATTGATGTGATAACTTTTTTCTTCTGTGGTCCACCGCCCACCAAAATTTTCACTTTGAAATACTGCACCCCAGCCAGACATACTACTGTCTGTCTGTATTTCCTCTACAGGATTACCTCGATCAATGACACGAACTTGAGAGTGAATATTATCAATCCACCATTTCAGATCCACTTTCATGGGTGAGGATATGGTCATATCTGCATCAATGTTTCCAGAATATTTCTTGAGAGCTTTTATTTTACCTATCTCCAATTTTCTATAAAACAAGTATTATGAAAGTATTGCTTAGGCGATACTAAGTCCCCTACCGGCAAATGGAAAACTAAGACCCCCCAACACACACACGAACACAACCTGTTTATTTCAGTCATATAACAACATCCAGGTAATAATAATGAGTCCAATTCAGCATGTACAGAATTTTGTAAGTCCAGGGCCCACAATGTTGTCAAAAATCAGCGAATCAAAAACTACCTCGAACCTGAGAAAAAAAGTCTGGAAAACTGCTAAGAAATTTTCTAAATCCAAGGGCCGTAATTCCATAAAAAATTAGTGGACCGGAACGAAACTCAATCTTTAGACTCACACACCAAAAATTAGATGAATATCTGCAAGCGTTTAGAAAAAGAATCCGGAAAACTGCTATTTTAACGAAATTTTCTAATTCCAAGGGTCGTAATTCCATCAAAAATCAGTGGACCGAAACGAAACTCAAACTTGATCTGTAAGTCATGGTGGTAGACTCACACACTAAAAATTAGATGAATATCTGCATTTAGAAAAAAAGTCCGGAAAACGTGTGTGACTGACGGACCGACGGACGGACGGACTGACGTACGGACGGACGGACGGAGTGCAAACCTGTAGTCCCCTTCGGCTTCGCCATTAGGGGACTAATAATTGTCCTTAGTCCACAGCTGGAAATGATGACACCTACAAGCCTATAACCTGAGCTACTTTTCTGATTTTTGCAGTTTTTGCTTCGTGGAAATCCTTGCACATGACAACAATATGATCTTGTTTCTCTGGTGGTAATATCACAATCATCAATACAGAATCAATAAGAAAACCTAAATATCCTATTCGTTGGGTCGGTATAGATTTTTCTTCATTCAAAATGAAACCTAATCTCTTCATTAGTTCCTAGGATACACTAAGAGTATTTGAATATTCAATATATGTTTTACCACCCAATAAACTGTCATCTATAAAGCCTGTACATATATGGCCTTCTGCTCTCAATTTCGCATAAACTGGCTTTAACAACTTGGTAAATTACCTAGGAACTTCCCTATAACCATTAGGGATACAAGTATATTGGATACAAGTATATTGAAAAATCTTGTCTCTCCACGTAAATCTAAAAAATTTTGATCTTCCTGTGCAACAGGAACTGAGTAATATTCATGCCGAATATCCTTTGTACACATATACATGTCCTTTCTAACTAAAGCAAAAGCCGTCGCAAAAGTGTCCATTTTAAAATGATGATATGGTATAAATTCATTGATTTTTTTTAGATTTATTATCATTCTGTACTCATTATTTTTCTTAGGCCTTAAAAAGATAGGCGACAAATACTGTTCCAAGTCCCTCGTTACTTCCTTAAATACCTTCAACTGCATTAATTTATTAACATCTTTGTTAATAATCTCAGATTCTTTTGCATTAAAATTTTGCTGTGAAAATTTTTCTTGAAATGGTATACTTACCATCTTTAAAATTTACATGATAATGTTCAATCATATACAAAATTAATGGATTTTTTCCATTCTGAGACAATTTTTTCAATCTACCTGCATCAAATGTTCACTTACCTGTGAACTTACATCCTCTTTACTCCCCCTCGGCGAGGCGGTTTTTTTGGCAGCTGTTGTGAATGACTGTATTCCGGGCCACTTCTGCCACGGTACATGTAACCACCTCGGTATCTTGTTCGAAAACCTGGCCGTCCTCTGAAACTACCCCTGACTGGCCCATATTGCAATTTGTGTCCCATCTTGGAAGACTCCTCTATTTCGTTTGCAGTCTTGACACGTCATCCCCAAACAACTGATCAGTGAATGGGAGTCTATGAGTACACAGATGTGAGTATTCATTTCTCATCTCTGGTTTTAATAAATCTCTTCGAAACATGTTTATTTGTGTATTTGCATGCTCTAAGTATGCTATGGCATCATTACTTCTATCAATAACATGACCAATGTCATACTCTCAACCAATGTTCTTTCTCCATCTTACTGACCTGATCCACGGTTTTAGTAAGGAAGCTCGCAGCCCTCACAACAGATGTTTCTACTGTCTGCAATTTCCCATCTCTAGTCTTAGCTGTTGGAGAGACAATATCCCAAACTACTGGTTGAGCCTGACAATTTTGAGGTCTACAGTTTACCACATCCTTCACCATAGTTTCATACATATCCTTTGCATTCCCTCTCTGAATAAAGTGTCAACATTTTCAGCCAACACAGAATCTACCTCCTTGTCATGGACCTTTTGAGTCTTGAACTTTTTTTGCAAGCTAGCAAACCTACTTTTACCTTTATTGTAATTGTTATTTTGATCCATTTTACGTTAAGAAGTGCCAGTATCTTGCTCAAGTCCTTGATGATCGCACTGATCTATCACACTTGATTCACAATCAACATTCTCCTCATAATAATCTTCGTACTGATTTGGATCATAATATTCATACTGTGTGTGATCAATGCTTTCTAGTTCTTTCACTCTATGCTCAAAAGATTCAAGTCTCTTGTTTGTGGTATTCTGTTCCGCTCTGACCGCGAACAGAATTGACATCAATTCCACATCTCCATCTTTTGAAAAAAGGTTTGCGAGGTTCACGACGGACCTGCCTTCTCATTTTTATCAACGGACGAGTTTCTAGCAGAAACTTTACCTTTCTGACTTGTCTTAATCTGTTTTTCTTTACTCAACTCGCGAGTTTCTTTTTCCTTGAATACTTCACGAGCATCCGCCATTTTTAAATACCGCACCATTTGAGGCTTTAAATTACTTAATTCCCGAGGGAATTAACGAATGACAGCGTTTGTACTACGTACAAACAAAAAAATATAAATATAAATGTCCGCAACTATCATATACGTAAACGAACCACGTTCGTTTTTTCGCATGAAATTTGATAAAATCAATCGAATTTTATCGGACTGCTTCCTTGCCGGAAGCGCTAAGCACACTGATCCTACGCATGCGCGGCACACATCTCATTTCATTCCTAGGTAATTCGTAACGAAATAGAATTTCTCATGTCGTAGTAGCCCTAAATTCCAGTTTTATAATGTCATAGAATCCGGTAATTTTTCACCAGGAGGCGTAACAAGTTTCTCCGTTTTTCTTCTTTCAGAATTCCCCTCCGCGTTCCGTTGCTCCCGATTAAGATCGAGCCTAACTTCTGTACACCTTTCGCCCTCAACACAAGTTCATGCTTATTGCTTGTGAGGTCGTAAATAATCCTTCAATTCTATTACATTTAGCCTATCAATCTCGATAGCGGACAGATAACGATCGTTTTTCTTGTCTCGCTCCGCCATTTTGGATATATTTTGCTACCCAGTGCCCGAAGCGTTCTGAATGCGACGCACTTAACAAGGAAGAGAACTTAATTTTTGAAAAGGCCTATAAAAATGACAAGCTGTTATTGAGAAATAAATTGGGGACAGACAGATGAACAACAAGAACAAAAACCATCTCCTCCTAGAAAGTTGAGAGACCTACCATGTGTATCATTATGACAGGATATTATTTTGTCAAATGAATAAAAAAATCCCACCGCAAAAAAAAAAATCTTATGACACAACACAAACAAAAAAAACAACATGATTTAGATTGAGATTACCTTTACTGATACCAAATTTGTCAGTAACACTGTCAGTATGATTCTTAGTAACCAAAGTATTGCCAGTATCCTCTTCTAAATAGTCAATGATCGCCCTCTCCTATTTCCCCTCATCAGAACAGGTGACATGGTCATACACAAGAGGGCCATAATGGCACTGGATCGGTTCACCTGGTATCACAAGGCTATGTAAAACCAAGTGACTCCTGGGGCAGGACCAATTTTTGAACAAACTTGGTAGAGATCCACTAGACAATGTTGCACACCAAATATCTACACACCAGGCCTTCTGAAAAGGTTTTTTACGTTTTTTCCTATATTACCCTTTGTTAAATCAAATGACCCCCTATAGCGGAGCCGAATTTGACCCCAGGGCCATGATTTGAACTTGGTAGTGATCTAAACTCTAGGCCTTTGTGGTTTCTGAGAACTTTTCAATTTTTTCCTATATGAGCCTATCTAAAATCAGGTGACCCCTATGGGCCATGGCGGGGCAAAATTTGACCCCAGGGCCATGATTTGAACAAATTTGGTAGTAATCTACTGGACAATGAAGATTTTTCAAGTTTTCCTATATTAGCCTATGTTAAATCAAGTGACCCCACGGGCGGGGCCAATTTTGACCCCAGGGTCATGATTTAATGTACAACCAAATATCCTTGGTTTCTGAGATTTTTCAAGTTTTTTCTATTAGCGTATCTAAAATCAGGTGACCCTTATGGCGGGGCCAAATTTGACCACATGGCCATGATTTGAACAAACTTTGTAGTGAACTACTAGAGAATGTTACACACCCAATATCTACACACCAGGCCTTGTGGTTTCTGAGAAGAAATTTTTCAAGTTTTTCCTATATTAGCCTATGTTAAATCAAGTGACCCCTCGGGCGGGGTCAATTTTGACCCCAGTGTCATGATTTGAACAAACTTGGTAGAGATCCACTAGACAATGCTACACACCAAATATCTAAGCTCTAGGCCTTTGGTTTCAGAGAAGATTTTTTAAGATTTCATTTTTTAAAAAATCTATTTTTAGCTCCTGTGACCTAATTATACAACAGACCGGAACCATTTGAACATTTTTACAGGGGATCACCTTAGGAACATCCTTATAAAATTTAATCACTTTCCTATCAGTAGTTACAGAGAAGAAGATTTTAAGTAAATGGTTGACGACTCACGACGCCGGACAAAGGCTGGTCCCATAAGCTCACCTTGGCACTTCGTGAACAAGCTCTGAAATGATTAAATTACATGTAATTAAGAATGGCAAGTATTAAAGTACCTTTCAATTGATTTCGTTTTACATGTTTTTTTTATATTTACATAAATTGAATGCTGCATGGAAAAGGAACGGCTGGTTTAACAGTGATTTTCAATCAGCATGCTGAAACACATTGTGCAGAGATATAAATGCCATTTCCGCAATCCCATACCATAGTACGAATATGTTGATTTAAACAGGGCAGACACGAGCTTTAGCTCACAAAGGCCAGCACAGATGAATTAAATTAATATAAATAAATCAGTAATATAAATAAATCTATTATAAAAGATGCATCCATATTATCAGTAAGTTAGTCATTGCACCACTACTCCTATAGTATAAATACTAATAGGACTCTTTAGAGCTGCAATCTTACAAGGTCCTTTACTTTACCTTTTTTTGGACAAAAATATTTAAAAAATGTTCCTGTATATTATGCATTATAGAGTCATATAGAACACTGCACAGGGTTTTGACACATGCAATTTATCTATATATTATGCTTTAAGAATATTTTACCCATTCTTTTTAATTTTAATTTTAATTTCTGAATAAATACTATGAAGGAACTGGAAGGCGTCGTTATCTAAATCAATGTTTTTAAAGCGCACAAAGATTCCATTTATGGCCCTCAAACTGTGCATTTGTGTTAATGACCCCCAAATATTTCTAAATCTGTCTCTTTTGTCTATATATCAATGGACTCATCTGACTCTCATTTGAGAAAATCAAGGGAAATCATTGCTTAATTTAAAATATTATTGCCTTAATATGCTTCGATAAAGATTAAAGGATACATAGGGTTTTTGCCTCGTTTTCTTACCTCGAAAATTGAACGCTGCTTCCTGAAGTGAGACTTAAAATCCATATCCGAGTAGAGGGACACAGTAACTTCTGCATACTGTTCAACCCTCACAGGTTCTTCTGTTGATTGGTGAGCCTGTGCAGCTGTAAATAAAGTAATAGTAAGTATACTTAGGTGCACGTTAAATATATTACATAAAGAACACTAAATTGCAAGGTAAAAATAGACAGAATATTTAATTAATCATATTTCTTTTTCTTTGCATGGCAATCTTACTTGCCCAGTAAGCAAGGGGTTCCAAATATGAATCCCAGTTCAAGGGGTTCCAAATATAAATCCCAGTTTAGCTCTCCCTGTGACATATGTAAATATTGTAACTTTCATCAAAATTTCTCTGATTCACATTCACAGTTATAGAAAACATATCTGATGGTTTTAACCCTTTCCCTCATATAGACTCATTTTGACGCACTCAATAGGTACCACATAAAGCCTGATCTGCAGAAAACTACAGTTAAACCTTACCAAATTTAATTACAAAATCCTCATTACCAGACCACTGAGGAGCAGCGAACAGCATAAAACCTGATCAGCCTGCGAGTTACTTGCTGTTCGCATAGATCTTTTCATGGTGTCCTCTATGAGGGAAAGGGTTAACAAAGAAGAAATCAAAGAATATGTAAAGTGAGTCAAATTATATTTGCAGATCAGCAATATCTCCCCAGCAGACTTTCATGAAAAAAAAAACGCATACTTCAATACACTATGTAGATTTTGGAGTACATGTACCTTTGAAGTAGATTTGTGAGTTGTGTAACGTACTTCAATGACTCGCATATCAAAGTAAATGAACGAATAATTTGGGCATACAAACTTAATATTCTTATAGGTAACACAATAAGCATTGTGCTGGAAGATGTCTACGTCCGTATTGTCAGATAACATTTCGAGGATAACCGTCAGTAAAATATCTTAAGCCCTCATGTTGTATACGTTGCGTTCGATTAGTAGTTCACTGAGGGAACATTCGATTCCGTCACTGGTCGAGGTAAACGAACGCACCACACTTCATTTTAATGTACAAGAATTTATATTATGTTTCCATTTTAAATGTCATGCATCTCGAGGATTTGTAAACATTTGTAAACAACTAATTTCTAATTTCCATGCCTTACGTGAATCGCCGACTATCCGGAGATGGACTGACAAAAGGGACTTATATAAAGAAACTACCTTTAAACTTGAAGACAGATCAATTGAAAAAATAGAAAACAGTTCATACAAATCAAAAAGATGATAAAAATAACCGGTCATTATCCGCATATCAATTAATTCAAACACAACAATTCCACCCTGGCGTAAGTGAAATATCGTAAGAAGATTTAAACCCAACACTATGTTATTTTGTGACACCGTGCTGTAATTATTATGTATATGTTAATGTGAACATAATGCCATTTTGTATACAAGGAGAGGTAAGCTTTGAGGTTTCTTCATGATTTTCTCGTGCTCAGTGATTACGAGGGTTTATTGTCATTCGACGGTTCGGCAAGGCGGCGAGCAGACTTTTATTTTCTCTCCCCTTGGG
>CM037780.1:652924-668090 GCA_021229015.1 Solen grandis | reverse complement strand
TCCCCGCATGGTAAAGTAAACAGTGTTCGCAACACCAAGAGAAAAAATTATTTGCGTGTTATCCCACATCCATTATTGGTCCGTAAAATCTTTATTTTTTTTTACACAAAATTTCATGTTTCAGCATTTTGCTTAATCTCAGCATACCTGTGTTGAAAAGTTATGTCTTATCGTTTAACCATATTTACAAAGGGAGAGGTTTTTCGGTTTTCAAAGTAGAGAATCGAATGCTCAGAATGAAAGTACAATTAATTACGTTTTCCCCCAATAACTTTATGATGCTTGATCAGATCTTAATAATCTTCATCCCCTTGAAACGGCCAGGATCGGATTGGGGCTACAAATCGTGTTTTACCTACTCATTAGCAAAAACAAATATTTTTCGAAATATAAGCAATTAAATACAAAGTGGCACCAACATTTTTCTTTTCCCACCATTTCTGTTGTTTAACCCTGATCAGCACAAACTGCATATATTCTGAGAGATCACCTAAGCACTAAAAATAATACACATACAGATTGAGTTTGACCGTACATAGAGGACAACCCGTGCATGATTAAAGTTCTCAAATATATATTTTGTCAGCAATTGTGATGCAAATCATATGCAGGAAACAAATACTTCTGTCTTACCTCAAAAAAAAATAGATATGGTTTGCGTAGACCCACCTTACATGATACTTTTTTGCAAGGTTCGAACATCCACCCTTTCCCCTAGCGCACAAACTTCCCCAACTCGAATTTTTATCACATCATATTTTAATGAGGTATCAACAAGAAACAAAATACAAAAAAAAAAAAATGCATTTTAATCGGAATTATAAGCAAAAATACATTTTGATGCAAAGTGCCACCTAGCGGCAAATGCATTATTAATTTGAAAAAAATTATTATCTCAGGATCGTATTCAGAATTACGTTCATATGTGTCTAAAATTTCTTTGACTGTAATGGCTAATACCATGCTGCCACCAAATGTTGCTAGAATGAGTAAAAACTAGAACCGCAAAGCGGCATTTTGGTTATCGTGTTAATTGTCAGTTCGAACAATTTATTCCGTCTTAGGCACAGTTATCAAAAAAGGAACAAATGAAAAAAAAAATCGCATTGAAATAGGACTTAAAATTCTTGTCTTATATGCAATCAAGCATACAAAGCTCTCCCTAGCGAACAAGAGCACCGCATGCGGTTGCTAACGCTCGTCTGTCTTTGCCAGTGTTACATATTTTTGTTAAAATTTAAAAAAGTTGACCTTGTAAATCCAACTAAAACTGTAATCCTTTAAATGCAAAGTTAAAAGTACCATACCTTTAAATTTGACCTTTGACCTTGAAGGATGCCCTTGATTTAAAATTAATAAACAAAAAGTCGAAATTGCTAATCGATTGAGTTTTTGATAATCATCACAAAACTATAAAAATTTTAAGACATTTAATCTTTTTTTATCTGCCTAAAGATCATGACCAAAACCCCACCTGAACAGATTCATATGATGACAAACCAATATACAATTTTAAAAAAAATTAAAAAATTATAAAATGACCTAAATATCTATCATAAAACTTTTCCAAAGTTATGTCAAAATAAGGTCAAAGGTCAAGGTCGATAGATAAATTTTTGAGTATATCTGAAAAAACCACTGCCAAGATGAATATGCATACCAAAATATAAAGTTGTATGTCAAATAGATAAGAAATTTGGCCAAAGTTTTAAAAATTTTTTTTAAACATTTTCAAAAATAGGTCAAAGTATCAGTGCCAAAGTTCGTAACAGTTCTGAAATGACAGGCATATAAGTTTTCAGAAGTTACTGCAAAAATAGGTAAAAGGTCAAGGTCAAGGTCAATAGGTGAAAAAATTGCATATGTCTGGGTAGGCCTTGTCAAGATGAATATGCATACCAAAAAATGAAAGTTGTATATGGATTAGTAGAGAAGTTATTGCCAACGTTAAAAATCCGGACGACGACGACAACGCGGACGCCGGAGTTACGACAATAGCTCGTATTTGTTTTCTTCAAAAAACAGACGAGTTAAAAATGAATTAAATTGAAAATATATTGACGTTATTAATTTAAGTACAATTTTTATACAGATCAGGTGATATTTTTTTTTTAATTTAATGCATTTAGCGTTTGGCATCAATCTGCAATCGTATATCCTGTGTAGACTTGACTTGACTTGACTATTTGAGTTTACCATCGCTTCGACAGTATTTCAGTCATATAGCGACGTCCAGCTAATTACAGGTGGAGGAAGACCTCGAATGCACGGAGGCATCCAGGTTGAACCATCGACCTACCGCAAGCCAGCTGGAAGGCTTCCTCACATGAAAATCCGAATGACCCTGCCGGGATTCGAACCCACGCGGTGAGGGGCTGAGTGAGTGTTAAAGTCAGCGACTTTACCCTCTCGGCCACGGAGCCGAAAGCCTAACAAAGGTGGGTTTAATATAAATCCTCATTTTGCACATACGTCTTAATTAAAAAAAATCTATGTTCGGTTGGAAAGGCAGTTAAATATAGAAAATTTCATACACTTCATGTATTCACTTATCTTAAATAGCTGTCAAGCATCCAAGCTTTAACCTCTGAAAACAGCATTTGTGTTTTACGAATACATCTTGTTTTAAATATACATTACATTATAAAGAAAACAAGAGTATTGTCGTTGTGAATGTATAATGACATACATAAGAACTTCTAGCTAATTACATTGCATGATGAGCCTCAGATTTACCGCAAGTCTTTACGTAAAAGATTCTTGTGTTTCCCATTAGAACTCTCAACGTCATCTCTCAATCATTTTATTTGCACAGATATAAAGCAAACTATGATTTTATGCTGTATTGCAGAGGGGTAAATTCAGATAATATTATTCTGTCACAAGCAAAGCCCTACGGGACTCTTAATCACAAATTTCTTGATTCTATATTTTAGACTAAGACTCAACAACCCAACTTTCCAAAGCGGCGTTTTATTTAATCTATTGATATTTAAACTTAACTATAATTGTATTTTTTGCAATATAAAGGGAATAACTCTAAAATATTAATGGGATTTAAATGTTATTTTTTATATAAAATGAAACTTACTATTTCAAATTTCAGAATCCCGAGTCTAAAATATGAAAAGCAACAAGAAAATTTCTATACATTTAGGCACAAAAAACAGCAAGGAACATAAACAAGAAAGAACTTAAACAGACACTTTAATAACTGTATGCTACGTAAAATAAATCACTTGTTTTCGAATTTAAAGACAAAATTAAATTAAATCAATTGAATTAAAATAATAATCAAAGCTGATCAGCAAGAAAATTTCTATACATTTAGGCACAAAAAACAGCAAGGAACATAAACAAGAAAGAACTTATTTAAAGCGGAGGACATCAACTACTGGAGTTATAAACAATAAAGAAGTAGCATGCAAGACATCAAGCAGAAACAAAGTAAAAGGGGAAAATATCTTAACTTTATTATTTAAGTACAGATCATGCGACAATAAGTTAGCTGTTAGCATCGTTCTGCTATCTTTTATTTTATGTTTTTGTATTGATTTTCCGATTATTTGATGCAGTTTGACCGCATCTCTACAACTACAACTGTATTTCTAAAATTGCAACCTTACATATTTCATGTATATTTGTCTTGCAAAACATTTGCAACAATCAGTACAGGTTTTTATAAGTTTTGCTTTAAATCATATGAGTTTGTTTTGCTCTGCGTAGAGGCGAAAGTCTAACGAAAGAGGGATTAACGTAAATCCTCATTTTGTACACAACTCATAATTTTAACAAGAGGGCCATGATGGCCCTTAATTGCACATCTGATTAATGACCATGCCTTACCCATGATTGAACTTGACCGAGATATCATAAAGACAAACATTCTGATCAAGATTGAGAAAGATTCGGCTAATAACATGTCCCCTAGAGTATAAACAGGATTTATATAAGATTTGACCTAGTGACCTACATTTTGACCCCGCCCAAACCCTGATTGAACTTGACCAAAATATTATCAAGACAAACATTCTGAGCAACTTTGAGAAAGATTGAGCCAAAAATATGGACTGTGGAGTAACCAAGATTTGACTACATGAAGATATATTTAGAGTGATAAATGGAAATGTGAAAAAATACACATGGCGACGTTCAAACCTATGGCACATCTAAAGCGTAACATACACATTCTGTGAAATTTTGATGAAAATCCGTCCTAAAATAATAGCTGTAGACCGCGTATAAACTTGTGTAGACGTCAGGTTTGATGTCATATGACGTCATAGGCATAAGAAAATCAATGAAATTAAATATTAAGTATCTTAAATAAATCAAGTAAATTTTTCAAGCCCATTGGAACTTTGCAACATATAGAAATTAACGCTTAGATATCAAACATTCTTTTCGACATTATGACGTCAAATGACGTTAATCCTCACATAATAGAAATAACTCTAAAAGACTAATATTCAGTCCAAATATCCACTTTCTAAATCATCTGAAAGCGATTTTATACGTTTTTGAAATTTGACGTCAATGGTTCGAAACTTGGATTCGCCATAGAACCATTGCTTTTCGAATTTGGAAAACAACAAGAGCGTTACATATACATTCTGTGAAATTTTGATAAAAATCGGTCCAAATATAATGGCTGTACACCGTGTAAAACCTTTTTGCCCTGATATCAAATCTTACGTGATATAACGTTACATTATTATGGAATACATTGCATTCTAAAGCTCATGGATTAATGTATAAACTATTGAATTTCCATGGTCCTGGGAAGTTAACAACATATTTGAATTAACGTGTATATATCAGAAATTCTTTTTGACCCAATGACGTCATCTGACTTCAAATGATGTTCATCTTCATAGAATATAAAGCAGACTTAGAGACTTATATACTATCAAAATATCAGATTTCTAACTGATCTGGAACCGATTTTATACGTATATGAAATTTGACGTCAATGGTTTGAATCTTGGATTCGCCAAAAAACCTTTGCCTTTTCGAATTTTGAAAAACGGACATCGGGATGCACAACTAAAGCCTAACATACACATTCTGTGAAATTTTCATTGTTCTGGGCCATTGGGCAACAACATATCGAAATTAACACATATATAAGGGGAAGAAAAAAAGAATAATAAGAAGAAGAATAAGAATAACTAGATTTCGTTTGCACGGCAAACGATAGGACTTTCTGCAAACAGTTGAAAACTCAATCAAACTGAAAATTATTGATACGGAATACGCAGAAAATATTAGATTGAAACCTATTACATTCTTTGAAAAACTTAAAAGAATTCATCAATTCATAATGCCTGCAGAGCGCTTACAAACTTTTTGATCTGACATCTATTCTGATGTCATATGAATAAGAATATTATTGCATATGAAAATTCAGCATATTTAACATATGCCATATTTTTTTTTGTAATTCTTGCCCATTGGGATCACATTGAATTTATTGCACCAAAAATGAAAACATATTATAATCCCATTACGTCAAACAACGGCTGGCCTATGGAAATCAAAAGAACAAGTTTTGAATTACAACATGTGTGAATTTCAGCTTTTTACCTCATATGGGTCTCTGAAATACTAAACTTAATTTCGAGGTCATATTTTGAAAAGGAAAGTAAGGATGCACAAGAAAAGCCTAACTTAAAACTTCTGTGAAATGTACTAGAAAATCGATTTAAAAAAATCTGCAGAGCGTGTACGAACGTTTTAACTGACGTCAAATCTGACATCATATGACGTCCATGAATTTGAAAATCATTGCATTCGAAAATATATTTGCCATACAATTTTCATTGTTCTTGGCCTTTGCCAATTACATTTTCCGAAAATGTTAAAAAAATATGAAAAAGTGAAAGTCGGGGATTTTCCGAAAATGCTTAATTTGCAGTGTAGCAATACCACGTGATCGTGACGTCGCTAAAGGTATTAAAACCAAGACAAATTATCAACTTTTTTAAATTAATTTAGACCTTTAGGCGTCATATGACGTCAAATGACGCTCGTCTCACCAAAATAGAAATTGGTCTTAGAGACTAATATTCAGTTCAAATACATGTATCAGCTTTTTAACTCACTTGGAGGCGATTTTATACGTATTTGAAATTTGAGGTCAATGGTTCGAATCTTGGATTCGCCAAAGAACTATTACCTTTTCAAATCTGGAAAACTGACACAGCGATACACAACTAGAGCGTAACATATAAATTTCTGTGAAAATTTGGTGAAAATCGGTCCAGAAATAATGGCTGTAGACCGTATAAAACTTTTTGTCCTGACGTCAAACCTTATGTTATATGACGCCAAATTAATATGAATTATATTGCATTCAAAAGGACATGATTCGATGTATATACAATTAAATTTCCATGGTCCTGGGAACTTTGCAACATACTAAAATTAACGCGTAGATATCAGAAATTCTTTTTGACATTATGACGTCATATAACGTAAAATGACAATCATCTTCACAGAATGTAAAGCCCACTAGGAGACTTATATACTGTCCAAATATCAGCTTTCTAACTCATTTGACGTCAATGGTTCGAATCTTGGATTAACCATAGAACCAATGCCTTTTCGAATTTTGAAAAAGGGACACTGGGATACACAACTAGAGTGTAACATAAACATTCTGTGAAATATTGATGAAAATTGACCCAGAAATAATGGCTGTAGACGGCGTACAAATATTTTTAGACGACGTCAAGTTTGACGTCAAAACACGTCATAGTCAAATGAAAATTATTGAAATGCAAAATGTTGTATCTGAAGCATATGCTATTAAATTTTCAACGTGCTCGGACGTTTTCAACATATGAAAAGTAACACGTAAAATTTAGAAATTATATGTCACCTCATGACGTCATATGACGTCATACGACATTCATCTTCTGAGAATCTAAAGAAACAAAGAGACTTATATTCGGTCCAAGTATCATCTTTCTAGCTCATCTATAAGCGATTTTATACGCATTTGAAATTTCACGTCAATGGTTCGAATCTTGGATTCGCCATAAAACCTTTGCTTTTTCGAATTTTGAAAAATTGACACCAGGATGCATATCTAGAGTGTAACATGCATATATTGTGAAATTTTGATGAAAATCGGCGAAGAAATAATGGCTGTAGACCACGTACAAACATTTTTGGACGACATCAAGTTTGACGTCAAAAAACGTCATAGTCAAATGAAAATTATTGAAATGCAAAATGTTCTATCTGAAGCATATGCTATTAAATTGTCAAGGTGCTCGGATGTTTCCAACATATAAAAAGTTACATGAAAAGTTTAGTAACTACTTTTCAACTCATGACGTCATATGACGTCATATGACATTCATCTTCTAAAATATAAAGAAAACATAGCTTAAATTCCGTCCAAATATCATCTTTCTAAATCATCTGTAAGCGATTTTATACGCATTTGAAATTTGACGTCAATGGTTCGAATCTTGGATTCGCCATAGAACCATAACCTTTTCGAATTTTGAAAAACGGTCACCGGGATGCACAACTAGAGCCACATACACATTCTGAAGCATCCGGAAGCACATGGTTTGATATATATGCCATAAAATTTTCATTGTTCTGAGTCAATGGCAACACATCGGAATTAACACAAATATAAGAGGAAGAAATAAACAATAATAAGAAGAATAATTAATAATAGCTCTGAATGGTGTACAAACTTTTGTAGTCAATTTCATTTGTGACATCATGGACCTATAAAAACCATAGAAATCGAAATATCAGCGTATAAAGCATATGTTCATAAATTTTCATTGCACATAGACCATTGTAGCATTTACGATTTTCTTGTTAATATTAAAAATAAGTTGTCATGCAATGACGTCATATTACGTTCATTTTCACCCAGAGACCTACATACTGACAAAATATCAACATTCTATCTCATATAGGACCAATTATATAAGCATTTAAAATTTGACGTCCTTGGTTCAAATCTTGGATTCCCTAAAGAACCTTGAACTTCTCAAATTTTGAAAAAAGGACATTGGGATGCACAACTAAAACTTAATATACACACTCTGTGAAAATTTGAAGAAAATCAGTTCAATAATAAAGGCTGTAGACCGGATACAAACTTTTGTAGCATATGTCAAGTGTGACGTCATATGACGTCACAGACATATGAAAATCATAGAAATCAAAATTTTCTCACGTGACTAATAAGACATAAAAATTTCATCGTCCTAGGACAATAGCAACAACAAAAAATAAGCGTTTAGTTACGAAGAAAAAAAAGTAGTAGTAGTATGCTTATGACGTCATATGACGTCATGACTCAAAATATATTAAGAAATTATGCAGAACTGCAAACTGTGTAAGTTTCAACTTTCTATCTCATCCCGAAGTTCTTTAACCCTAAAATGAAATTTTTGGTCCTATGTTCGAATCTTACTTCAGCCACAATACTTCGGTTTTTCGGAATTAAGGTTAGCTGACAAAATATTCACACCTTAATTTCAAGATGTACCATCTGTAAAAATTTGAAGAAAATCTGATCATAAATGGCGGCTGTAGAGCGCGAACACCATTTTTCACTATTTTTAGCTCTGACGTCACGTGACGTCATAGGGTGCTAAAATGCTGTTGCTCAAAAGCGCATACATTACTGCAATAACTCTGAAATTTTCATTATTCTGAACAACTGGCATCATGTCGAAATCATTGCCCCAAATTAAAATTAAGGGGTATGCTTAGGACGTCCTATGGACGTCACGATTCAAATATTTGCAGAAATGCTGCAGAACTGCAAACTGTGTAAGTTTCAACTTTCTATCTCATCCTGAAGATCTTCAATCCTAAAATGAATTTTTGGTCCTAATTTCGAATCTTACTTCAGCCACAGAACTTCGGTTTTTCGGAATTTCGGGTAAGCTGGCAGGATATGCACACATAGTTTCAAGGTGTACCATCTGTGGAAATTTGAAGAAAATCCGACAATAAATAGCGGTTGTAGAGCGCGAACACCCAATTTTCAATATTTTTCATAGGGTGCTGAAGATGCTTTTGTTCAAAAGCGCATACTTTACTGTCATTAGTCTGAAAATTTCATTATTCTGAACAACTGGCATCATGTCGAAATCATTGCCCTAAAAATGAAAATTAAGAAGTATACTTATGACGTCACATGACGACATTTGACGTCACGACTCAAAATATATATTAAGAAATTATGCAGAACTGCAAACTGTGTAAGTTTCAACTTTCTATCTCATCCTGAAGCTCTTTAATCCTAAAATGAAATTTTCGGTCCAATGTTCGAATCTTATTTAAGCTACAGAACTTCGGAATTTCGGTTAGCTGACTGGATATGCACACTTAGTTTCAAGATGTACCATCTGTGAAAATTTGGAAGAAATCCGACCATGAATGGCCGCTGTAGAGCGTGAACACCATTTTTCACTATTTTTAGCACTGACGTCATATGACGTCATAGGGTGTTGAAAATTCTTTTGTTCAAAAGCGCATTCTTTACTGTCATAACTCTGAAAATTTCATTATTCTGAACAACTGGCATCATGTCGAAATCATTGCCCTCATATGAAAATTAAGAAGCATTCTTATGACGTCACATGACGTCATATGACGTCACGACTCAAAATTTATGTAGAATTTCTGCAGAACTGCAAACTGTTTAAGTTTCAACTTTCTATCTCATCCTGAAACTCTTTAATCCTAAAATGAATTTTTTTCTGTCCTATGTTCGAATCTTATTTCAGCCACAGAACTTCGGTCTTTCGGAAATTCGGTTAGCTGACAGGATATGCACACCTTAGTTTCAAGATGTACCATCTGTGAAAATTTGAAGAAAATCCGACCATAAATGACGGCTGTAGAGGCGCGAACACCATTTTTCACTATTTTTAGCTGTGACGTCATGTGACCTCATAGGGTGCTGAAAATCATTGAAATCAAAAGGGCAGAAAGTCCTAATAAACAAAACAAACCCAATAGGACTTTCTGCCGAAAGGGCAGAAAGTCCTAATAATAAACATAACAAACCCAATAGGACTTTCTGCCAGTAGGCAGAAAGTCCTAATGAGAAGAAGAAGAAGAAGAATAACTAGATTTCATTCGTTAATACGAATGATAGGACTTTCTGCTAACATTGTCAAATGTAAAGATTAAAACCGTTAGAAAGAAGATTTATTAAATTCCGTAAAACTTGACATAACGGCAAAATCGCTGAAAATTCTACATGTTTAAATTCTTTTTTTATGTAACTTCCTTATACTTTGATCAATTTCATAACTTTAGGTACCAAAATAATCGTCTGAAAATTCTCTATATTTCCCTCGCATTATGTATAGGAATATACCCATGAAAACTTAGGTCAATCATTAAACTTTAGGCATCAAATGAACGGCCAAACATTGCTCTACAAATAATATTCATCATAATATTTTCAAAAATCAAAGGTTTTCGAAATATAAACTGTTAAAGACACTGATTGTTACAAAATGTTCGTTTTACCACCATAACTCAACAGATTCAATCCCGATCATCAAAAACTAAAATATCATCTGAAAGGTCTTTTTAAGCACTACAAATTATAAGCATAGTGTCTCGATAGAATATTTATCGTTTTTGAGATATTTAAGGACGAAGAAAAACCCGATGATTCATATATGACCTTGACCTTTGGGATTTTCCGGAAACGAATATGACATGGCTTCATAGAATCTAATACTGCATCTTCAGTCAAAGTTTCAAGCAAATCATTCAAAAAATAAAGCTTAAAAACCGTGAAGTTTTAATACGATTTTTTTTAATATTATGACGTCATATGACGTTATATGGCATTCATCTTTTTAGAATGTATAGAAGACCTGGAGATTAATATTCATTCCAAATATCTAGCTTCTAGCTCATCTGAAAGCGATTTTATACGTATTTGAAATTTGCCTCCAATGGTTCGAAACTTGGATTCTCCATAGAAGCAATGCCTTTTAGAATTTGGAAAACCGGACCCGGGATACACACCAAGAGCGTTACATATACATTCTGTGAAATCCTGCTGAAAATCGGTCCAAAAATAATGCTGTAGGCTGTACACCGCGTAAAACCTTTTTGCCCTTTGACGTCAATATGACGTGATATAACGTCACATTAATATGAAATACATTGATATCTAAAGCTCATGGATTGATGTATATACCATTACATTTCCATGGTCTTGGGAAGATAACAACATATTTGAATTAACGCGTATAAATCAGAAATTCTTTTTGACCCTATGACGTTATATGACGTCAAATGACGTTCATCTGCACAGAATGTAAAGCAGACTTTGAGACTTAATACTATTTAAATACATGTATCAGCTTTCTAACTCATCTGGAAGCGACTTTATACGTATTTGAAATTTCACGTCAATGGTTCGAATCTTGGATCCGCCATTAAAGCTTTGTATTTTCGAATTTGGAAAACGCCAAATGCAAAATGTTCTATTTGAAGCATATGCTTTTAATTTTCAAGGTGCTCGGACGTTTTCAACATATGAAAATTAACACGTAAAAATTAGAAATTTTTTTTCACCTCATGACGTCATATGACGTTACATGACGTCCATCTTCTAAGAATATAAAGACACTTTAGAGATTTATATTCTCTCTGAATATTATCTATCTAGCTCATCTGTAAGCGATTTTACACGCATTTGAAATTTGACGTCAATGGTTCGAATATAGGATTTGTCATACAACCATTGCCTTTTCGAATTTTGAAAAACGGACATAGGGATACACAGCTAGAGCGTAACATAAACATTCTGTTAAATTTCGATGAACATCGGTCAAGAAATAATGGCTGTAGCCCGCGTACAATCTTTTTTAGACAACGTCAAATCTGACGTCATATGACGTCATATGCATAGGAAAATCATTGAAATCAAAATTTCAGCATCTAAAGTATATTTCATTAAATTTTCAATATCCTTGAACCATTGCAACATATAGAAATTAAAGCGTAGCAAAGAAGAAACAAAGAATAATAATAATAATAACTAGATTTCATTCGTTGATACGAATGATAGGACTTTCTGCTAAATTTGTCAAACGTAAGAGCTTTATATCGTATGTCAAAATTAACTAAACATCAAATCTTATTTTGACATTACTTTCTTACGAATTTCAGTAATCCAGTTACCAAAACAAATGTCTTTAAAATCCATTCAATCCTATTGCAATATATTTGGGTCTATCATAAGAATAACATAAACGAATTTTGTTATTTGCATTACTCCATGATTTTTGGGTGAATCGTAAAACTTAAAGCATCAAAAGAACGACCAAACATTGCTTTACAATAATATTCATGTTAATATTTTCGAAAATCAAAAGTTTTCGAGAAAATAAACTGTTAAAAACATTGAGGCCAACAGAATTCTGTTTTTCAGCCATAACTCCGATCATTAAAAGCTGAAAGGTCTTTCAAGGCACTACAAAGTATATGCTATTGTGCCTCGATAGAATATTTACAAATTAAACATGACGCCATAGCATGTAATGCTGCACCTTCAGTCAAAAAATTCACGCAAATTAAACAAAAAATAAGGCCTATAAGCCGTAAAACCGTTTCATTTCGGTAACGACACATGACGTCATATGACATGCATCTTTTCATTATGTAAGAAATTCGTAGTGACTTATATTCAGTCCAAATATCAGCTTTATAACTCATCTGGAAGCGATGTTATGCGTATTTGAAATTTAACGTTAATGGCTCGAATATTGGGTTCGCCATAGAACCTTTGCCATTATGGATTTAGAAAAACGGACACCTGGATGCCTAACTATAACGAAACTTACACATTCTGTTAAAAATGGACGTCATATAACGTCAAATGACGTTCACAGAATAAAAAGAAGTCGTAAAGACTAATATTCGGTTCAAATATAAGCTTTCTAATTCATCTGGAAGCGATTTTATACGTATTTAAAATTTGACGTCCATGGTTCGAATCTTGGATTCGCCATAGAACAATTGCCTTCTCGAATTTGGAAAACCGGACACCGGGATACAAACAATTAGAGCGTTACATATACATTCTATGAAATTTTGATGAAAATCGGTCCAGAAATAATGGCTGTAGACCGCATAAAATCTTTATGTCCTGAAGTCAAATCTGACGTTATATGATCTCACATAAATATGAAATACATTGCTTTCAAAAGCTCATGGATTGGTGTATATGGCATTAAATTTCCATGGTCCTGCACATTTTACAACATAATTAAATTAACGCGTAGATATTAGAAATTCTTTTTGACCTTATGACGTCAAATGATGTTCATCTTCACAGCATGTAAAGAACACTAGAAGATTTGTAATCTATTCAAATACCAAATATAAGCTTTCTGGAAGCGACTTTTTAGGTATTTGAAATTTGACGTCAATGGTTCGAATCTTGGATTCGCTATAAATCCTTTGCCTTTTCGGATTTGGAAAAACGGACGACAGGATGCACTACTAGAGCCTAACAAACTCTGTGAAATTTTGATGAAAATCGGTCCAGAAATAATGGCTGTAGACCGCGTACAAACGTTTTATGTCCTGACGTCAAATCTGTCGTTATATGACGTCATATGAATATGAAATTCATTGCATTCGAAAGCTCATGGTTTGAATATATGCCATTAAATTTTCATTGTTCTGGGCCATTGGCAACAACATATCGAAATTAACACAAATACATGAGGAAGAAATAACAAACAAGAATAATAAGAAGAAGAATAAGAATAGCTAGATTTCATTCGTTAATACGAATGATTAGACTTTCTGCTACATTTGTCAAACACTTAAAGCGAAAAATAGTAAAAGGATATCAAATTACTGCCTTTAACTTGTTTTTGTAGGGCCATAACTTCCACAAACTTTGACAAATAAACCGATTAACTTGGAGGATATGGCAAATGTAACTGAAAATCATTTTTTTAAATCAATTTCATTTAAATTGGCCTATTTCTATAAACTATGTAACAAAACAAATTTATTGAAAATGCTTACAATTCGATTGTCACAGTTCGGTCTAGTTTAAGAGGTTTTCAGCAATGATTGAACTTAACATTTTTCCCAAAATGGAAGTGATATTGTTCCATAGGATCAAATCTTGCACCTTCAGTAAAAATTCATGCAAATCAAACGTTTGCCTTATAAGGTTACATGGCGTCATATGACTTTCGTCTTTTCATAATGTAAAGAAGACTTGGAGACTTATATTGAAATTTGACCTCAATTTGGAAAAACGGACCCCGGTTGGCACAACTAGAGCGTAACATACACATTCTGTGAAATTTTGATGAAATCCGCCCAGAAATAATGGCTGTATACCACGTACAAACTTGTGTAGACAACGTCGTTTGATGTCATATGACGTCATAGGCATAAGGAAATCAATGAAATGAAATATCCAGTATCTTAAATATATGCATTAAATTTTTCATGCCCCTGGGACCCTTGCAATATATAATAATTAACGCGTAAATATCAGACAGAGGTATCTCCCTAATCAATGTTATGTACAAGATATTTTCCTGTATTATTAATGATCGACTCACAAAATGGTCGGAGGATTTAAATGTTATTGATGAATCACAGGCTGGTTTTCGGAAGGGGTATTCAATTATAGACAATGTCTTCTCTCTTCAGAGTATGGTGCAAAAGATATCTCAAAATCGGGTGGACGTTTTATGTTTTATATGTTGACTTTAAAAAAGCATTTGATCCCTTGGTACATTTTAAATTATTTACATGTTTAATGAAGAATGGTGTAAGAGGCAAAGTTCTAAAAGTTCTTGTTTCTATGTATGGAAATCTTAAATCCTATGTAAAAATTGATAAAAATAGATGTACGATGCTTTTAACTGTAATTCGGACAGACAAGGTGATTTGAGTTCGCCGATAATATTCAGCATATATATAAATGAACTATGTACCTATCTAAGGGAAAATTATAAAAAGGCATTTTTATAACGTCTGAAGTATCTGATATAATTAGTTTTTTTGTTTGCTGATGACGTTGCAAACTGTGCAGATACTGCAATAGACTTACAGCGGCAACTTAATCTTATATCTGAATTTTGTTTTAATTCTGGAATGTCAGTAAATT
>CM037780.1:631819-652824 GCA_021229015.1 Solen grandis | reverse complement strand
CTGGAACAGAGTCCGACCCTTGCATAAAACATCTGAGCGATTGAGCTAATTCCAAAACTGCTAAATAAGGGTGCAAATGAGAATATTTATAGGTAATTAACTGTTAAAAACAGCAGCGGCACTACACAATTCAAAAGTTCACATTTCACAATTTTACTTCATTAATTACACCAAACATTCATTTTACGGTTGCATATTAATAAGATATTCATTACGCATTACTTATCCTACACATCATGTAATAAACAAACAACCATGTATTATTACAAGCACAATACGATAAACACAATACAATGTCAACTGCCTAGACGGACAAGTAACGACCCAGCAAGCATCGAATATCGGACCGATATCGGACCAATATTGTTTTGTATATCGGACCAGTATCGGTTTTCAATATCAGGGCAACATCGTTTTTGCAAAGTGAATGCTATATCGGCCCGATATCTTTTTGAATATCAATCCGACATTGGACCGATATAGGACCAATATCAGTTTGCCAGTATTGGGTGGATATCAATATACCTATATCTGACCGATATAGGTGTGCCTTGATTGGACCTACATACATTTTCCAACAAATGGCCTTGCATAATGAACTTGTGAAGTGGTTGACAAATTACCAGACAATTTCTTGCTGAAAATAAGTTGGAACATTGATTCAATCATTGGCAACAGGGTTTATAAGTTAAATTAAATCTTTAATAAAATAAGACTCCAGTGACTTTTAAAGCAAAAAAAATTTGAAAAAAATCAATCATGCACTTGTGTGAGGAAAGTTTAAGAGTAAATGATGAGAACAAAATATATACACACATCTGTAATCAATAATATATTTAATATACAAACAGTGATAATCCATTTAGTGAATAAATAGTCTTTCAAATGGGCCTTGTTTGCAGTATGGCCTCAGTTTGCACATATCACATACGAATGTTGGAATTAAACTCAGTATTCCACTATAGAGCTAGTGTCTCTTTGTTGATATTTTGTGGATGCACAAAACACACTAAAAATCATCAAAGTCGTCTTTCAGATAATTACGGTGTATCCACTGTTTCCACCATCTCTGGAAAACTTTGGGGTTCTGGAGTCAAAAGTGAATGTTGCTTCTACTATGTGACTCCTTCCGGTATTTGGCCCCTCTTAAGCCAGTCCTTCAAGGCATCCTCACCTTCAGTGCTGGCGGTTTTTGTTGATACTTTTTTCTGTCCACATTCTGTTCAGGACACAAACAAAAGAGGTTGGTATAAACATCTTATTAGCTGCATCAAACTGACTATACAACACTTTTAATAATTTATTTAAAGGAAGAAGACATTTTTATTATCTTTTTTCATTTAACGAGATAGTAAATTGTATAGAATTATTGGTTTAGCAGCTTTAATTTGCTTTAAATTTTATAATTACAAAGCTATAGGAGTTGTAATAGCTTAGAAACTCTCTTAACAATGACAACGGTTTATTTCCAATACATGTTTGCTGACATGTGATACTTTCTTTGAATTGACAATTTCTTAGTATTGGTTTGAAAAAAAAAATCAACTTACTGTATCGAACGTTATTCAGCATCAAGTTTCCTCTTCTTTCCCGTGAAGGCATATCTCTCTAGCACTTTGCTTGAGATGTTTTCTTTCGGCAGGCGTTTCAATGCAGTTTTGAAGTTATGTCTACACAGCCTGCAAGGTGAAAGGAAAAGTAAACATCAATTCGAGAATATACAAACACTGGCATCCGGCTTATAATCCAATCTGTACTATATCAAGGGCGTGCCTGGGCTTACGCACTAACGCACGTGCGTACAATTGATTTGAAAAATCGAAAGTTTAAAAACGCCAAAAAACGCTATAAAAAACATCGCCTTACCAGGGTAAGGCATATATTTGCCCTCGTAATTAGATACAGAGAAATTTATTTTGAACGGATTTGCCTAGAACGATATTAAAAAATCATATCTATAAGCACAAACAGGCTAATTTACCGACAACATTAAGGTATATATTTTACGGTACGATACTTTCTTGATCAGCTCATATTTCCCCGCCTTTTTCATTTGTTCTAATAGTTATTAAAAATACATTCAATATGCCAACCTGTTAACTCAATGGTTACACATAGCTGAGATCGGACTAGGGCAATGTTCTGTAACATCTGCATGAAGGCTTAGATATTAATTATTTCATTTCTGCCATGATTCATGAAGAAAGTAAACGTAGCTAGGTATGCAACAACATGTATGTAAGCATAAACAGTGTTAAGATATAACTATTATATTATTTACTACAAAAAAAAATTTGTTATGAATTATATAAGCACTGAAACATCTTTATTGTTCTTATGCATGCGTATATGAGTCCTTAATTTGTGTTAAAATATTCGCGTTTTTGTATATTATTGACTAATTAAATGGCTCATGAAAAGAAAAAAAAACATGGCTCCAATTTTTCAAATATGGCTCATCCATTGGTTCCAACAAATCATAGCGCTGAAGGCACTGGAGTTGTGTGTGTCTCAAATTAAAGTATGATCTTGGTCGTGGGCTCTCATGCATTTAGGTTTCACCTTTTTTTTCCGTTTTTTTCGTCTCCAGTATTCTTATTTTTTCTTTTAAATAGTGTCTCTTTTATAAATATTTCTGTCTCCAAATCTTTCTCCTTTTCTTATCTCAGTCACTCTATCTCATCCGCGATTCCTTACCCGCTTTCAAAGTAACTAGCGACATTTTTGTCCATTGTCTTCTCTCATTACACGCTTTTTTTTCGACACACGAATAAAGGTAGACTATAGTGAAAGAAAAAATGAAGGTTTTACTAGTAAAGAAATGCAAAAGCTATAAAGAAGAAGAGACTTTGAAAAGGGGAGTAGCTTAAGAGCTGGATACAGTGAATGTAGCTTTTAGTTGAAGAGATAGAGATAGCCGGAGATGGGAAAAAGGAGACCATAGAGCAAGGGTATTTAAGATGGAATAGTAAAAAGAAAGAAGAAAGGTAAAATCTGTGCATGAGAGCCCACGACCAGGATCATGCTTTAAGTGAGACCTAAACCGTACAATGGTAAAGGCCGATCGAGTTCGCACCCGGCGAACGTTAGGGTATGTCTGCATTGTGCAGAAACTTACTTGGGTCTGACTGCCGTCTCACATATCCACACTTTATATACCCTAATTGTTATATCTTTCGAACGGGTTTTAAATTGGTTCTATACTTAGATTTATTAGTCTTTTCTGAAAGGACTGTATTTCTTTAAACATTAATTATTTCACTGAAATATGTTACATACTTTTTACCTTCCAGAAGCTCAACAAAATACAAATAACTAACTCAGTGTTTTCAAAACAGAACTTATTTTAGTATTTATATTTTTTCTAAAGAAAGGGAGTCGTTTTATTAACTAGACAAAGGACGGTGTTATAGGTGTTTTAAATCGGTTTACAATAAGGCTCCAAAGTTGGCCCAGTGGTAACGACTCTGTCTACAACTCCTCTCAGTATCACTCCACGTGGGTTCGTAGCTCGGAGGTGAAAAACAAAATATATATAAAAATGTCTACCAATTTAGTGCTAGATTATTATACCAGACTATTAATTTTATTGACTTTAAAACTTAATACCATAATCATTTCTGCATTTGAATTATTGGCTTCATTTTTATCGTTTTGAAAAGGACCTACAGTTAATCTATTGAGCTATTATTCAAGATTCATATCTCATTCAAGTTTTTTTTTTTAACTAAATGATTCAGTATTGAAGCAAACGCTAGAAAGGTTCAATTTCAATCCCGGGCGTATACTATAGTTTATAATCGCAATGTTTCGGACATGTAAACATATTTCGGGTACCCCAAATTTTTGGATAATAAGTTATTACAATGTCAGTATAAGAACGCTTAAAGACGTTCGCGACAGTTTCATCTTTCTTTTTTTCCCAACGTTTCGAATTTCATGACACATTTATTTTGAAACAAAAAGTACAAACAAACAGTATTTGCTTTAAACTTTATTCTTTCTGATGTAAAAACATTGATTTTTTTTTCTGATTTTTTCAATGAATACTTTTTTGGTACTCTCAGTCCATATACCGAGGTTATCCTAATGCATTAGTTAAAAATACTGCGCGTTTTTATCATATTTCATTATGATTTTACAGTTTTTGTATGTACTTATCACCCTTTAAAATGCTCCTACGGCGTTCCAGGGGCATTTTCCCCCGGGGAAGCATGCCCAAAGACCCACCCTAGCCATGGTGCGTATACCGAAATTGGGTCCAGGCACGCCATTTTATATTCATGTACTATGGAGACGAGGTAAACAACTCCCTCAATTGGCCCCTGAATATATGTCAAATTGGATAAGAATGTGTATACAAAATAAAACTCAACAGTGTTTATAAAAAAACAATACAAGATTGTGTATCAGTATATGAACATGTAGTACGATATCTCATACACAACAAGTTTTATTTCTTTATTTTTTTAAGTTAGGATGCAATCAAATTTTACGAAGTGACTGTCGCGAAAACTCATGACATAACAAAAAAAACAACAACTGCCTTATGCTAACATACATGCAAGAATAAAATATTAAAATCAAAAGGTCAGGTTTAAATGGTCATTTGTGTTTATACGTTAAATGGACTTACCCGGTTTAAGATGACCAAACATCTGAAGAAAATTCAAACTCAAAGAGCATGGTGGCATGGGAATGCAGTCAAAATCAAAACGAGGCTAATATTTGATTCAATATAAAATTGTTTCCTATTTACTTTTGAACCTACACACCAAGGAGAGTTACATCCTTTGTGAAAGTAATTTTTGATATCAGCCCGATATAGGACCGATATGTGGAAACGATCTGAATTTTATATAGACAAATCCTTGTTTATTTACACTTGCACAACAAGATATGCATATGTGCTGTTGATATTTACATTTGGATTCATGATACAATTTACTCTATGCTACTGGATCTGCAGGTTGGGATATCGGCTGTATATCGGCCCGATGTCGCAAACTGATATCAGTATACTGATATCGGCACGATATACCCATGCTTGCTGGGTCGATAAGTAGGTCATGACCTACTTGTATAAACATCATTAAAATACAAACATCTGACTAATTAACTAACTTATTATATATGATCAATCATACGCGAAACTATTTAAGACAAACACAATTTTGTTACCCCCAATCACATAGAAAAATATCGGTAACTGAAAATATTACAATCACAGCTTTAGGTTCGACTGCAATGCCAATTTGCACATGCGCCAACGGAAGTGAAAACCCATTTTATTTGGACATACTAATACATATACGGTACTTCTTTCGTTCTTTTTGATGCGTGTAAAAATGTCTATCTCTGTAATTTATATGTTAAGAGAACATGTACCATGTACTCGTCTGAAAAAAATCTGTTATTGTCTAACATGTCTTATATACTGCCATCTTTTATACAAGAATAATTATTAGAACTTGGCTGTCGTTTATATATAATGTATATGTGTTATTCCCCTTTCATCAAATCTTGTATATGTTTGTAATACTTTCCTCATACTATATGTGTACATACTTGAGAGAATAAAGTTTTCGTTCCTTCGTTCGTAATTAATAACAGTAATATATGTATATATATTGAATGCCGTCCAGAAAAGGGAAGGGAGGCACATAGGCTCGAAGTGTAACCGTTAAGTGCGAAATGATTCGCCCCATGAAACTTCTAGCCGCTGTGATTTATGTTCGCATATCGTACTGATAGCGCAAGTCATTTGTTCCTCTCATGTCTACCTGTGCTTACAGGTGTATTCAAATTAACTTACGGGCTATCCAATATATATTCTTTGACAATAGGTAGTCAATGGTTGACCTGGTTTACTAAAAAATACATGACTGGAAAATGCTGTCCATTAAATTGTATTGGAAAAAAATGCAAAAGTGCGTTCTACTCACGGCTTCTGTATTTATGTATTTATTGATTGATTTTTTTTACAGTATTTCAGTCATATAGCGACAAGTGGAGGAAGACCCCGAATGCACTGAGGCATCCAGGTAGAACCACCGACCTACGCAAGCAGCTTCCGAATGACCTGCCGGGACTCGAACCCACGCGGTGAGGGGCTGAGTGACTTTACCCCTCGGACACGGAGGCCCCTGTATTTATTGGAACCTTGCGTCCATTCTTATTGATTAATCCATGATTATCTTTATTTATGATTAGAGCACCATGTCCGGAGGCTGTGTTGTCATGATTGGACTGGGCCCAGCTGAGATGAGCGTGCCTGTACATGAAGCCATCATAAGGGAAGTAGACATCCGGGGATCTTTTGCTTATCTCGGCTGTTTCCCGGCAGCAATTGCGTTGATAGCGTCAGGTATATAAAACTGCCGCCCATCTACTAGTGTACATATTCTTATTCATTTTATTTTCGGTACATTCGGTGTCTTTATGAAAAATTCTCACTAGAGATTTGACCTTTCACCGATTGGAAATTTACTGAAATAGAATTTGGGGGATATATGATTCTTTTGTGGGTTCAACACAGAGTACTGCCATACAGTAATAATAATAATAATAATAATAATAACAATAATAATAATAATATCCTTATTTTTAGAGGATATCAATGGCAATGATCTAAACATTAATCACAGAGATCTTAAGACAAGTGGCCTGGTGTCACACTCAATCAAATTATCGTGTACGAGTATGCGTGAAATATCATTTTGCAATCACGAAATGATATATTACCAAAAAAAAAAGGAAAAAAATATTTCGTATAAAGGTACTGATTTTTCTTAATTTTACCTAGCCTATAATATTTCAAAATTACGATATGAAATAAATGTTCAAATAAAAATGTGAAATATTACATGAATGTAATACAGTATAAATGCATTCATGTATTCAGCAGATATAGATATAAAAAGATATTGAAAGACATAGAGTTTGCAAATATATCCAAAACTAAAGCACGACAAGAAGATTCATATTTCTTTAATTTACAGGCAAAATTGACGTGAAGCCGTTGGTCACGCATAAGTTTGATTTGAAGGAATTTGAGCAGGCCTTCGCAGTCACATCGAATGCAGAAGGTGTCAAGGGGCAGATTAAATGCGACTTGGACTGAATGTGGACCACTTAAGATGGTCGCATGAGAATGATATACACATGTATAGTAAAACTGCAAAATTTCGGGGAAAAAAGTGGGGGTTAGCATTCCTTGAAGATTGCGAGGCTCGGGCCAAAGTTATATATTAAGTTTCGTGGGGAATAATTTGAGTTTTTGTTTGTGCGACTAGAAAATATAAATTGGATTTTGGTGTGTCTTTTGGGTAATTTCGTTGATAAAACCCTACGAAATTCAAGGGAAAAAAACCAAAAAATTAATGATTCCCAAAATAAAGCAGATTCCTTTTACATTCCCATATAATTTGGGTTATGAAATTTTCGAATGTATGTGAATAATTTTTAGGAAATTTTTCATTTTGATCCGCACAAACTAATTTTTTTGTTGACTTTCATTGGTATAATCATTTTTCTTTTGAAGGGCTGATTTTTTAAAACGTCTGTTTGTTTGTTGGGTTTTTCTTTTTTGGGGATGGGTTTAGTCATTTGGAGACTATTTCTGGTGTGATACCACACCAGTCACATTATCCTGACACTCATTTTAAATTTGGGATCAATTATTCATATACAAAAGTAAATTTGTAAAACACAAATGTCTAATAAAATATATACTTTCTCAAAGTTTGCTAAGCACCATCAGCTATTTTCCCGTAGCGTTGCAGCTTAGACAAGCACTTTAAAGGGAAGCTACATTAAATTTTTCAAATTTTAAAAAAAATCTTGCTTTTATGCAAAAAGTATTGTTTATGTACCAAAATTACTACCAGTTTTTCAAGAAAACGCCCTTTTGGGTCCTAAATACTGGGGAAATTAAACATAATTAGAAAGTGCGAATTTTTAGAAAAAAAACCTTAAAATTTAAAGTCAGCTAAATTCAGAACTTTGATCTTCAAATATCCCCTGTTTTCTAAATGGGAAAACTTTGAAGGATATTTGTGACGAGTTGGCCGTTCATGGTCATTTTTTTCTTTATTTGGGCACAAATTTAACTTCCATTTATAAAAGCAATTTTTTGCAAAAACCCCACAAACACACACACACACTTTTGTGAATTTTGCAAATAAAGACAAAATTGGCTAAATCGTTTAACTCATTTTTGAGTCCCTTTTCTATCATTTTGACAAAAACTATGCGTAAAATTGATTGTCAAACTAACGCTTTTCTTTCAGGTACATATCATTACATTCAACATGTAACTCTATGGGAAAATAGCGGGTGGGCTTTTGCAAAATTTGAGGGGAGTGAAAATTTTCATCTTATATACCTTCTAAAGAAAAATTAAAAAAACTAACGGTAAAAAAAAATATAATCAAAAAATCACTTTTTTTTTGTTTTGTTTTTTTTTTTCCTCTATAAGGGCCCGTTTTGTCAATTCAACAAGTCCTTTTCTGCATGTCCTAACATTTTCATTCATATTTACAACAGTGAATATAAATGTTGAATAAAACCTATATTTACAGTTGGGTTTTTTTAAGAAAAAAATTTGGGTTTCAATTCGAGGTTTCGAGGACCCTGACCTCCCCATCCGGGGCGGACGCCCCTAACCACACAGCTACGGGGACCGGGTCTGACTGTGATGTGGTAATAGCTTTTTTCCCAAATGTTTAAAATCACCTATTTTTTCAAAAAAGGGGGAATATTTTTTTTGGGTTAAATATGTAAAAAAATTTTTTTGCCAACTGATTTCAAAATTTTCAAATGTAGCTAAGAAAAATGTACCAAAATTTACGTGAAAAAATTTAATCTTCGGGGGAACTAACTTTCGTCGTTTCGGGGTGGTTTTTTTCCACGTTTATTAACACACAAAAAACCCAACAACAACAACAAAACAACAAAAACAAAAACATCTCTTTTATGGGGAATTTTAAAGGTTTTTGGAACATAAAACCACGAATAAATGCCCCCAAAAGAATTTCCCTCAGGTACATAATTAAGGGGAAATTTTTAATGAAAGCGAAAATTAAGGGTTTTTTAAAGTATATTTTAAATAATTAGAAAACTCGCTAAAATTTTAACATTTTTCTCCAATCAAGATCTCCCAAAAAAATTAATTTTAAACGACATATCCTCCAAATCCGGAGTAGTTTTTTATAAATTTTAAAAGGAATGACCCTTAGGGGGTAAAAAAAATTTGAAAAATTTTTTTCCCGATAAAAACCAAGATGGCCCCAGAGTTTTAAAAAATAAAAAATTTTTTTAAAAAAATTTTTCCCCAAAAAAGTTTTTAAATTTTAAAAATTTAAATTTGTATTAAAAAAATTTTTGTTAAATTTCTTTCCAGCCGGGGCCAACCAATGGCCCCCGGAGCAAAATTTTTTGGTTAATTTTTAAAAATTTCCCCAAAATTGTGAGCAGTTTTTGGGGTAAAAATTTTACGGGAATTAAAATTTAGGGGGGAAAAGAAAAAAATAAAATCATTGGATCCGCCAACCAAAGGGCCACCAAACTAAAAATTTTAAAAATTTTAATTATTTTAAAAAAAATTTATTTTTTTTTCCCCTTACTTAAGCATTTTCTTTTCTAGCTTAATTCACGGACATTTGGGGCCATCAGGCCCTCTTTTTTCCTCCCATCTTCTATTAAATTATTTTACCCCCGGGGGCTGGGCAAATTTTGACCCCGGGGCCTGTTTTGAAAAAAACCTGGTAGGGGTTCCACTAGGCAATGTTACACACCAAAAATCTAGGGTCTAGGGCCTTTGCAGGGTTTTTTAGAAAAAGATTTTTTAAATTTTGGGATTTTTAAAATTTATTTTAAGCTCATGTGGGGTTTTTTCAACCCTTCAAAATAATTTGGGGAAAAATTTTTGAAAAGGGGATAATTTAAGGGGTATTTCCTTTAAGTTTGGTCAAAATCCATTCAGGGGTTTTGGGAAAAAATGCTGTTTGATGGGTATTGTTGAAGCCGGACGCACGGAAGGATTTTCGTCTGCCAAAAAAAAAGGGGATCAGAAAAACTCACCTGGGGAACTTTGCTCAGGGCACTAAAAAAACAGCCAACACTAAGTAAAATCAATAAGTCCCAAACTTTGTTTGGGAGACTTAATTTCCGGGAGTCAATCATTTTAAGGGCCCCTTTTTACAGGAAACAAAAATTTTTTTTGGGAATGTCGTATAAATTCTCCATTGGGTCCCCAAAAAAAAATTTTCCTTTTTTTAATTTTTTTTTACAGAGCTTTTAGGCAACCCCTAGGGGTCAAAATTTTAAAAATCAACTTTAAATTTTTCAATTATGGTAGAAATCATGAGGGGAACCCTTTGTGCTAAATGAAAAAAAATTCTGGGTATTTTCATAGAAAATTTTTTTTTTTTTAAATTTTCTATAAGGATAAAAAAACTTGGGTTAGGGGTAAAAAATTTTTCAAGGGAAACTTTTTAATTTAAATTTTTTGGGAAAAATTTTTTTTGGGGGACCCGTTTGCAAAATAAAATTAAATTTTTTAAACTTTTCACAAAAATTTTTAAATTTTCGATAAAGATTTTATAAAAAATTTAAAACTTCAAGCATGGGGCTTTTTTTTTTTGGTTTTTCAGGGGTTTTTTCCGACAGTCATTTTTCGTAAAATTTGATTGCATCCTAACTTAAGAAAAAAAGAAATAAAACTTTTTGTGATGAGATTCGTACTACATTTTCATATACGTACAAAATCTTGTATTTTTTTTTTTATAAACACTTTTGAGTTTTATTTGTATACACATTCTTACCCAAAATTTGACATATATTCGGGGGCCAATTGAGGAGTTTTTCCTCTCTCCATAGTACATAATATACAAGGCGTGCCGGGCCCCAAATTTTGGGTTACCACCAGGGCTAGGGGGGGTTTTTGGGGCATGTTTCCCCGGGGAAAATCCCCGGGAACGCCGTAGGACATTTTAAAGGGTGATAAGTCATACAAAAATTTAAAAATCATAAGAAATATAAAAAAAAACGCCAGTATTTTAACTAATGCATTGGATAACACTACCTGGGTAATGGACGAGAGTACCAAAAAGGTATTCATGAAAAAAAAAAAAAAAAAAAATCAATGTTTTTACATCAGAAAGAATAAAGTTAAAACAAATACTGTTTGTTTGTACTTTTTGTTTCAAAATAACGGTTCATGAAATTCTAACTTTTGGGGAAAAAAAGAAAGATGAAACTTCGCGATCGTTTTTAACTTCTTATACTGACTTGGAAAACTTATTACCAAAAATTTTTGGGGGTACCCGAAATATTTTACATGCCCGAAACTTGCGATTATAAACTATAGTATACGCCCCGGATTGAAATTGAACCTTTCTAGCGTTTTCTTCAATACGAATCATTTTTAAAAAAAAAAAAAAATTTGAATGAGATATGAATCTTTAAAAAAGCTCAATAGATTAACTGTAGGTCCTTTTCAAAACAAAAAATGAAGCCAAAATTCAAATCAGAAATGATTTGGTATTAAATTTTAAAGTCATAAAATTAATATCTGGGATTTTAACTGCACTAAATTGGTAGACTTTTTTTTTCACCCCCGATTACGAACCCCGGGAGTATACGGAGGGGTTTAGACGAGTCGTTACCACTGGCCAAATTTGGGGCCTTATTGTAAACCGATTTAAAACACCTATAACACTGTCCCCCCCTTTGTCTAGTTAATAAAACGACTCCCTTTCTTAGAAAAAAAATAAATACAAAAAAACTCTTTTTTGAAAACACGAGTTTTTATTTGTATTTTTTTGACTTCTGGAAGGAAAAAACTTTGAAGTAACAATTTCAGTGAAATAATTAATGTTCAAAGAAATCAGTCATTTTCAGAAAAGACAATAAATCTAAATATAGAACCAATTTAAAACCCGGCAAAGATTACAATTTGGGGAATAAAGTGTGGATTATGTGGCGCAGCAGACCCAAGTAAGTTTCCACAATGCAACATACCCAACGTTCGCCGGTGCGAACTCGATCGCCCCCTTACCATTGACGGTTTAGGGCTCACAAAGCAATCCTGGTCGTGGCTCTCATGCACAGATTTTTCCTTTCTTTTTTCTTTTTACTATTTCCCTCTTAAATACCCTTTCTCTATGTCCCCTTTCCCACTCCGGGTATCTTATCTCTTCAAAAAAAGCTACATTCACTGTATCCGCTCTTTAAACTACCCCCCTTTTCAAAGTCTCTTCCTCTTTTAGCTCTTTCATTTCTTTACTAGTAAAACCTCCATTTTTCTTTCACTATAGTCTACCTTTATTCGGTTTCAAAAAAAAGGGCGTGTAATGAGAGAAGACAAAAATTCGCTAGTTACTTTGAAAGGGGGAAAGGGAAATCGCGGATAAATTTTTAAAAAAGTGACCGAGAAAAGAAAAGGAGAAAGATTTGGAGACAAAATATTTAATAAAAGAGACACTATAAAAAAGAAAAATAAAAAATACGGAGACAAAAAATAAACGAGAAAAAAAAAGGTGAAACCTAAATGCATGAGAGCCCACGACCAAGACATGCTTTAATTTGAGACAAAACCCATCTCCAGTGCCTTAAAGCGCTATGATTTGTTGGAACCAATGGTGACCCAAATTTTGAAAAATTGGAGCCATTTTTTTTTTTTTCCCTTTTCAGACCATTTAATTAGTCAATAATATACAAAAACGCGAATATTTTAACAAAAATTAAGGACTCATATAGCAGGCATAACAACAATAAAGATGTTTCATGCTTATATTATTCAAAACCCAACTTTTTTTCTCAAAAAGTTGATACAATTTTTAAAATTTGTTTTTGTAGTAAAAAATTTATAATAGTTATTTCTTAACACTTTTCATGCTTACATACATGTTGTTGCATACCTAGCTACGTTTACTTTCTTCATGAATCAGGGCAAAAAAGAAATAATTAATATCTAAGCCTTCATGCAGATGTTACAGAACATTGCCCTATCCGATCTCAGCTAAGGGAAAACCTTTGATTTAACAGGTTGGCATATTGTTGTATTTTTAATTACTATTAGAAACATGAAAAAGGCGGGGAAATATGAGCTGATCAAGAAAGAATCGTACCGAAAAATATATACCTTAATGTTGTGGGAAAATTTAAGCCTGTTTGTGTTTTTTAGATATGTTTTTTGAAATATCGTTCTAGGCAAATCCGTTCAAAAAAAATTTTTCTCTGTATCTAATTACAAGGAAAAATTATCCCTTAACCCTGGTAAGGCGATTTTTTTATAGCTTTTTTTTTTGGCTTTTTTAAAAAACTTTCGTTTTTTCACGCCCAATATAGGTAAATTGGGAAATTATAAGCCATCCCAAAGTGTTTGTATATTCACGAATTGATGTTTACTTTTCCTTTCACCTTGCAGGCTGTGTGGACAAAACTTCAAAACTGCATTGAAACGCCTGCCGAAAAAAACTTCCAAGCAAAGTGCTAGAGAGAATCCCTTTTCACGGGAAAGAAAGGAAACTTGATGCTGAAAAAACGTTCGATACAGTAATTTTTTTTTTTTTCAAACCAATACAAAAATTTTGCCCAATTCAAAAAAGTATCACGGGCAGCAAACATGTTTTTTAAAAATAAACCTTTGCCCATTTTTTAAAGATTTTTCGGAGCTATTCAACTCCTTTTATTTTTGTAGAAAATTTAAAAGCTGCTAAACCAATAATTCATACCAATTTACTATCTCGTTAAATAAAAAAAAATAATAAAAATGTCTTTTTCCTTTAAATAAATTATTAAAAGTTTGGTATATAAATTTGATGCAGCTAAAAGGGGTTTATATCAACCTCTTTTGTTTGTGTCCTGAACAAATGTGGACAGAAAAAAGTTTTCAACCCAAAAAACCCCCAGCACTGAAGGGGAGGATCCTTTAAGGACCCGGCTTAAGAGGGCCCCAAAAACCGGAAGGAGTCCAAAATAGTAAAGCAAAAAATTCACTTTTTACTCCAAAAACCCCAAAATTTTCCAGAGATGGGGGGAAACCCTGGGTATACCATAATTTTTCTAAAGACGTTTTTTTATGTTTTTTAGTGTGGTTTTTCATCCACAAAAAACAACAAAGAACACTAGCTCTATATGGAATAGTGAGTTTAATTCCAACATTCGTATTATATTGCAAACTGAGGCCATACTGCAAACAAGGGCCCTTTTGGGAAAACATTTATTCACTAAATGGATTATTACTGTTTTTTAATTAAATATATTTTGATTACAGATTGTGGATATATTTTGTTCTCATCATTTACTCTTAAACTTTCCTCACACAATGCATGATTATTTTTTTAATTTTTTCTTTGCTTTAAAAGTCAAATGGGGTCTTATTTTATTAAAAAATTTTAAATTTTAAATTTTAAACCTGTTGCCAATGATTTGAATCAATGTTCAATATTTTCAGCAAAAAATTGTCTGGTAATTTGTCAACCCTTCACCAATTTTATTATTAAGGCCCTTTTTTGGGAAAAGTATGTAGGTCCAATCAAGGCACACCAATCGGTCAGATATAGGTATTTGATATCCACCCAATAGGCAAACTGATATTTTGGGCCCCATTCGGTCCCCAAAGTCGGATTGAAATTCAAAAAAATATCGGGCCCATATAGCATTCACTTTGCAAAAACGTTTTTGCCCCGTTTTTGAAAAACCCATATTTGGGCCCATATACAAAACAATATTGGTCCGATATTTGGGCCGTATTCGATGCTTGCTGGGTTTTGGGTTTTTTTTTTTTTATGCTGAAAATAACAGACTCTGTTAAATAAATGATATTTATTCATTTCACTTTAAAAGCACTGAAATAACAAACATATAAAAACATACTTAAAGTCGTTCCGGGCGTGTTTTTTTTGTGGAAAAAATAAACCCCCGGGGACTGGGTTTGACTGGGACCTGGGTTGAGGTTGGGCAAAAAATACAAATAGGGGCTTTTTTAATTCAGGAAAGGAGTATTTATTTAAAATATTGGATTTGAAAATAAACTCTCAACACCAAAAATAACATTCACAAATTTTATTTTTTTTATATACACAGATGGTTACGAAAATTTGGATTTTATATCCAAAAACTGACAAATGTTAATAAAAATATATTTTTGATACAATAAAAATAGAAAAACTAACTTCAAATTTTGATTACACAAATAAATCTACTTGAATTATGATTATATCTGATTAAAGTATGAGGTAAAATCAAGGTTTCAGCCTAATGACAAATATTGACAAATATTGACAATACCAAATTTTACCAATAACAATAATTACCAATATTCTCCCTACACTGTATTTATATAAACTTAAAAACAAAGTACTGCCTTTTCCCTAACGATTACCAAAAATATCCAACAAGCTACCACGTGGGTAAACTATGTCGATCTAGGTTTTACTAGATCGAGTTTACATGTGGGTTTATAAAGTTGGAGAATAAGATTTTGAATAGTGCCAAGATTAGCCAACTAGTTTTATTATAATGTTTAAGAAAATACAATTTCTACTAAAATATTTAATTTTTTGGTTCATATTTGATAATGGGGACTCATTGGTATACTTTTACCAAGCATAAGAGGTACACATCTCTTCCATATTGCTGGTCCTTCCTTAAAAGGAAGATCACTGTTTGTATACAGTCTGAGAGTCTAATCTACTCTGATTCAAAATACGCGCCGCCGAACTTTTATAGTAAGGTATGACATCATAACTGCGCGTGAGCTCGACGTCATCCTTATTACAAATAGTTAAATATAGGGAAAAACACCGAGTATTCCAAACAAACTAAAGGCATTTTCAATGAAGAAAACAAAGTAATACAAATGAAATATCATACAAAATGGCTGACTGTGGAAAGAAAGTGAAATGTCAAACATACAAATAAGGCAAATATTCAGGGTCAAAGTGCACAATGGTGAAATTTATATTAGCAATAGAGATGGTACATTCTTTTTATCATAAACATCTGGATTTCAATCATATTATGCCATATTCTCTTTAGGAAAGGTAAGTACTGTTTGTTTAACAAAAGTTGTTGTTGAAATAAGTTTACTGATTTATGAAAACAATGAAATGAGAGGTTTAACATAGTATAATACAAACATATCATTTACTAGCTTTGTTAATGTATGAAAGTAATGCTTGCCGGCATTACAATTACATATATTGTTTTGAACCGAAATGATCCTGTTATCATTTCAGTATACTTGACTGTTTTTGTATTATTTATTAAATACAACAATATTTTTAAATTAATGTTCAACTTTCCAGGTAATTGAATAATACAACAATGTTATACTATCATCACTTATGCAAATATATATAAATATTCCTCAATATATTTCCCTTTTTCAAGAATAATGCAATATATATTCAGTATTAAACATAGCAGATGTGTGTAAATATGCTATCAAATTACAGTTTGCTTTATACCCTTTAAGAATTTATTTCACATTAAAACTGTAATATATCGTGTTTAATAGCTTCAACTCTGATTATTTTGCAGGGGAAAAGAATTCCGGAAAGCTTTTAAGAAACTGAAAACACTTCCTGCAATATTTACAGATGTTCCATTTGTAGCATTAAGTGGAACACTGACTTGCTACCAAATAAAGACATTACCTGACATACTTGGACTTACTAACCCTGCTATCATACAAGAAAGTCCAGATCGCAGAAATATCTTCCTTGAGAAAATTGAGAAGGTTAAAAGCGATGATGTTAGTGTGATATATGAAGATATATATTTAAAAGAATGTGACCAACTTCATAAAAATCCACATAGCTATCCAGTTACTTTACTTTTTATGCCTTTGTTTTACATAAGTCAAGCAGCTGCTTATCTGAGATACCTATTTAGAATATGTGACATAAAGACCTCATGTTATGCTGTGCTATTTTCCAAACAGGACAAAGAAGTAATAAAAGCAACAATTGATGATCTACATGAAGATAATCCCAGAATAAGATTAGTTTTGACTTCCTCAGTAGCAGGAATGGGATTTGACCCCCAAGTGTGGTGAGAATTATACATGCAAAGCCTCCCCGCAATATCTCACAGTATTTACAAGAAATTGGGAGAGCAGGCAGAAGAGGCCAAAGTAGTACAGCTACTTTATACTATAACAAAAGGGACACGGCAAAAAATTTGCCAGGTATCCAAGATGACATAGTTGAGTATTGTTACACCAATAATAGAGGTCTACGCGAAATACTTTTGAAAACATTTGCATTTATCAAATCATCTGACATTCCTGCAGAAAAATGTTGTTCATTTTGTTTGAACAAGGATATGTCAAATTTAGATGAGGCTAAATCATTTGATGATTAACAGTTATATCCCTAAATTACAAAGGATTAATTATTTGTACATTAACAATAAGAATGTCTCATTCAAAGATTCATTTATAAAATTAACATTCATTCAACCACATACAGCTACATTAGCATGAGCTATCATCCTCATAATATACATTCATTCATCATCATCTTCATCACAATCATCATTTTCTCCAACAACAAAATCATCATCATCATCATCATCACCACAACCTCCATCACCATTTAAAGTCAAGTATAATCATCATCAAATAAACACTATTAATATCATTTTCATCATCAAATTATCGATTTCAAACACGTTTAACAGTAATTGGCATCATTGTAATGAAAAAATCATCACCATCAATGTTTATGACTTAAACTTTGTAGTCTCTGTTCTTTGTTGCCCTACATTGACTCTAAATTTGTTTGAAACACAAATAGGTTTTCAACTGTTGACAATAATGAATTACAGACGGATAATACTTCTGTCTATTTGCATGTGTGTTAACAACATGTAAGTGGGCATTGTCATTTATGAAACACAATAGTGGCATATGAGGGTAGGTAGGAGCCTGAATTTTTTTGTTCAAGCCATATTTTACATATTTTATATGATTATTCTAAGCTGCTAAGATTTGTTGCGCATTTCCAAGATGCATAGTGATATTATAACCACTCTATTTAATGAGTGAAATATTATTAGATTGTACATGATAATCAAATAGAGTCTGATATATAATAGTTTATGTATTTCCAAGATGCATAGTGATATTATAACCACTCTATTTAGATCTGAAAATGAGAATGCATTTTTTTTCCAAAAAATTTTTAAAAAGTCCAGTTTTTTTTTTCTTTTTATGTTTGAAATTAATGACTGATTGACACCTCTTTTTTCAAATAGATGAAAAAACATGTTTTAAAATTAATAAATTTTGATAGTTTGACAATTAACGCTTAACATTTAATTTAAAAGGTTTCTTTGAAACAGGTCTTTTTCCCAATCCCTTTTAAAAAATTTTTTTCTAAAAAATTAAAAAAAAAAAATTTTACAATTTTTTCTCAGAGAAGTTAAAAAATTTTTAATGGGAAACCAAAAAATTATTTTTTAAAAAAAATTTAAAAAGGGATGCTTGTGTTTCTTTTTTTTTTTTTTTTTTTTTTTTGCCCAAAAGGGACAGTTTTACCATTTAATGAGAAAAAACCCTTTAAAAATTTACTTCAATATTTGGGTTTTTATTTTGGGCTTTCCACCCATATTTACTTCGGGCCCAACTCAGAAACCCTTTGCACTCCCTTTAGGCCAAGATAAATTTTACAAAAGTGCATGCAAAAACATGGCTAAATACTTTATTAATTAATATACAACTTCTTTTCATTTTTATAATAGTATTCTTTCATTTTAAATCATCTCTGAATATATACATATTTCTACATGAATACGTATATAAGTTCAAAAACTAATATCCATAACAATACAATTTTCATTTTTTTTTTTAAAACAATGACAATTAATATGGGAGTGAGACTATATCTAAAAAGGGAATAAAAACAGGGTTTAAAATCACTAAGTGATAAGTCGTTTTCACAAATTTCACCCTAAGATAATTAAAAGAATATAATTAGTTGTCCCAATAATGATGCACGTTAAAGGCCATACATTTCATTTTTTGATTTAACTGTCATCAAAAATTTTCCCTGGGTCAATTTTCCTTTGCATTACAGGGGTTTTTGTCCAAAATAAAGTTTTGGGAAAAAACCCTGTCTGATTGTTTTTGAAATCTTCATTTTTAATTTCTTCATTATTGATGAACTAAGAATATTGGGATGTTTTCCCTTTCAGTTTTTAGAAAAGGTTTCAGCCCCGGGAAAGGATGCACTAATTAATTGTTCATCTTTCTCTGCCTTTGGAATGGGGTGTTTTGTTCCAGATTTTTTTTAAGTTTTTTGATAAATTTAATATTATCACAAATTAAAAGCAACAGTATCCATTCACCCCAATGACCCTCCCCGGTGGATTAGTGGTTAGAGTGTCAGCCTCGGAAGAAAAGGTCGTTGGTTCGATCCCAGGTCGAAACACCCAAAATCGTAAAAAATGGGACTTTTTATAGTCCCTTGCTTGGTGCGCAGCAAAAAATGGTAGTTCCAGGACTGGTTGGGCGTAGTGTCGGATAATGTGACTCGTGTGGGATCAAGCCACATGTATACGGGGATGATACTGGGGGTTTTGGCAGGGTTATATCTGTTCAAGCAGACATTGTCTCAAAATGACTAAAATAATATCAATGGGATGTTAAACACAACAAAAAACAAATATTCACAAAAGTAAAAACGCAATTGTTTTAAGCTTTGGGAAAAAATGCAGTCAAAGACAAAATTTTTAAATTTTTTTAATTTTTTTATAGTTAACACTAGCCTTTTCATTTTAATATTTGTCAATCAACATTAAAAAGAAATATCTAAAAAAAAATATGTAAAAAAATTCCGAACTTCTTGACAGCGAAAGTGCTTGGAATGTAAATTTAATGTCAATTTTAAAATGATGAATCAAAGTCTTTTAAAAATTTCCCCTTTTTAGCTTTAAATTTTTCAATCACATTAGATTATATTTTCAAAAAAATACTAAGCTTTAATTTTTTATGGATGTAAAAAGAAAAATAATTACCGGATTTGAAAAAATTTCCTCCACAATATTTTCAATTTAGTGATATTTTTTCACCTTCTATATCACAATGCTTTCAGCGGATAAAGGGAGAAAGTGTATTTGACAATTTTCCCGGGGATTTTTATCAAAAAGGGTTTTTTAGTATTTTTGGGAAAACTGTATTCATGGTCCAAAAATTTACAATTACAGCAGGGCAAAGGGGGAATATGAGAACTAAGGGGACATGAAATCGACCCTTTTGATGCCCCTGCATTTTTGGGAAAGGGAGATAACAATGGTAAAGTTTTTCCTTTTTTTTAATTTTTTTATTGTTCTAAAAAAAGCTGGTGGGCAGTTTAAATTTGGGAGTTAAAGGACTACTTGGGGCATGCGTTTTAAAAAAGCTGTGGGGTTCCTTGGGTTTTCAATTACAGAAAATTTTTTCATTTAAAGTCTTAACTTTAAATTTTAGGTTGTTCCCATTTTATCAAAACAAGACCGGGCAAATCCCAAAAAACTCTATTATTTAGAACTTTTTTCCCAAAATTTTCACTGTATAAAAATGATATCTGTTCAATAATACCCTGCGAGTTTTTTTCCATTAAACTATAGAAAAGTTTCGGTTGCATAAAATGCAAATTTTTCCCGGGACCCTTTTTTTTGGGAGTAACTTTTAATTCAGGGACGAAAACTGATGAGGGTTTAAACTTTGGAGGCCATATGAATGAAAAACTTAAAAAAAAAAACAGAAACAACAAATGGGGCCCTACTAAGAAAAAACTATTAAACAAGATTTCCGGCAAGAGATACGACGAACATAGAGGGCATTTGGATTTGCTTTTTAAATTGTAAAACGCCCCCGTCAATATTGAAAAAAAAAAAGATCAAAACTGGTTAAAGTCAAAACAATACATTTTAAAAATCAGGGGAAACGATCGCTAGTAACCGTAGGGAAAGCACCTATTCAATAAAAACAGTAGAAATTCGCCTTTGAC
>CM037780.1:609753-631719 GCA_021229015.1 Solen grandis | reverse complement strand
ATGAAGCCATCATAAGGGAAGTAGACATCCGGGGATCTTTTGCTTATCTCGGCTGTTTCCCGGCAGCAATTGCGTTGATAGCGTCAGGTATATAAAACTGCCGCCCATCTACTAGTGTACATATTCTTATTCATTTTATTTTCGGTACATTCGGTGTCTTTATGAAAAATTCTCACTAGAGATTTGACCTTTCACCGATTGGAAATTTACTGAAATAGAATTTGGGGGATATATGATTCTTTTGTGGGTTCAACACAGAGTACTGCCATACAGTAATAATAATAATAATAATAATAATAACAATAATAATAATAATATCCTTATTTTTAGAGGATATCAATGGCAATGATCTAAACATTAATCACAGAGATCTTAAGACAAGTGGCCTGGTGTCACACTCAATCAAATTATCGTGTACGAGTATGCGTGAAATATCATTTTGCAATCACGAAATGATATATTACCAAAAAAAAAAGGAAAAAAATATTTCGTATAAAGGTACTGATTTTTCTTAATATTTACCTAGCCAATAATATTTCAAAATTACGATATGAAATAAATGTTCAAATAAAAATGTGAAATATTACATGAATGTAATACAGTATAAATGCATTCATGTATTCAGCAGATATAGATATAAAAAGATATTGAAAGACATAGAGTTTGCAAATATATCCAAAACTAAAGCACGACAAGAAGATTCATATTTCTTTAATTTACAGGCAAAATTGACGTGAAGCCGTTGGTCACGCATAAGTTTGATTTGAAGGAATTTGAGCAGGCCTTCGCAGTCACATCGAATGCAGAAGGTGTCAAGGTGCAGATTAAATGCGACTTGGACTGAATGTGGACCACTTAAGATGGTCGCATGAGAATGATATACACATGTATAGTAAAACTGCAAAATTTCGAGGAAAAAAGTGGGAGTTAGCATTCCTTGAAAGATTGCGAGGCTCGGGCCAAAGTTATATATTAAGTTTCGTGGAGAATAATTTGAGTTTGTGTTTGTGCGACTATGAATATATATTTCGGATTTCGGTGTGTCTTTCGGATAATTTCGTTGATAAAACCATCTACGAAATTCAAGAAAATAACCAAGAAAATTAATGATTCCATAGTATGCAGATTCCTTTGACATCTCCCATATATTGGATTATGATATTACGAATGTATGTGAATATTTATAGGAAATTATTCATTATGATCCGCACAAACTAATTTGTGTTGACTTTCATTTGGTATAATCATGTTTTCTTTTGAAGGTCTGATTTATAGACGTCTGTTTGTTTGTTGGGTTTGCTTGTTTGGCAGTGTTCAGTCATTTGGAGACTATTTCTGGTGTGATACCACACCATGTCACATTATCCTGACACTCAGTATAAATGGTATCAATTATTCATATACAAATGTATTCGTAAAACACAAATGTCTAATAAATATATACTACTCAAAGTTTGCTAAGCACCATCAGCTATTTTCCCGTAGCGTTGCATGCTTAGACAAGCGACTTTAAAGGCATGCTACATTAAATTTTACATTAAAACAAATATTGCTTTTATGCAGAAGTATTGTCTATGTACCAAACTTACTACCAGTTACAAGAAATAAGCCTTCCGGATCCTAAATACTAAAATTAATCATAATTAGAAAGTGCGAATTTTTAGAAAACACCTTAAAATTTAAAGTCAGCTAAATCCAGAACTTTGATCTTCAAATATTTCTGTTTTCTAAATGAAATACTTTTAAGGATATTTGTGACGATGTTGGCCTGTTCATGGTCATTTTTTTCTTTATTGGTCACAAGATTTAACTTCCATTTATAAAATGCAATTTCTTGCAAAAACACACACACACACACACACACTTTTGTGAATTTTGCAAATAATGACAGGAATTGGCTAAATCGTTGTAACTCATTTTTGAGTCTCTTTTCTATCATTTTGACAAAAACTATGCGTAAAATTGATTGTCAGCTAACGCTTTTCTTTCAGGTACATATCATTACATTCAACATGTAACTCTATGGGAAAATAGCGGGTGGTGCTTAGCAAACTTTGAGTAGTGTAATTAACATCTTATATAGCATGCTACGATTATAAACTAACGGTATATAAAATATAATCAAATAATCACTTTGTCTTGTTTTGTTTTTCTTTTCCTCTATAAGGACAGTTTTGTCAATTGCAACAAGTCTTGTCTGCATGTCCTAACATTTTCATTCATATTTACAACAGTGAATATAAATGTTGAATAAAACCTATATTTACAGTTGGTTTTAATAAGATAGAATGGTTACAATTCGAGGTTTCGAGGTTGAAATTATGATTTTATTAGACATTAAAACATTCACGAGGTGGGCTTATTTGTCATTTCCCACCGGTAAAACACCATAACCGAACATTATGTTACTCCATTATCCGGAGTCATCCGCATAATAAGAACTTTTGGGGGTGGTTTTACGTCCCACCGACAGTATTTCAGTCATTTTTAGGGACATCATTAGTGCTGTCACACTGCAGTATAACGCTGAAAACAAGTGACTCGATACCACATATAGTCAGTTGACCCTTACATCGGGCCAACCAGTCATAAAATTAGTCTTATATGCTGAGCGACAAGCAAGACGCTATACCAGTACCCTTTTTAAGACATTATGTTGTCAAGACCGGGGATCGGACCCATGACCTCCCAGTCCGGGGCGGACGCTCTAACCACACAGCTACTGGGACCAGTCTGACTGTGATGTGGTATATAGCGTTTTTCCCAAATGTTTACAATCACCTATTGATGGACAATAAGAGGGAATATACATTTGTAAATATGTAAAAGATTTTTTGCCAACTGATTTCAGAAATTTTCAAATGTAGCTAAGAAAAATAGTACCAATAATTTACTGTGAAATAATTAATCTTCGGTGGACACTAACTTTCGTCGATTTCGTGGTGGCTTTTTTCCACGATTATTAATCTACACGAAAAAACAACAACAACAACAAAACAACAACAACAAAAACAGTCTCTTTTATAGAACTTACGTTTTCTGGAACATAGATCCACGAATAAATGTACCCACGAATTTCCCTCAGGTACATAATTAACGAAATTTAATGCCAGCGAAAATTAATGGTTTTACAGTATAGTCTTAATCCAATCAGAAGACTCGCTGATAATGTTAACATTCTGGTCTGCCAATCAAGATGGCTACCAGAGCCAAAAATAATCTTTAAACGACATATCCTCCGAAATCGCTGAGTAGATTTTTATGAAATTTTACAGGAATGATCCTTAGGTGGTACAGAGCAAAAATAGCTAAAATCATTCCGATCCGCCAACCAAGATGGCCGCCAGAGCTAAAAATAGAAAAATCTTTAAACGACATCTCCTAAACGGCCAAGCAGATTTTAATGACATTCAACAGGAATGATCATTGGGTGATACTTCACAAAAATAGCTTAAATCTTTCCAGTCCGCCAACCAGGATGGCCGCCGGAGCTAAAGCAGATTTTGATGAAATTTTACAGGAATGATCCTTAGGTGGTACAGAGCAAAACTAGCTAAAATCATTCCGATCCGCCAACCAAGATGGCCACCAGAACTAAAAATATAAAAAATTTAATTACTTTATAATTTATTATGTGTATTTTCTTTTCCTTACTTAAGCATTTTCTCTCTAGCAGTTGAATTCACGTGAGCGATTTAGGGCCATCATGGCCCTCTTGTTTCCTACATCAGTCTATGTAAATTCATGTGACCCCTGGGGCTGGGCAAATTTTGACCCCAGGGTCCTGATTTGAAGAAACCTGGTAGAGGTCCACTAGGCAATGTTACACACCAAAAATCTAGGCTCTAGGCCTTGCAGTTTTGTAGAAGAAGATTTTCAAATTTGGCATTTTTAAAATCTATTTTAAGCTCATGTGACCTACTTTTTCAACCAATCAAAATAATTTGAACAATCTTGACAGAGGGCATCATAAGGATGATTCCTGTGAAGTTTGGTCAAAATCCATTCAGTGGTTTAGGAAAAGATGCTGTTTGATGGATATTGTTGAAGCCGGACGCACGGACGGATGTCGTCTGCCAAACAAAAGGCGATCAGAACAGCTCACCATGAGAACGTTGTGCTCAGGTCAGCTAAAAAAACAGCACAACACTAAGTAAAATCAATAAGTCTCCAAACTTTGTTTGGGAGACTTAATTACCGGCAGTCAATCATTTGAAGGCCCTTTTCACAGGATCAACTTTATTTTAGCAATGATCGTATAATATTCTGGCCATTGGCTCCATAGAAAAAGATGTTTCCTTTTTTTAATTTTCTATACAGAGCTATTTAGGCAACCCCCTAGTGGCCTCAAATTTCAAAAGATCAACTTTATTTAGCAATTATGGTAGAAAGTCATGAGGTGACCATTTGTGCTAAATGAAATAAAATTCTGGCTATTGGCTTCATAGAAAATTTTTTTTTTTTTAAATTTTCTATATAGAGATAAAAGGAAACTAGGCAAATCCTAGGGGCCTCATTTCTCAAGGGATCAACTTTATAATAGCAATTATGGTAGAAAATAATGTGGTGACCAGTTGTGCAAAATAAAATTAAATTTTGACCACTGGTTTCACAGAAGAATTTTGAAATTTTCGATAAAGAGTTATATAAATATTTAAAACGATTCAAGTCATTTGATTTTACCTGGTTTCAGATTCAAGTTTCAGATACAAACAAGATGTATTTGAAAAACACTATGCCCCCATCTGATGTAACTCTAGAAATATGATAAACAGAATTACAGAGCTTATGCATGACACTTCTCCTTAATGTGATCTATCCAGCTGTGACGTTTCAAGTTAATAGCTTTGATACTTTGTGAGTTATGTTCTGGACAAAAATTAAGTATGGTATGAAAGTTAACTAAGTGCAATAACTCCAAATTATGATGTGCATGACACATTTCCTGCTCGAGATCTATCCACTTGTGAAGTTTCAAGTTAATAGCTTTGATACTTTCTTTGTTATGCTTCTGACAAAAATTAAGTATGAAATTTAACCAAGGGCAATAACTCCAAAAATATGATGTGTAGAGTTACAGTTCTTGAACGAGACACTTTTCCTCTATGAGATCTATCCAGCTGTAAAGTTTCAAGATAATAGCTTTGATACTTTTAGGTATTGCTCTGGACAACAAATATAGTAAATAATTACATGAAAGCTCATCATTAAACGCTCTGCTTGGGGTTTTTTCCCGTGTGTAAATTTTAAAACAATGTTTTTAATGGTAATCACTCTAAGTGTCATATAAAATTTGAAATAACCCCTGTGAAATTGTTTAAAATTCCCATTTCTATTATGGAGACTACCACTGTCTGACACTTTGGGTTTTAGCAAAGGATCCAGTGCCAATATCTTAAGTATTATCCCAATGGCTTGCTCTTAGATTGAATTGCCCTCGAAATTTAATTACTGAGAAGATTCAAGTCTAAAATTTGTATTTGCAAATCTATAACATCCAATAAAAAGTCAAGTAATGGACTGACTTGTGACTATTGTCTACCAAGCTGATGCGTAATTGTGTACGGTATGGTTGACGGTAGAGTTTGTTTATCTGGTTGAGGCTAAAAATGGCGGCGGCCCCAGGGGGGGCAGGGATTGAAACTATAAATGTTAAACAGTGGTTGATATAGATCCGGCAAAATTTGTTTATGTGGTTTAAATAGTACATTAATGAACGAAATGTATTCTTAATTTAATTTTGAGTTATTGCCTACGATAAAAACTGAAAACGAGTTAAATTATAAAAAGTGTACCGATTTCAGATATTGTAAAATTTCCGTTTCGATTTGGGATGGTTTTATTTCCACAAAACTTGGGCCATATGACTTCTTAGTTTAACCATGTAACCCAGAAAGCATGGGTATATCGTGCCGATATCAGTACACTGATATCAGGTTTGCGACATCGGGCGTTATACGCTATATCCAACCTTGCAGTCCAGTAGCATAGAGTAAATTTGTATCATGAATCCAAATGTAAATATCAACAGCACATATGCATTTCTTTTTGGGGCAAGTATAAATAAACAAAGGATTTGTCTATATAAAATTCAGATCGTTTCAATATGGGTCCTTTATCGGGCTGTATCAAAAATTACTTTCCAAAGGATGTAACTCTTCCTTGGGTGTAGGTTCAAAAGTAAATAGAAACAATTTTTTATTAATAAGTAGGGAAGAAAAATGTGCAAATTTTCTAATATTTTTGATTTGTTTTTAATTATCATTTGTTTATTGAACTAAACATTTAAACTAAAAAAAAATTTTTTAAAAAAACAAATATTAGCCTCGTTTTGATTTTGACTGCATTCCCATGCCACCATGCTCTTTGAGTTTGAATTTTCTTCATGTTTGGTCATCTTAAACCGGGTAAGTCCATTTAAGTATAAACACAAATGACCTTTTAAAACCTGACCTTAAATACCATTTGATTTTAAATATTTTATTCTTGCATGTATGTTAGCATAAGCATTTTTTATTTTTGGTTATGTCATGTTTTCGCGACAGTCACTTCGTAAAATTTGATTGCATTCCTAACTTAAGAAATAAAGAAATAAAACTTGTTGTGTATGAGATATCGTACTACATGTTCATATACTGATACACAATCTTGTATTTTTTTTTTTTTAAACAGTTGATTTTATTTTGTATACACATTCTTATCCAAATTGACTATTATTCAGGGCCAATTGAGGGAGTTGTTTACCTCGTCTCCATAGTACATGAATATACAATGGGTGCCTGGACCCAATTTCGGTATACGCACCATGGCTAGGGTGGGTCTTTGGGCATGCTTCCCCGGGGAAAATGCCCTTGGAACGCCGTGGGATAGCATTTTAAAGGGTGAAAAGTACTTACAAAAACTGTAAAAATCATAATGAAATATGATAAAAACGCGCAGTTTTTTTAACTAATGCATTAGGATAACACTACCTCGGTATATGGACTGAGAGTACCAAAAGGTATTCATTGAAAAAAATAAGAAAAAAAATCATGTTTTACATCAGAAAAAATTTAAATTTAAAAACAAATACTGTTTGTTTGTACTTTTTGTTTCAAAATAACGGTGTCATGAAATTCTAAACGTTTGGGAAAAAAAGAAAGATGAAACTGTCGCGATCGTCTTTAAGCGTTCTATACTGACATTTTTGATAACTTATTACCCAAAAAATTTGGGGTACCCGAAATATTTTTACATGTCCGAACATTGCGATTATAAACTATAGTAAAACCCCCCGGGATTGAAATTGAACCTTTCTAGCGTTTGCTTCAATACTGAATCATTTAGTTAAAAAAAAAAAAAACTTTGAATGAGTTTATGAATCTTGAATAATAGCTCAATAGATTAACTGTAGGTCCTTTTCAAAAACGATAAAAATAGAAGCCAATAATTCAAATGCAGAAATGATTATGGTATTAAGTTTTAAAAGTCAATAAAATTAATAGCCCGGTATTATAATCTAGCACTAAATTGTAGACATTTTGTTTTTCACCTCCGAGTTACGAACCCACGTGGAGTGATACTGAGAGGAGTTGTAGACAGAGTCGTTACCACTGGGCCCAAAACTTTGGAGCCTTATTGAAAAACCGATTTAAAACACCTATAACACTGTCCTTTGTCTAGTTAATAAAACGACCCCCTTTTTCTTTAAAAAAAATAAATACTAAAATAAGCTCTGTTTTGAAAACACTGAGTTAGTTATTTGTATTTTGTTGAGCTTCTGGAAGGTAAAATAACTTAGAATGTAACATATTTCAGTGAAAAAATTTAAATGTTCAAAAGAAAAAACAGTCATTTTCAGAAAAGACTAATAAATCTAAATATAGAACCATTTAAAACCCGTCGAAAGATATTACAATTAGGGTATATAAAGTGTGGATTATGTGAGCGGCAGTCAGACCCAAGTAAGTTTCTGCACAATGCAGACATCCCCTAACGTTGGGGGTGCGAACTCGATCGGCCTTTCCCATTTTTTTACGGTTTAGGTCTCACTAAAGCATGATCCTGGTCGTGGGCTCTCATGCACAGATTTTACCTTTCTCTTTTTTTTTACTATTCCATCTTAATACCCTTGCTCTATGGTCTCCTCTTTCCCATCTCCGGCTATCTCTATCTCTTCAACAAAAAGCTACATTCACTGTATCCAGCTTTTAAAGGGCTACCCCCCTTTTCAAAGTCTCTTCCTCTTTATAGCTTTTTGCATTTCTTACTAGTAAAACCTCCATTTTTCTTTCACTATAGTCTCCCTTTATTCGTGTGTCGAAAAAAAAGCGTGTAATGAATGAAGAACAAAAATGTCGCTAGTTACTTTGAAAGCGGGTAGGAATCGCGGATGAGATAGAGTGACCGAATAAGAAAAGGAAAAAAGATTTGAACAGAAATATTTATAAAAGAGACACTATAAAAAAAAAAATAAGAATACGGAGACGAAAATAAACGAGAAAAAAAGGTGAAACCTAAATGCAGGGAGAGCCCACCGACCAAGATCATGCTTTAAAATTGAGACACACCCATCTCCAGTGCCTTCACGCTATGTTTTGTTGGAACCAAGGGATGAGCCAAATTTGAAAAATTGGAGCCATTTTTTTTTTTTTTCTTTTCATGAGCCATTTAAATTAGTCAAAAATATACAAAAACGCGAATATTTTAACAAAAAATTTAAGGACTCATATACGCATGAAAACAACAAAAAGATGTTTCAGTGCTTATATTATTCATAACAACATTTTTCTCAAGTAAGTTGATACAATATTTAAATTGTTTTTGTAGTAAATAATATAATAGTTATATCAAACACTGTTCATGCTTACATACATGTTGTTGCATACCTAGCTACGTTTACTTTCTTCATGAATCATGGCAGAAATGAAATAATTAATATCAAGCTTCATGCAGATGTTACAGAACATTGCCCTAGTCCGATCTCAGCTAAGTGTAACCATTGATTTTAACAGGTTGGCAAAATTGAATGTATTTTAATTACTATTAGAACACATGAAAAAAGGCGGGGAAATATGAGCTGATCAAGAAAGTATCTTTACCGTAAAATATATACCTTAATGTTGTCGGTAAAATTAGCCTGTTTGTGCTTATAGATATGATTTTTGTAATACGTTCTAGGCAAATCCGTTCAAAAAAAAATTTCTCTGTATCTAATTACGGGGAAAAAATATATGCCTTCCCCTGGTAAGGCGATGTTTTTTTTTAGCGTTTTTTTTTTGGCGTTTTAAACTTTCGATTTTTCACGTCCATGATATAGGTCAGATTGGATTATAAGCCGGATGCCTGTGTTTGTATATTCACGAATTGATGTTTACTTTTCCTTTCACCTTGCAGGCTGTGTGGACATAACTTCAAAACTGCATTGAAAAAGCCTGCCGAAAGAAAAACTCAAGCAAAGTGCTAGAGAGATATGCCTTCACGGAAAGAAGAGGAAACTTGATGCTGAATAACGTTCGATACAGTAAGTTGTTTTTTTTTCAAACCAATACTAAAAATTGTCAATTCAAAGAAAGTATCCCCATGTCACAAACATGTATTTGAAATAAACCATTGTCATTTTTAAGAGAGTTTCTGAGCTATTTCAACTCCTATAGCTTTGTACAAATAAAAGCTGCAAACCAATAAATTTTATACCAATTTACTATCTCGTTAATGAAAAAAATAATAAAAATGTCCCTTTTTTCCCTTTTAAATAAATAAATTTAAAAAGGTTGTATAGTCGTTTGATGCAGTAATAAATGTTTTTATCAAACCCCTTTTGTTTTTGTCCTGAACAGAAGTGGACAGAAAAAAGTTATCAACAAAAACCGCCAGCACTGAAGGTGAGGATGCCTTGAAGGACTGGCTTAAGAGGGGCCAAATACCGGAAGGAGTCACATAGTAGAAGCACACATTCACTTTTGACCCCCAGAACCCCAAAGTTTTCCAGAGATGGTGGAAACAGTGGATATACCATAATTATCTGAAAGACATTTTGATGATTTCTAGTGTGTTTTGTGCATCCACAAAAAAAACAACAAAGAGACACTAGCCTATAGTGGAATAGTGAGTTTAATTCCAACATTCGTATGTGATATGTGCAAACTGAGGCCATACTGCAAACAAGGCCCATTGAAAGACTAAATTTTTTCACTAAATGGATTATTACTGTTTGTATATTAAATATATTATTGATTACAGATGTGTGTATATATTTGTTCTCATCATTTACTCTTAAACTTTCCTCACACAAGTGCATGATTGATTTTTTCAATTATTTTTTTTGCTTTAAAAGTCACTGGAGTCTATTTTATTAAGATTTAATTTAACTTTTAAACTCTGTTGCCAATGATTTGAATCAATGTTCAATATTTTCAGCAAGAAATTGTCTGGTAAAATTTTTTTCAACCACTTCACAATTTTATTATGTAAGGCCATTTGTTTTGGGAAATGTATGTAGGTCCAATCAAGGCACACCTATATCGGTCAGATATAGGTATATTGATATCCCCCAATAGGCAAACTGATATTGGTCCTATATCGGTCCAATGTCGGATTGATATTCAAAAAAAATCGGGCCGATATAGCATCACTTTGGGAAAAACGATGTTGCCCTGATATTGAAAACCGATATTGGTCCGATTTTACAAACATATTGGTCCGATATCGGTCCGATATTCGATGCTTGCTGGGTTGGTTTTTGCATTTTATATGCCCGATAAAAATACAACTCTGTTAAATAAATGATCATTTATTCATTTCACTTTAAATGCACTGAAATAACAAACATATAACACATACATTATTTCGTTCCGGGCGTGTTTTTCTTGTGAGTAAAACTACCGCCGTGCGACTGGGTTCGACTGGTACCTGGCTTGAGGTTGTTTAGAAATACTAAAAAGGGGCTTTGTTAATTCAGTAGATGGAGTATTTATTTAAAATATTGGATTTGAAAATATCTCTCAAACCAAAATAACAGTTCACAGTTTTATTTTTTTTTATATACACAATGGTTTTGCGATATTTGGATTTTATATCCAAAAAACTGACAAATGTGTAATAAATAAATATATTTTTGATACAATACAATAGAATCTAAACTTCAATTTTTGTTACACAAATAAATCTACTTGAATTATGATTATATCTGATTAAAGTTTTGAGGTAAAATCAAGTTTCAGCCTAATGACAAATATTGACAAATATTGACAATACCCAAAATTTTACCAATAACAATAATTACCAATATTCTCCCTACACTGTATTTATAATAAACTTAAAAACAAAGTACTCCTTTTCCCTAACGATTACCAAAATATCCAACAAGCTACCACGTGGGTAAACTATGTCGATCTAGGTTTTACTAGATCGAGTTTACATGTGGGTTTAAAAAGTTTGGGGAATAAGAATTGAATAGTGCCAAGAATTAGCCAACAGTTTTAATTATAATGTTTAAGAAAATACAATTTCTACTAAAATATTTAATTTTTTGGGTTTATATTTGAATAATGGGGACTCATTGGTATTTCTTTTACCAAGCATAAGGGTACACATCTCTTCCTATTGCTGGGCCTTCCTTAAAGGAAAATTTACTGTTTGTATACAGTCTCAGACTCTAATATACTCTGAATCAAAATAAGCGCCGCAGAACTTTTATAGTAAGGTATGAAATCATAAAAGCGCGTGAGCTCGAAGACAACCTTATTACAAATAGTTAAATATAGGAAAAACACCGAGTATTCCAAACAAACTAAAGGCATTTTCAATGAAGAAAACAAAGTAATACAAAAGAAATATCATACAAAATGGCTGACTGTGGAAAGAAAGTGAAATGGCAAACATACAAATTTAAGGCAAATATTCAGGGTCAAAGTGCACAATTGGGGAAATTATATTAGCAATAGAGATGGTACATTCTTTTTTTCATAAAACATCTGGATTTTCAAACATATTATGCCATATTCTCTTTAGGAAAAGGTAAGTAATGTTTGTTTAACAAAAGTTTTTGTTGAAATAATTTTATGATTTTGAAAACAATGAAATTTAGAGGTTTAACATAGTATAATACAAACATATCATTTACTAGCTTTGTTAATGTATGAAAGTAATGCTTGCCCGGGATTACAATTACTTTTATTGTTTTGAACCGAAATGATCCTGTTTCATTTCAGTATACTTGACGTTTTTGTATTATTTATTAAATACAACAATATTTTTAAATTAATGTTCAACTTTCCAGGTAATTGAATAATACAACAATGTTATATTCATCACTTATTTCAAATATATATAAATATTCCTCAATATATTTCCCTTTTTCAAGAATAATGCAATATATATTCAGTATTAACATAGCAGATGTGTGTAAATATGCTATCAAATTAAAAGTTTTTCTTTATACCCTTTAAGAATTTATTTCACATTAAAACTGTAATTATATCGTGTTTAATAGCTTCAACTCTGATTATTTTGCAGGGGAAAAGAATTTCCGGAAAGCTTTTAAGAAACTGAAAACCTTCCTGCAATATTTACAGATGTTCCATTTGTAGCATTAAGTGGAACACTGAAATTGCTACCAAATAAAAGACATTACCTGACATACTTGGACTTACTAACCCTGCTACATACAAGAAAGTCCAGATCGCAGAAATTTCTTCCTTGAGAAAATTGAGAAGGTTAAAAGCGATTATGTTAGTGTGATATATGAAGATATATATTTTTAAAAAAATGTGCCAACTTCATAAAAATCCACATAGCTATCCATTACTTTACTTTTTATGCCTTTGTTTTACATAATCAAGCAGCTGCTTATCTGAGATACCTATTTTGAATATGTGACATAAAGACCTCATGTTGCGTGCTATTTTCCAAACAGGACAAAGAAGTAATAAAAGCAACAATTGATGATCTACATGAAGAAATCCCAGAATAAATTAGTTTTGACTTCCTCAGTAGCAGGAATGGGTTTGACCCCCAAGTGGGTGGAGAATAAAACATGCAAAGCCTCCCCGCAATATCTCACAGTATTTACAAGAAATTGGGAGAGAGCAGGAAGAGGGCCAAAGTAGTACAGCTACTTTATACTATAACAAAAGGGACACGGGAAAAAAATTGCCCGGTAATCCAAGATGACATAGTTGAGTATTGTTACACCAATAATAGAGGTCTACGCGAAATACTTTGAAAACATTTGCATTTATCAAAATCATCTGACATTCCTGCAGAAAAATGTTGTTCATTTATAAAATTAACATTCATTCAACCACATACAGCTACATTAGCATGAGCTATCATCCTCATAATATACATTCATTCATCATCATCTTCATCACAATCATCATTTTCTCCAACAACAACAACAACAACAACATCATCATCATCATCACCACAACCCCATCACCATTAAAGTCAAGTATAATCATCATCATCATTTATAATATCATTTTCATCATCATCAATGATTATCGATTTCAAACACGTTTAACAGTAATTGGCATCATTGTAATGAAAAAATCATCACCATCAATGTTTATGACTTAAACTTTGTAGTCTCTGTTCTTTGTTGCCCTACATTGACTCTAAATTTGTTTGAAACACAAATAGGTTTTCAACTGTTGACAATAATGAATTACAGACGGATAATACTTCTGTCTATTTGCATGTGTGTTAACAACATGTAAGAGGGCATTGTCATTTATGAAATCACAATAGTGGCATATTGAGGGTAGGTAGGAGCCTGAATTTTTTTGTTCAAGCCATATTTTACAGATTGTATATGATTATTCTAAGCTGCTAAGATTTGTTGCGCATTTCCAAGATGCATAGTGATATTATAACCACTCTATTTAATGAGTGAAATATTATTAGATTGTACATGATAATCAAATAGAGTCTGATATATAATAGTTTATGTATCCAAACACATCAGCTTTTTACGTCCAGATGTTTTTCTTTTTATGTTTGAAATTAATGACTGATTGACACCTCTATTTCAAATAGATGAAATACATGCTTTAAATATATAAATTTTGATAGTTTGACAATTAACGCTTAACATTTAATTTAAAAGGTTCATGTACAGGTCATTTTCAATGCCTTTAAAAATGTTTCTATAAATTAAAAAAAAATGTACAATTGTTCTCAGAGAAGTTAACAATTATAATAGAACCAAAATATATATTTAAACAAAATTAAAAGATGCTTGTGTTTCTTTTCTTTTTTTTTTTTTTTTTGCCCAGAAGTACAGTATACCATTTAATGAGAACAAACATACAATTTACTTCAATAGTTGGTATACTATGACATACTAAAATTATTCAAATTTTCAAAAACAATCCAAAAAAAAAAAAGGCATAAATACATTATTAATTAATATACAACTTCTTTTTTTGTATAATAGTATTCATTCAGTTTATCATCTCTGAATATATACATATTTCTAAATTAAAAAAAATTTTCATTATTTTTTTTACTATAGAGTGAGACTATATCTCAAAATGAATACAACATGATTAAATCACTAAGTGATAAGTCGTTTTCACAAATATCACCCTAAGATAATTAAAAGAATATAATCTAGTTGTGCAATAATGACTGCTTACTGCCTATACATTTCATGTTTTGATTTAACTGTCATCGCCAATTTCCTCGTCAAGTTCCTTTGCATTACAGCTGGTTTGTCCCATAATAAAGTCTTGAAATAACCTGTCTGATCCTGTATTTGAAATCTTCATTATTAATCTTCATTATTGATGAACTAAGAATATTGGGATGTCTTCCTTCAGTTTTTAGAAAAGGTTTCAGCTCACGCAAGGATGCACTAATTAATTGTTCATCTTCTCTGCCTTTGGAATGTGGTGTTTTGTTCCAGATTTCTTTAAGTTTATAGATAAATCAATATTATCACAAATAAGAGCAACAGTATCCATTCACACAATGACCGTCCCCGGTGATTAGTGGTTAGAGTGTCAGCCTCGGAAGCAAGAGGTCGTTGGTTCGATCCAGGTCGAAACATCCCAAAGTCGTAAAAAATGGTACTGTTATAGCTCCCTTGCTTGGTGCGCAGCAAAAAATGGTAGTTCAGGACTGGTTGACGTAGTGTCAGGATAATGTGACTCAGTGTGGTATCAAGCCACATGTATACGGCATGATACTGCGGTGTGGCAGCATTATATCTGTCTCAAGCAGACATTGTCTCAAAATGACTAAAATACTATCAATGGGATGTTAAACACAACAAACAAACAAATATTCACACAGTAAAAACAGCAATATGTTTTAAGCTTTGAAAAAGTGCAGTCAAAGACAAGTTTTAATTTTTCTAATTTACTATAGTTAACACTAGCCATTTTCATTTTAATATTTGTCAATCAACATTAAAATGAACTATCTAAAAAAAATATGTATAATAATTCCGAACTTCTTGACAGCAGAAAGTGCTAGTAATGTAAATTTAATGTCAATTTAAGTGATGAACTCAAAGTCTTAAAATTCCTCATATAGCTAATTCTTCAATACACATTAGATTATATTTTCAAAACTACTCAAGCTTTAATATTTATGGATGTAAAGAGAAAAATAATTACCGGATTTGAAAATATTTCCTCCACAATATTTTCAATATAGTGATCATTTATTTCACCTTCTATATCACACTGCTTTCAGCAGGATAAGGCAGAAAGTGTATTTGACAATTCCAGGGGATTTTTATCAAAGGGTTTTTCAGTATTTTGAATACTGTATTCATGGTCAAATTGACACTTGACAGCAGACAAAGGGGCAATATGAGAACTAAGGGGACATGAAATCGACCCATCTGATGCCTCTGCATTTGGTAAGGTAGATAACAATGGTAAAGATCTCCTTGTTTTTAATTTTTTTATTGTTCTAGAAGCTGGTGTCAGTTTAAATTTGGGAGTTAAAGGACTACTTGACATGCGTTTAAAACGCTGTGGTGATTCCTTGTTTGCAATTACAGATATTTTTTCATTTAAAGTCTTAACATAATTGTAGGTTGTTCCTATTTTATCAAAACAAGACCGACAAATCCCAAAATCTCTATTATTTAGAACTTTTTCCAAATTATCACTGTATAAAAATGATATCTGTTCAATAATACCATGCGAGTTTTTACCATCTAAACTATAGAAACGTTTACGGTTGCATAAAATGCAATTTTCCGGCACCTTTTTTGGGAGTAACTTTTAATTCAGGCACGAAACTGATGAGATTTAAACTTTGGAGGCCATATGAATGAAAAACTTGAAAAACAAACAGAAACAACAAATGGGGCATACTAAGAAAATCTATTAAACAAGATTTCGGCAAGAGATACGACGCAACATAGAGACATTTGGATTTGCTTATAGTCTGTAAATCGCCCCTGTCAATATTGAAGAAAAAAAAAGATCAAATCTGGTTAAAGTCAAAACAATACATTAAATATCAGAATCGATCGCTAGTAACCGTAGGTAAAGCACATATACAATACAAAACAGTAGAAATTCGCTAGACCTCAAAAGGCCTTTTATCATAAGAGGACTTGCTGTTTTTGTGTATAGAATACGCCATTTTGTCGAACCGTCTCACGTGATCCAAATGCCATGTGATATGCTTGGTGGCAGTGATTACTGTACAGATAAGGGGAAGTAACCGCTGCGGGCAGTTTGGAATATGGTATGCTTGCAAAATAAATCTTATGGAGAACTATTAGATATAAATAATAGCTACACACACACACACACACACACACACACACACACACTTTAAGTATGAACACTGTTATAATTGAACATTTATTAAAGAGTGTTCCCAGCATGCATCGAATATCGGACCGATATCGGACCAATATTGTTTTGTATATCGGACCAATATCGGTTTTCAATATCAGGGCAACATCGTTTTTGCAAAGTGAATGCTATATCGGCCTGATATCTTTTTGAATATCAATCCGACATTGGACCGATATAGGACCAATATCAGTTTGCCTATATTGGGTGGATATCAATATACCTATATCTGACCGATATAGGTGTGCCTTGATTGGACCTACATACATTTCCCAACAAATGGCCTTACATAATGAAATTGTGAAGTGGTTGACAAATTACCAGACAATTTCTTGCTGAAATATTGAACATTGATTCAAATCATTGGCAACAGAGTTTATAAGTTAAATTAAATCTTTAATAAAATAAGACTCCAGTGACTTTTAAAGCAAAAAAAATAATTGAAAAAATCAATCATGCACTTGTGTGAGGAAAGTTTAAGAGTAAATGATGAGAACAAAATATATACACACATCTGTAATCAATAATATATTTAATATACAAACAGTAATAATCCATTTAGTGAATAAATAGTCTTTCAAATGGGCCTTGTTTGCAGTATGGCCTCAGTTTGCACATATCACATACGAATGTTGGAATTAAACTCACTATTCCACTATAGAGCTAGTGTCTCTTTGTTGATTTTTGTGGATGCACAAAACACACTAGAAATCATCAAAATCGTCTTTCAGATAATTATGGTATATCCACTGTTTCCACCATCTCTGGAAAACTTTGGGGTTCTGGAGTCAAAAGTGAATGTTGCTTCTACTATGTGACTCCTTCCGGTATTTGGCCCCTCTTAAGCCAGTCCTTCAAGGCATCTCACCTTCAGTGCTGCGGTTTTTGTTGATACTTTTTTCTGTCCACATTCTGTTCAGGACACAAACAAAAGAGGTTGATATAAACATCTTATTAGCTGCATCAAACTGACTATACAACACTTTTAATAATTTATTTCAAAGGAAAAAGACATTTTTATTATTTTTTTCATTTAACGAGATAGTAAATTGGTATAGAATTATTGGTTTAGCAGCTTTAATTTGCTACAAGCTTATAGGAGTTGTAATAGCTCAGAAACTCTCTTAACAATGACAATGGTTTATTTCAAATACATGTTTGCTGACATGTGATACTTTCTTTGAATTGACAATTTCTTAGTATTGGTTTGAAAAAAAAAATCAACTTACTGTATCGAACGTTATTCAGCATCAAGTTTCCTCTTCTTTCCCGTGAAGGCATATCTCTCTAGCACTTTGCTTGAGATGTTTTTCTTTCGGCAGGCGTTTCAATGCAGTTTTGAAGTTATGTCCACACAGCCTGCAAGGTGAAAGGAAAAGTAAACATCAATTCGTGAATATACAAACACTGGCATCCGGCTTATAATCCAATCTGACCTATATCATGGACGTGAAAAATCGAAGTTTAAAAACGCCAAAAAAAAAACGCTATAAAAAACATCGCCTTACCAGGGTAAGGCATATATTTTTCCTCGTAATTAGATACAGAGAAATTTATTTTGAACGGATTTGCCTAGAACGATATTACAAAAATCATATCTATAAGCACAAACAGGCTAATTTACCGACAACATTAAGGTATATATTTTACGGTACGATACTTTCTTGATCAGCTCATATTTCCCCGCCTTTTTCATGTGTTCTAATAGTAATTAAAATACATTCAATATGCCAACCTGTTAACTCAATGGTTACATATAGCTGAGATCGGACTAGGGCAATGTTCTGTAACATCTGCATGAAGGCTTAGATATTATTTCATTTCTGCCATGATTCATGAAGAAAGTAAACGTAGCTAGGTATGCAACAACATGTATGTAAGCATGAACAGTGTTAAGATATAACTATTATATTATTTACTACAAAAACAATTTAAATATTGTATCAACTTACTTGAGAAAAATGTTGTTATGAATTATATAAGCACTGAAACATCTTTATTGTTCTTATGCATGCGTATATGAGTCCTTAATTTGTGTTAAAATATTCGCGTTTTTGTATATTATTGACTAATTAAATGGCTCATGAAAAGAAAAAAAAACATGGCTCCAATTTTTCAAATTTGGCTCATCCATTGGTTCCAACAAATCATAGCGCTGAAGGCACTGGAGATGGGTGTGTCTCAAATTAAAGCATGATCTTGGTCGTGGGCTCTCATGCATTTAGGTTTCACCTTTTTTTTCTCGTTTATTTTCGTCTCCAGTATTCTTATTTTTCTTTTTATATAGTGTCTCTTTTATAAATATTTCTGTCTCCAAATCTTTCTCCTTTTCTTATCTCAGTCACTCTATCTCATCCGCGATTCCTTACCGCTTTCAAAGTAACTAGCGACATTTTTGTCTTCTCTCATTACACGCTTTTTTTCGACACACGAATAAAGGTAGACTATAGTGAAAGAAAAATGGAGGTTTTACTAGTAAAGAAATGCAAGAGCTATAAAGAGGAAGAGACTTTGAAAAGGGGGTAGCTTAAGAGCTGGATACAGTGAATGTAGCTTTTAGTTGAAGAGATAGAGATAGCCGGAGATGGGAAGAGGAGACCATAGAGCAAGGGTATTTAAGATGGAATAGTAAAATGAAAGAAGAAAGGTAAAATCTGTGCATGAGAGCCCACGACCAGGATCATGCTTTAGTGAGACCTAAACCGTACAATGGTAAAGGCCGATCGAGTTCGCACCCGGCGAACGTTAGGGTATGTCTGCATTGTGCAGAAACTTACTTGGTATCTTTCGAACGGGTTTTAAATTAGTTCTATATTTAGATTTATTAGTCTTTTCTGAAAATGACTGTATTTCTTTGAACATTAATTATTTCACTGAAATATGTTACATACTAAGTTATTTTACCTTCCAGAAGCTCAACAAAATACAAATAACTAACTCAGTGTTTTCAAAACAGAGCTTATTTTAGTATTTATATTTTTTCTAAAGAAAGGGAGTCGTTTTATTAACTAGACAAAGGACAGTGTTATGGTGTTTTAAATCGGTTTACAATAAGGCTCCAACTCCTCTCAGTATCACTCCACGTGGGTTCGTAGCTCGGAGGTGAAAAACAAAATATATATAAAAATGTCTACCAATTTAGTGCTAGATTATATACCAGACTATTAATTTTATTGACTTTAAAACTTAATACCATAATCATTCTGCATTTGAATTATTGGCTTCTATTTTTATCGTTTTGAAAGGACCTACAGTTAATCTATTGAGCTATTATTCAAGATTCATATCTCATTCAAAGTTGTTGTTTTTTTTAACTAAATGATTCAGTATTGAAGCAAACGCTAGAAAGGTTCAATTTCAATCCCGGGGCGTATACTATAGTTTATAATCGCAATGTTTCGGACATGTAAACATATTTCGGGTAACCCAAATTTTTTGGATAATAAGTTATCACAATGTCAGTATAAGAACGCTTAAAGACGATCGCGACAGTTCATCTTTCTTTTTTCCCCAACGTTTAGAATTTCATGACACCGTTATTTTGAAAACAAAAAGTTCAAACAAACAGTATTTGTTTTAAACTTATTCTTTCTGATGTAAAAACATTGATTTTTTTTTTCTTGATTTTTTCAATGAATACTTTTTTGGTACTCTCAGTCCATATACCGAGGTAGTGTTATCCTAATGCATTAGTTAAAAATACTGCGCGTTTTTAATCTTATTTCATTATGAATTTTACAGTTTTTGTATGTACTTATCACCTTTAAAATGCTCCCACGGCGTTCCAAGGGCATTTTCCCCGGGAAGCATGCCCAAAGACCCACCCTAGTCATCGTACGTATACCGAAATTGGGTCCAGCACGCCATTGTATATTCATGTACTATGGAGACGAGGTAAACAACTCCCTCAATTGGCCCCTGAATATATGTCAAATTGGATAAAAATGAGTATACAAAATAAAACTCAACAGTGTTTATAAAAAACAATTCAAGATTGTGTATCAGTATATGAACATGTAGTACGATATCTCATACACAACAAGTTTTATTTCTTTATTTTTTTTAAGTTAGGATGCAATCATATTTTACGAAGTGACTGTCGCGAAAACTCATGACATAACAAAAAAACAACTGCCTTATGCTTACATACATTGCAAGAATAAAATATTAAAATCTAATGGTATTTAAGGTCAGGTTTAAATGGTCATTTGTGTTTATACGTTAAATGGACTTACCCGGTTTAAGATGACCAAACATCTGAAGAAAATTCGAACTCAAAGAGCATGGTGGCATGGGAATGCAGTCAAAAACAAAACGAGGCTAATATTTGATTTTTTTTTAACATTTTCTTTAGTTTAAATGTTAGTTTCAATTAAACAAATGATATTAAATCAAATAAAAATATTAGAAAGATTTAGCACATTTATCTTCCCTACTTATTTATATAAAATTGTTTCCTATTTACTTTTTGAACCTACACTCCAAGGAGAGTTACATCCTTTGTGAAGTAATTTTTGATATCAGCCCGATATAGGACGATATGTGGAAACGATCTGAATTTTATATAGACAAATCCTTGTTTATTTACACTTGCACAACAAGTATGCATTTTGTGCTGTTGATATTTACATTTGGATTCCTGATACAATTTACTCTATGGGTCAGAGGACTACTAAATAGTTTTCCATAGACCTACATTATAAGGTCTATGCTTATAGCTACTTCCCTAAATCTCATTGAGCATTAAGCTACCCCTGATTGAAAGTTCCATCCAAGTGCTTTCTAAAAATCACCAAAAAAGTAAAGGTTGACCACGGAAATCTTGAGCTACAGACTGCCAAACATGGTGACCCCCATATTGGGACTAAATTTCCCACCAAAGTAAAAAAAATAGCACATTCTCAATTTGTACTCACAAAAATCACACAATGTCAGATAAGCAGATTATTTATGTGTTTTAGTGTTAAGAATATTCTAATTCTGAAAATTAAACGATACTCACATTTTTATTTTATTAATAACCAATCAGAAAATCCCATTATGTAAACATTAGCCACGGATTTTTTGTACTTTTTTTTGCTTGACCAATGGGAAGCCCCGACCTATTTAGTATTCTCTGACCTACTGGATCTGCAGGTTGGGATATCGGGTAAAATTA
>CM037780.1:581976-609653 GCA_021229015.1 Solen grandis | reverse complement strand
GAACACCCCTTTTTTTACTATTTTTTTTTTGTGGGCCAGTGACCAAAGGGTGCTGAAAAGCTTTGGTTTTTAAAAAAAATACTTTCTTTTTTAATTTTTAAAATTTTTATTATTCCCGAACAACGGGAATGTCGAAATCATTGCCCCAAAAAAAATTTAAGAATATCCCAAAGACGCACAAAACGTCCCTAAGACGTCAAACCAAAAAAAATTTTAGAAATTCGGGAGAAAAAACCCAAATGTAAGTTTCAACTTTCTATCTCATCCTGAAGCCTTTAATCCTAAAAAGAAAATTTTTGGGCCCAGTTCGAATCTTAATTTTACCACAGAACTTTGGTCTTTCGGAATTTCGGTTTAGCTGACAGGATATCACACCTTTGGTTTTAAGAAGTACCATCTGTAAAATTAAAAAAAACCGACCATAAATACGGCTGTAAGCCGAACACCTTTTTTTTACTTTTTTACCCGTGACGTCATGGATCCCAAAAAAGGGGTGAAAATTTCAAAATTTTTCAAAAGCCCCCCAAAAATTAAAATTAACCTTTTTTATAAAAAAAAAATTAAAAAAATTTAATTATTCTGAAAAAAAAACCCGGCAAACATGCGGAAAATTTTATTTTGCCCCCTTTTAAAATTTTAAAATTGAATTTTTCCAAAAGTCAAAAAAAGACGTATTTTTTGACGTCACGACTCAAAATTTTCTTTAGAAATTCTGCAGAACTGCAAAATGTTTAAGTTTCAACTTTTTTTCTCAACCCGAAGCTCTTTAATCCTAAAATGAAATTTTTTGGTCCTATGTTCGAATCTTTTTTCAGCCACAGAACTTTGGGCTTTCGGAATTTCGGTTTTCTTTACAGGATATGCACACCTTAAATTTCAAGATTAACCCTCAGTGAAAATTTTAAGAAAATCCGACCTTAAATGGGGGTTTTTGACGTGAACCCCCATTTTTTACTATTTTAGCTCTGACGGGCACTGACGTCATGGGTGGGAAAAAATGCTTTTGTTCAAAAAGGGGAAATTTTTACTGTCATAACCCTGAAATTTTCTTATTCCCCAAAACGGCTTTATGTCAAAAACATTGCCCAAAAAGAAAATTTTAAAAGTATCTTATACGGGCACAAAACGTCATTTTGACTCAAGACTCAAAATTATTAGAAATTTTTGCAGAACCCGAAAATTTGTAAGTTTCAACTTTCTATCTCATCCTGAAGCTCTTTAAAACCAAAAAAGAAATTTTCGGTCCTTGTTCGAATTATTTCAGCCACAGAACTTCGGTCCTTTCGGAATTTTTGGTTACTGAAAGGATATACACATCTTATTTCAAGATTACCATCGTGAAAATTTTTAAAAAATTCGACCATAAATACGGTGAGAGCGGAACACCATTTTTCACTATTTTTAGCTCAGACGTCACATGATAATAGGGCTGAAGACTTTTGTTCAAAATCGCGTATTTAATGTCAAACTCTGAAATTTTCATTATTCAACAACTGGCATCAGTTAAGTCATTTCCCAAAAGAAAATTAAAAGTATGCTTAGATCACATGACGTCATATACGTCACAACCAAAAATATATTTGGAATCGCAGAAATGCAAAGGTACTTTCAACTTTCTATCTCATCCATAAGCCTTTAATCCAAAATGAAATTTTTCGTCCTAGTTCGAACTTATTTCGCCCAAACTTCGGTCTTTCGGAATTTCGGTTAGCGACGGAATGCACACCTTATTTTTATGATGACCATCTGTGAAAAGAAGAAAATCCGACCAAAATACGGTTGTAGAGCGCGAACACCATTTTTCACTATTTTTACCTCTGACGTCACAGACGCATAGGTGCAAAGATCTTTGTTCAAAAGCTCAAACATTACCTCATAACTCTGAAACTTAATTATTCGAACAACTGGCAACATGTGAAATCGCCCTAATATGAAAATTAAGAAGTATGCTTATGACCATATACGTCAGGACCAAAATATTTAAAATTCTGCAGAACTTCAAACTGTGTAAGTTCCCCTTTCTACTCATCCTGAAGCCTTTAATCCCAAAATAAAAATTTTCGGTCCTTTGTTCGAATCTTATTTTTCCCCCACAGAACTTTTGGCTTCGAGTTTCGGTTAGCTGACAGGAATGCACACCTTAGTTTTAAGATGTACCATCTTGAAAATTAAGAAATCCGACCATAAATGACGGTGTAGAGCGCGAACACCATTTTTCAAAATTTTTAGCTATGACGTCATGTACGTCATAGGGTGCTGAAGATGCTTTTGTTTCAAAGCGCATACTTTACACATAACTCTGAATTTTCATTATTCGAACAACTGCATCATGTCGAAATCATTGCCCAAATGAAAATTAAAAGATCTTATGCGTCTAACTCAATGACTTCCACTCCAAAAATTTGTAGAAATTTTGCAAACCAAACGTGTAAGTTTCATCTTTCTACTCATCCTGAACCTTTAATCCTAAAATGAAATTTTCGGTCCTATTTCGAACTATTTCAGCCACAGAACTTCGGTCTTTCGGAATTTCGGTTAGCACAGGATATCACCCCTTTGATTCAAATGTACCACTGTTAAAATTTTGAAGAAAAAACCGACCATAAATGGCGGCTGTGAGCGCAACACCAATTTTCACTATTTTTAGCTGTGACCAAGTACGTCATGGGTCGAAGATGCTTTGTTCAAAACGCATACTTTCTTTCAAACTCTAAATTTTCATTATTTGAACAACGCATCATGTCAAAATCATTGCCCTAAAATGAAAATTATGAAGTTCTTATGACGTCACATGACCTATGACGTTCTACTGAAAATATTTGTAGAAATCTGCAAACGCAAACTGTGTAAGTTTCAACCAATCCATCCTAAGCCTTTTATCCTAAAATGAAATTTTTCGACCTATTTCGAATCTTATTTCACCCAGAACTTGGTCTTTCGAAATTTCGGTTACGACAGGATATCACACCTTTGATTCAAGATGTACCATCTGTAAAATTTGAAGAAAATCCGACCAAAATGACGGCTGTAGAGCGCGAACCCCCATTTTTCCCTATTTTTAGCTGTGACTCATGTGACTCATAGGGTGCTGAAAATCATTGAAATCAAAATTTCCTCACTGACTAATAAGCCATAAAAATTTCTCGTCCAGCCTTGCAACATATTAAAATAAGCGTTTATTAGAAGAAGAAAAGAATAATAAAAAAATAATAATAACTAGATGCATTCGGAAAACGAATGATAGGACTTTCTGCAAGCTTTGAAAAGCAAAAAGCAGGAGATAGAAATTTTCATTAATGATCACCTCTGGTATATTTCATGTCATGCGAACAATTGACATTATATTTTCCAAATAAGTGCAAATGATAAAACTAAGTATTAAACTATTTTTAGCTCGACACACAGACGTCATAGGGTAACAGAAAATTCTTTTTTTTCAAAACGAACTTTACTTTCATAACTCTGAAATTTTTCATTATTCTGAACAACTGGCATCATGTCGAAATCATTGCCCTAAAATGAAAATTAAGAAGTATGCTTATGACGTCAAATGACCTCATATGACGTCAAAACTCAAGGTATTTGTAGAAATTCTGCAGAACTGCAAACTGTGTAAGTTTCAAACTTTCTATCTCATCCTGAAGCTTTTTTAATCCTAAAATGAAATTTTCGGTCCTATGTTCGAATCTTATTTCAGCCACAGCAGTTCGGTCTTTCGGAATTTCTGTTAGTTGAAAGTAATGCACATCTTAGTTTCAAGATGTACCATCTGTGAAAATTTGAAGAAAATTCGACCAAAAATGGCGGCTGTAGAGCGCGAACAACCATTTTTCACTATTTTTAGCTGTGACGTCACATGACGTAATAGGGTGCAGAAGATGCTTTTGTTCAAAATCGCATACTTTACTGTCATAACTCTGAAATTTTCATTATCTGAACAACTGGCATCATGTCGAAATCATTGCCCTAAAATGAAAATTAAGAAGTATGCTTATGACGTCACATGACGTCATAATGACGTCAGACTCAAAATATATGTAGATATTCTGCAGAACTGCAAACTGTGTAAGTTCCAACTTTCTATCTCATCCAGAAGCTCTTTAATCCTAAAATGAAGTTTCGGTCCTATGTTCGAATATTATTTCAGCCACAGAACTTCGGTCTTTCGGAATTTCGGTTAGTTGACAGGATATGCACACCTTAGTTTCAAGATGTACCATCTGTGAAAATTTGAAGAAAATCCGACCATAAATGACGGCTGTAGAGCGTGAACACCATTTTTCACTAATTTTAGCTGTGACGTCATGTGATGTCATAGGTGCTGAAGATGCTTTTGTTCAAAAGCGCATACTTTGCTTTCATAACTCTGAAATTTTCATTTATTCTGAACAACTGGCATCATGTTGAAATCATTGCACTAAAATAAAAATTAAGAAGTATGCCTATGACGTCACATGACGTCATATGACGTCAGACTCAAAATATATGTAGAAATTCTGCAGAACTGCAAACTTGGTAAGTTCCAACTTTCTATCTCATCCTGAAGCTCTTTAATCCTAAAATGAAATGTTCGGTCCTTTGTTCGAATCTTATTCCGCCACAGAACTTCGGTCTTTCGGAGTTTTCGGTTAGCTGACAGGATATGCACACCTTAGTTTTAAGATGTACCATCTGAGAAAATTTGAAGAAAAATCCGACCATAAATGACGGCTGTAGAGCGCGAACACCATTTTTCACTATTTTTAGCTGTGACGTCATGCATGTCAAAAGGTGCTGAAGATGCTTTGTTCAAAAGCGCATACTTTACTATCATAACTCTGAAATTTTCATTATCTGAACAACTGCATCATGTCAAAATCATTGCCCTAATATGAAAATTAAGAAGTATGCTTATGACGTCATATGACGTCATATGAAGTTCCGACTCCAAAAATTTTGTAGAAATTTGCACAACTGCAAACTGTGAAGTTTCATCTTTCTATCTCATCCTGAAGCTCTTTAAACCTAAAATGAAATTTTCGGTCCTATGTCGAATCTTATTTCAGCCACAGAACTTCGGTCTTTCGGAATTTCGGTTAGCTGACAGGATATGCACACCTTTGATTCAAGAGTACCATCTGTGAAAATTGAAGAAAATCAACCATAAATGGCGGCTATAGAGCGCGAACACCATTTTTCAACTATTTTAGCTGTGACGTCATGTGACGTCATAGGGTGCTGAAGATGCTTTTGTTCAAATGCGCATACTTTACTTTCATAACTCTGAAATTTTCATATTCTGAACAACTGGCATCATGTCAAAATCATTGCCCTAAAATGAAAATTAAGAAGTATGCTTATGACGTCACATGACGTCATATGACGTTTCTGACTGAAAATATTTGTAGAAATTCTGCAGAACTGCAAACTGTGTAAGTTTCAACTTTCTATCTCATCCTGAAGCTCTTTAATCCTAAAATGAAATTTTCGGTCCTATGTTCGAATCTTATTTCAGCCACAGAACTTCGGTCTTTCGGAATTTCGGTTAGCTGACAGGATATGCACACCTTTGATTCAAGATGTACCATCTGTGAAAATTTGAAGAAAATCCGACCATAAATGACGGCTGTAGAGCGCGAACACCTTTTTTTCACTATTTTTAGCTGTGACGTCATGTGACGTCCATAGGGTGCTGAAAAATCATTGAAATCAAAATTTCCTCACGTGACTAATAAGCCATAAAAATTTCATCGTCCTAGGTCCATTGCAAAATATTAAAATAAGCGTTTAGTTAGAAAGAAGAAAAGAATAATAATAATAATAATAATAATAACTAGATTTCATTCGTTGATACGAATGATAGGACTTTCTGCTAAAATTGAAAAATATTAAGATTAATTCCGTAAGAAAGAATAAATTTTAAATTTTCTACCCTTTACTTATTTTTTTTTTTTCGTATGGACTTCTTTTAGCTTTGACGTCACATGACGAGATAAGGTGCTGAAAATTCTTTTGTTCAAAAGCGCATACTTTACTGTCGTACCTCTGAAATTTTCATTATTCTGAACAACTGGCATCATGTCGAAATCATTGCTCTAAAATGAAAATTAAGAAGTATGCTTATGACGTCACATGACGTCATATAACGTAAAGACTCAAATTATATGTAGAAATTCTGCAGAACTGTAAACTGTGTAAGTTTCAACTTTCCATCTCATCCTGAAGCTCTTTAATACTAAAATGAAATTTTCGGTCCTATGTTCGAATCTTATTTCAGCTACAGAACTTCGGTCTTTCGAAATTAATGTTAGCTGACAGGATATGCACACCTTAGTTTCAAGATGTACCATCTGTGAAAATTTGAAGAAAATCCGACCATAAATGGCGGCTGTAGAGCGCGAACACCTTTTTTCACTATTTTTAGCTGTGACGTCACATGACGTCATAGGGTGCTGAAGATGCTTTTGTTCAAAAGCGCATACTTTCCTTTCATAACTCTGAAATTTTCATTATTCTGAACAACTGGCATCATGTCGAAATCATTGCCCTAAAATGAAAATTAAGAAGTATGCTTATGACGTCACATGACGTCATATGACGTCACGCCTCAAAATATTTGTAGAAATTCTGCAGAACTGCAAACTGTGTAAGTTTCAACTGTCTATCTCATCCTGAAGCTCTTTTATCCTAAAATGAAATTTTCGGTCCTATGTTCGAATCTTATTTCAGCCACAGAACTTCGGTCTTTCGGAATTTCGGTTAGCTGACAGGATATGCACACCTTTGATTCAAAATGTACCATCTGTAAAATTTGAAGAAAATCCGACCATAAATGACGGCTGTAGAGCGCGAACACCATTTTTCACTATTTTTAGCTGTGACGTCATGTGACGTCATAGGGTGCTGAAAATCATTGAAATCAAAATTTCCTCACGTGACTAATAAGCCATAAAAATTTCATCGTCCTAGGACTATGGCAACATATAAAAATAAGCGTTTAGTTAGGAAGAAGAAAAGAATAATAATAATAATAATAACTAGATGTCATTCGTGAAAACGAATGATAGGACTTTCTGCAAGCTGTGTTAATGCAAAAAGCAGAGATAGAAGTTTCATGTAATGACTCACCTCTGGTAGTATTTCATGTTCATGCTGAACAATTGAAATTATATTCCGAAATTAGTGCAAATGAGAAGAAGTAAGTATTAGTCTGTGACGTCACATGACGTCATATGACGTCATAACTCTAAACATATGTAGAAATTCTGCAGAACTGCAAACTGTTTTAGTTTCAACTTTCTATCTCATCCCTGAAGCTCTCTAATCCTAAAATGAAATTTTCGATCCAATGTTCGAATCTTATTTCAGCCACAGAAAATCGGTCTTTCGGAATTTCGGTTAGCTGACAGGATATGCACACTAAACTTTCAAGATGTACCATCTGTGAAAATTTGAAGAAAATCCGACCATAAATGGCGGCTGTAGAGCGTGAACACCATTTTTAACTATTTTTAGCTCTGACGTCACATGACGTCATAGTGTGCTAAAGATGCTTTTGTTCAAAAGGGCATACTTTACTGTAATTAACTCTGAAATTTTCGTTATTCTGAACAACTGGCATCATGTCAAAATCATTGACCTAAAATGAAAATTAAGAGTATGCTTATGACGTCACAAAACGTCATATGACGTCAAAACTCAAGATATATGTAGAAATTCTGCAGAACTGCAAACTGTGTAAGGTTCAACCTTCTATCTCATCCTCAAGCTCTTTAATCCTAAAATGAAATTTTCGGTCCTATGTTCGAACCTTTTTTCAGCCACAGAACTTCAGTCTTTTGGAAGTTTGGTTAGCTGACCGGATATGCACACCTGAATTTCAAAAGGTACCATCTGTGAAAATTTGAAGAAAATCCGACCATAAATGACGGCTGTAGAGCGCGAACACCATTTTTCACTATTTTTTTGCTGTGACGTCATGTGACGTCATAGGGTGCTGAAGATGCTTTTGTTCAAAAGCAAATACTTTGCTGTAATAACTCTGAAATTTTCATTATTCTGAACAGACTGGCATCATCTCGAAATCATTGCCCTAAAATTAATGACGTCATGACTCAAAATATTTGTAGAAATTCTGCAGAACTGCAAACTGTGTAAGTTTCAACTTTCTATCTCATCCTGAAGCTCTTTAATCCTAAAATGAAATTTTCGGTCCTATGTTCGAATCTTATTTCAGCCACAGAACTTCGGTCTTTCGGAATTTCGGTTAGCTGACAGGATATGCACACCTTTGATACAAGATGTACCATCTGTGAAAATTTGAAGAAAATCCGAACATAAATGACGGCTGTAGAGCGCGAACACCATTTTTCACTATTTTTAGCTGTGACGTCATGTGACGTCATAGGGTGCTGAAGATGCTTTTGTTCAAAAGCGAATACTTTGCTTTTATAACTCTGAAATTTTCATTATTCTGAACAACTGGCATCATGTCGAAATCATTGTCCTAAAATGAAAATTAAGAAGTATGCTTATGACGTCACATGACGTCATATGACGTCATGACTCAAAATATTTGTAGAGATTCTGCAGAACTGCAAACTATGTAAGTTTCAACTTTCTATCTCATCCTGAAGCTCTTTTATCCTAAAATGAAATTTTCGGTCCTATGTTCGAATCTTATTTCAGCCACAGAACTTCGGTCTTTCGGAATTTCGGTTAGCTGACAGGATATGCACACCTTTGATTCAAGATGTACCATCTGTGAAAATTTGAAGAAAATCCGACCATAAATGACGGCTGTAGAGCGCGAACACCATTTTTCACTATTTTTAGCTGTGACGTCATGTGACGTCATAGGGTGCTGAAAATCATTGAAATCAAAATTTCCTCACGTGACTAATAAGCCATAAAAAAATAATAATAATAATAATAATAACTAGATGTCATTCGTTTAAACGAATGATAGGACTTTCTGCAACATCTGCTTTATATAGTATATATAGAAGATGACATAATAGATAATCTGTCCAAATTGCAACTTTCTATCTCCTCTATTTCTATATAAAATAGCACAAATAGAACACATTCTGTGAATTTTAATAAAAGTCCGCCCATATCTTGCACATGTAGTTTACATACAACATTTATACTATGTCATATGACATGAAAGAAAAATGAAACAGTGTTCAAATGTAAGTTTCTAACTTTCATCACACATAGAATTTCATCACTCCAGCTCAGTTGTAACCTTGTTTAATTTTAGCCTCATTAGGAAGAAGTATTGAATATTTGTATAGTGCTATATCCTTTCGACACCTGTAACGTAGTTAATCGTATTTAGCGATTTTGGCGTGTTTGGGCTTCCGTAGTTTTGCCATAAATTCCTGGAATTTCGAACTATGGTGATATTTTGAAAGGTAACATCCCAGCCTACAAACTGATGCAATATGAATATCGTTAGCATAACAATGCAGTTTTTAGATGGTCTAAAATGTGGGGCTGCGTGTGAATTTTTCAAGGCTTGCAAACTGCTCGCTAGCTACATAGTGTTGCAAATACGGATTTTGTCTTGTGCCGTTGTACATGTATTAACTTCAATGCTTATTTTGGAAACAGTCAACATTCGACAAAAAACAACAACAACTAGTGTTGCTGACTTTTTCTTTATTATACCCTTTTTTTTTTTTTTTTTTTTTTTTTTTTTTTTTTTTTTAACCGGCCCCCCTTTTCCTTTTTATGATGCATGATTATGAAATATCTTATTTTCCATGTAACTTTCTTATATGAAGTCCAATTTCAATAAACTTGGTACCGTTAGAAAGCTCTTAAAACATGCTACATTTTATACGCATAATGTATAAACTTATCTTCAGTCGTTTCTGAGATATTGACTGTTAAACCTCAAGAAAACAGCATATTATCAGCAAAATTAGCTTCATTTCGTTTAGTTTTTTTGCTTATAAATTGGTATTGCGTAAACCAATTTTAATAAACTAAATATCTTTGGAAACGTCAATTATTCAGCTATAATTCTTATTCATACATATATTTACAAAAATCGATATTTATTGAGATATGGCTACATATATGCAGTAGGGGTGAAATCAAAATTTCCTCACGTGCCTAATAAGCCATAAAAATTTCATCGTCCTAGGACTATTGCAACATATTAAAATAAGCGTTTAGTTAGGAAGAAGAAAAGAATAATAGTAAGAAACAAATGACGTCACGTGACGTCATATGACGTCACGACTCAAAATATTTGTAGAAATTCTGCAGAACTGCAAACTGTTTAAGTTTCAACTTTCTATCTCATCCTGAAGCTCTCTAATCCTAAAATGAAATTTTCGGTCCTATGTTCGAATCTTATTTCAGCCACAGAACTTCGGTCTTTCGGAATTTCGATTAGCTGACAGGATATGCACACCTAACTTTCAAGATGTACCATCTGTGAAAATTTGAAGAAAATCCGACCATAAATAACGGCTGTAGAGCGTGAACACCATTTTTCACTATATTTAGCTCTGACGTCACATGACGTCATAGTGTGCTAAAGATGCTTTTGTTCAAAAGGGCATATTTTACTGTCATAAGTCTGAAATTTTCATTATTCTGAACAACTGGCATCATGTCAAAATCTTGCCCAAAAATGAAAATTAAGAAGTATGCTTATGACGTCACAAGACGTCATATGACGTCAAGACTCAAGATATATGTAGAAATTCTGCAGAACTGTAAACTGTGTAAGTTTCAACTTTCTATCTCATCATGAAGCTCTTTAATCCTAAAATGAAATTATCGGTCCTATGTTCGAATCTTATTTCAGCCACAGAACTTCGGTCTTTGGGAATTTCGGTTAGTTGACAAGATATGCACACCTGAGTTTCAAAATGTACCATCTGTGAAAATTTGAAGAAAATCCGACCATAAATGACGGCTGTAGAGCGTAAACACCATTTTTCACTATTTTTTGCTGTGACGTCATGTGACGTCATAGGGTGCTGAAGATGCTTTTGTTCAAAAGCGCATACTTTCCTTTCATAACTCTGAAATTTTCATTATTCTGAACAACTGGCATCATGTCGAAATCATTGCCCTAAAATGAAAATTAAGAAGTATGCTTATGACGTCACATGACGTCATATGACGTCACGCCTCAAAATATTTGTAGAAATTCTGCAGAACTGCAAACTGTTTAAGTTTCAACTTTCTATCTCATCCTGAAGCTCTTTTATCCTAAAATGAAATTTTCGGTCCTATGTTCGAATCTTATTTCAGCCACAGAACTTCGGTCTTTCGGAATTTCGGTTAGCTGACAGGATATGCACACCTTTGATTCAAGATGTACCATCTGTGAAAATTTGAAGAAAATCCGACCATAAATGACGGCTGTAGAGCGCGAACACCATTTTTCACTATTTTTAGCTGTGACGTCATGTGACGTCACAGGGTGCTGAAAATCATTGAAATCAAAATTTCCTCACGTGACTAATAAGCCATAAAAATTTCATCGTCCTAGGTTTAGCTTACTTAGGCTAGGCAGAAATCTCCCAAGGCTTTCTGCTTTAGGCAGAAAGTCCTAATAAACAGTACAAACCCAATAGGACTTTCTGCCGAAAGGGCAGAAAGTCCTAATAATAAACATAACAAACCCAATAGGACTTTCTGCTTTAGGCAGAAAGTCCTAATAATAATAATAAACATAACAAACCCAATAGGACTTTCTGCTTTAGGCAGAAAGTCCTAATAAACATAACAAACCCAATAGGACTTTCTGCTTTATAACAAAGGCAATATGCTTATCGGTCCTGGTGTACACCATTGCATTCTAAAATGCACCTCATTCTCTCAAATACGCATCGCAATTCACCTTTCAACACGGGCACTCTTTCCTGCGTAGGAACGTCCGGATAGAGGGTAACCAACCCAATAACCGCCTTCTTCTCTTCCTTCAAATTGCTGGATTTTCATATACAAGCCCTTTCCGAAAAACATGAATATCTGCCATGTTTGTTGACGGAATCACTTGAAATTTTCAGGACTTTTTGCACATGTAGGCTAACGGCATTCGTGCAAATTTCAACTTCAAACATCAACTTGCCGATTTTATATGAATTTTTTAATAATTTCTGCTTAAATATGCATGACGTTATAATCACGTGACCAAACAAGTATTCCTTGCAGTATACATCACTTCACTTTTCAGTGTGTTAATCCTGAAGAAATCTGATTTTTGACTCAAAGTTCATGAAACTACAGCGTTTCAATTTCGTTAAAAGTACACTTTTCGCCTTTCTGTCATAACTCAACCAATTCAACCCCGATCTTCAAAAACTAAATATCACCTGAAAGGTCTTTCAAATCACTACAGATTTTGTCCACAGTGTCTAGGTAGAATCCTTTTCGTTTTTGAGATACACCTTGCCGAATAAAAACACCAACAACTGACATATGACCTTGACCTTTACGATTTTTCCGGAAACGGAAGTGACTGAAGTAAATGAGATGCTATGTTGCACATTCAGTGAAAATTGTATGCAAATCGGTCCAAAAGATAAGGCATGTAGTGCTAAAAAACCCTACATTTTGGATTAAAAGTTTGTTAACGCGTCATGACGTCATTTTACGTCTACGACGTCAGTCTTTTCAGAGCTGTAAGAAATTGATAAGACACATGTTCTGTCCAAATTTGAAGTTTCTAGCTTATCTGAGTGCTTCGTAATACTTAAATAAATTTTCAGGTCCAAAGTTCGAAACTTGGTTCAGCCATAGATCCTTGGTCTTTTTGAATGTTGCAAAATGTATATAATCCTGCACAACAAAGTCCCAATCCATACATTCTGAAAAAATCAAGTCAATTGGTTTAAGAAATGACGGCTGTAGAGCGCGAACACTATTTTTCACACTTTATTTTTAGCTGTGACGTCCATGTGACGTCATAGGGTGCTGAAGATGCTTTTGTTCAAAAGCAAATCGTTTGCTTTCATAACTCTGAAATTTTCATATTCTGAACAACGGCCATCATGTCGAAATCATTGCCCAAAAAGAAAATGAAGAAGTATGCTTATGACGTCACATGACATCATATGACGTCACGACTCAAAATATTTGTAGAAATTCTGCAGAACTGCAAACTGTGTAAGTTTCAACTTTCTATCTCATCCTAAGCTCTTTAATCCTAAAATGAAATTTTCGGTCCTATGTTCGAATCTTATTCAGCCACAGAACTTCGGTCTTTCGGAATTTCGGTTAGCTGACAAGATATGCACATCTTTGATTCAAGATGTACCATCTGTGAAAATTTGAAGAAAATCCGACCATAAATGACGGCTGTAGAGCGCGAACACCATTTTTCAACTATTTTTAGCTGTGACGTCATGTGACGTCATAGGGTGCTGAAGATGCTTTTGTTCAAAAGCGAATACTTTGCTTTTATAACTCTGAAAATTTTCATTATTCTGAACAACTGCATCATGTCGAAATCATTGTCCTAAAATGAAAATTAAGAAGTATGCTTATGACGTCACATGACGTCATATGACCCTCATGACTCAAAATATTTTGTAAAATTCTGCAGAACTGAAACTGTATAAGTTTCAACTTTCTATCTCATCCTGAAGCTCTTTTATCCTAAAATGAAATTTTCGGTCCTATGTTCGAAAACTTATTTCAGCCACAGAACTCGGTCTTTCGGAATTTCGGTTAGCTGACAGGATATGCACACCTTTGATTCAAGATATACCATTGTGAAAATTTGAAGAAAATCCGACCATAAATGACGGCTGTAGAGCGCGAACACCATTTTTCACTATTTTTAGCTGTGACGTCATATGACGCATAGGGTGCTGAAAATCATTGAAATCAAAATTTCCTCACGTGACTAATAAGCCAATAAAAATTTCATCGTCCTAGGACTATTGCAACATATAAAAATAAGCGTTTAGTTAGAAGAGAAAAAAGAATAATAATAATAATAATAAAAACTAATGTCATTCGTCTAAACGAATGATAGGACTTTCTGCAACCTGTGTTAATGCAAAAGCAGGAGATAGAAGTTTCATGTAATGACTCACCTCTGGTAGTATTTCATGTTCATGCTGAACAATTGACATTGTATTCCGCGAAAAATAAGCGTTTCGATACGAAGAAAAAAAAATAAGTGGCAGTAGTAGTAGTATGCTTATGACGTCATATGACGTCCCGACTCAAAATATATGTAGAAAATTATGCAGAACTGCAAACTGTGTAAGTTTCAACTTTCTATCTAATCCCGAAGTTCTTTAAAAACCCCAAAATGAAATTTTTGGTCCTATATTCGAATCTTACTTCAGCCACAATACTTCGTTTTTTTCGGAATTAAGGTAAGCTGACAAAATATTCACACCTTAGTTTCAAGATGTACCATCTGTAAAAAATTTGAAGAAAATCTGATCATAAATGGCGGCCGTAGAGCGCGAAAACCATTTTTCACTATTTTTGCTCTGACGTCACGTGACGCATAGGGTGCGAAAATGCTGTTGCTCAAAAGCGTATACTTTACTGCAATAACTCTGAACTTTTTATTATTCTGAACAACTGCCCTCTGTCGAAAATCATTGCCCCCCAAAATTTAAAAAAAAGTGGTATGCTTAAGACGTCCTCTGACGTCACGATTCAAAATATTTGTAGAAATGCTGCAGAACTGCAAACTGTGTAAGTTTCAACTTTCTATCTCATCCTGTAGCTCTTCAATCCTAAAATTAAAATTTTTGGTCCTATGTTCGAATATTACTTCAGCCACAGAAACTTCGGTTTTTTCGTAATTTCGGTAAGCTGGCAGGATATGACACCTTAGTTTCAAGGTGTACCATCTGTGAAAATTAGAAGAAAATCCGACCAAAATGGCCGCTGTAGAGCGCGAACACCATTTTTCAATATTTTTAGCTCTGACGTCACATGACGTCATAGGGTGCTGAAGATGCTTTTGTTCAAAAGTGCATACTATACTGTCATAACTCTAAAAATGTCATTATTTTGAACAACTGGCATCATGTCGAAATCTTGCCCTAAAATGAAAGTTAAGAATGTGCCTTATGAGTCACATGACGACATTTGACGTCACGACTCAAAACATATTGAGAAATTCTGCAGAACTGCAAACTGTGTAAGTTTCAACTTTCTATCTCATCCTGAAGCTCTTTAATGCTAAAATGAAATTTTCGGTCCTATGTTCGAATCTTATTTCAGCCACAGAACTTCGGTCTTTTTGAAATTCTGTTAGCTGACAAGATATGCACACCTTAGTTTCAAGATGTACCATCTGTGAAAATTTGAAGAAAATCCGACCATAAATGGCGGCTGTAGAGCGTGAACACCATTTTTCACTATTTTTAGCCTGACGTCATATGACGACATAAGGGTGCTGAAGATGCTTTTGTTCAAAAGAGCATACTTTACTGTCATAAACTCTGAAATTTTTCATTATTCTGAACAACTGGCATCATGTCGAAATCATTGCCCTAAAATAAAAATTAAGAAGTATTCTTATGACGTCACATGACGTCATATGACGTCAGGAATCAAATATATTAGAAATTCTGCAGAACTGCAAACTGTGTAAGTTTCAACTTTCTATCTCATCCTGAAGTTCTTTAAGCTGGAAGGATATGTACACCTTAGTTTTCAAAATGAACCATCTGTGAAAATTAGAAGAAAATCCGAGCATAAATGGCCGCTGTAGAGCGCGAAAAAACCCTTTTTTAAATATTTTTAGCTTTTGACGTCACATGACGTCATAGGGGGCTGAAGATGCTTTTGTTCAAAAGCGCATACTTTACTGTCATAACTCTAAAATTTTCATTATTCTGAACAACTGGCATCATGCGAAATCATTGCCCTAAAATGAAAATTAAGAAGTATGCTTATGACGTCACATGACGACATTTGACGTCACAACTCAAAATATATATAGAAATCTGCAGAACGCAAACTGTGTAAGTTTCAACTTTCTATCTCATCCTGAAGCTCTTTAATGCTAAAATGAAATTTCAGTCCTGTGTTCGAATCTTATTTCAGCCACAGAACTTCGGTCTTTCGGAAATTCTGTTAGCTGACAGGATATGCACACCTTAGTTTCAAGATGTACCATCTGTGAAAATTTGAAATAATCCAACCATAAATGGCCTCTGTAGAGCGTTAACACCATTTTTCACTATTTTTTTTCCTCTGACGTCATATGACACATAGGGTGCTGAAGAATGCTTTTGTTCAAAAGCGCATACTTTAACTGTCATAACTCTGAAATTTTCATTATTCTGAACACTGTCATCATGTCGAAATCATTGCCCTAAAATAAAATTAAGAAGTATGCTTATGACGTCAACATGACGTCATATGACGTCACGACTCAAAATATATGTAGAAAAATTTTGCAGAAAATGGAAACTGTGTAAGTTTCAACTTTCTATCTCATCCTGAAGTTCTTTAATCCTAAAATGAAATTTTCGGTCCTATTTTCGAATCTTATTTCAGCCACAAGAACTTCGGTCTTTCGGAATTTCGGTTAGCTGACAGATATGCACACATTTGTTTTTAAGATGTACCATCTGTGAAAATTTGAAGAAAATCCGACCATAAATGACGGCTGTAGAGCGCTAACACCATCTTTCACTATTTTTAGCTGTGACGTCATATGACGTCATGGGTGCTGACAATCACTGAAATCAAAAATTTCCTCACGTGACTAATAACCCATAAAAAATTTCATCGTCCTAGGGCTAATGCAACAATATTAAAAATAAGCGTTTAGTAAGGAAGAAGGAAAGAATAATAATAATAAAAATGACGTCACGTGACGTCATATGATTATTTTTTCCACATAATTGTTAAGACACCCAGAGACCTACTAACTGACAAAATTTCAACTTTCTATCTCAAATAGGACAGTTTTTATAAGCATTTAAAAATTGACGTCCTTGGTTCGAATCTTGGATCCGCCATAGATGCTTGGACTTTTCGAATTTTGAAAAAACCGGACACCGGTATACACAATAGAACGTAATATACACATTCTGTGAAAATTTGATGAAAATCTGCCCATTAATATGTCTCTGGACCATGTACAAACTTTCGTAGTCAATTCAAATGTGACGTCATATGACGTCTAGGCTTCTGAAAATCATTGAAATCGAAATTTCAGCATCTGAAGCATGCGGCATTAATTTTTTCATTGCCATTCGACAATTTCAAGATATAGAAAATAATCTTGTTAGTATTAAAATTCATTATCAAATAATGGACGTCACGTGACGTCATAGACATATATTTTCACAAATGTTTTAAAACTCCCAGAGACCTATATACTAACCCAATTATCATTTTTTATCTCAAATAGGACCGATTTTAAAAATTTGTAAATTTACGGCCTTGTTCGAATCTTGGAATCGCTATAGCACCTTGGACTTTTTCGAATTTTAAAAAAAAAACGGACACCAGGATGCACAACTAGAACTTAATATACACATTCTGTGAAAATTTGATGAAAATCGGTTCATAAACAGTGGCTGTAGACAGCGTACAACCTTTTGTTGCATATTTCCAGTGTGACGTCATATGACGTCATAGGCAATATGAATATCAGAAAAATCAAAACTTCAGCTTTTTGAAGCATGTGTCATTAAATTTTCATTGCCCTTCGACAATTTCAACATATAGAAATATTCTTGTTAATATTAGAAAATACATTATAATAAAATGACGTCCCGTGACGTCATATGACATTTATTTTTCACAAAATCTTTAAAACTTCTAGAGATCTATATACTGACTAAAAATCAACTTTCTATCTTAAATAGGACAGATTTTATAAGCATTTTAAATAATTACGACCTTGCTTCGAATCTTGGATTCGCTATAGAACCATGTACTTTGCGAATTTGAAAAACGGACACGGGATGCACAACTAGAACTTAATATACACAATCTGTAAAAAATTGATGCAAATCGGTTCACAAACAATGGCGTTAGACCGCGTACAAACTTTTGTAGCATATTTTAAATGTGACGTCATATGACGTCATAGGCATATGAAATCATAGAAATCAAAATTTCCTCACGTGACTATAAGTCATAAAATTTCATCGTCCTAGGAGTATTGCAAACATAGAAAATAAGCGTTTAGTTTAGGAAGAATAAAAGAATAATAATAAGAAAAGAAAACTAGATGTCATCGTTTTAAACGAATGATAGGACTTTCTGCAAACATCTGCTTTATATAGTATATATAGAAGATGACATAATAGATAATCTGTCCAAATTGCAACTTTCTATCTCCTCTATTTCATATAAAATAGCACAAATAAACACATTCGTGAATTTTAATAAAAGTCCGCCCATATCTTGCCATGTAGTTTACATAAACATTTATTACTATGTCATATGACATGAAAATAAAAATGAAACAGTGTTCAAATGTAAGTTTCTAACTTTCATCACACATAAAATTTCATCACTCCAGCTCAGTTGTAACCTTGTTTAATTTTAGCCTCATTAGGAAGAATATTGAATATTTGTATAGTGCTATATCCTTTCGAAACCTGTAAACGTAGTTAATCGTATTTAGCGATTTTGGCGTGTTTGGGCTTCCGTAGTTTTTGCCATAAATTCCTGGAATTTCGAACTATGGTGATATTTTGAAAGGTAACATCCCAGCCTACAAACTGATGCAATATGAATATCGTTAGCATAACAATGCAGTTTTTAGATGGTCCTAAAATGTGGGCTACGTGTGAATTTTTCAAGGCTTGCAAACTGCTCGCTAGCTACATAGTGTTGCAAAATACGGATTTTTGTCTTGTGCCGTTGTAACATGTATTAACTTCAATGCTTATTTTGGAAACAGTCAACATTCGACCAAAAAACGTCGTTGCGCAAGTATTTAAGCCTGGTGACCCCTGCGCGTGACTTTTCCATATTTTTATGATGCATGATTATGAAATATCTTATTTTCCATGTAACTTTCTTATATGAAGTCCAATTTCAATAAACTTGGTACCGTTAGAAAGCTCTTAAAACATGCTACATTTTATCGCATACTGTATAAACTTATCTTCAGTCGTTTCTGAGATATTGACTGTTAAACCTCAAGAAAAACAGCATATTATCAGCAAAAATTAGCTTCATTTCGTTTAGTTTTTTTGCTTATAAATTGGTATTGCGTAAACCAATTTTAATAAACAAAAATATCTTTGGAAACGTCAATTCAGCTAATAATTCTTATTCATACATATATTTACACAAAATCGATATTTATTGAGATATGGCTACATATATGCAGTAGGGGTGAAATCAAAAATTTCCTCACGTGCCTAATAAGCCATAAAAAATTTCATCGTCCTAGGACTATTGCAACATATTAAAATAAGCGTTTAGTTAGGAAGAAGAAAAGAATAATAGTAAGAAAACAAATGACGTCACGTGACGTCATATGACGTCTCGACTCAAAATTTGTAAAAGAAATTCTGCAGAACTGCAAACTGTGTAAGTTTCTACTTTCTATCTCATCCTGAAGCTCTTTAATCCTAAAATGAAATTTTCGGTCCTATGTTCGAATCTTATTCAGCCAAAAGAATTCCCCGGGTTTTGGGGAATTTTTTGGTTAGCTGAAAGGTTGGGCCCCTTTTATTCAAGATGTAAAAATTTAAAAAATTTTTAAAAAAAACCGACCTTTAAAAAAAGGCTGTAGAGCGCGAACCCCTTTTTTTTTACTTTTTTTTTGCGTGACTTTCCCCATGACGTCATGGGGTGGAAAAATGCTTTTTTTCCCCAAAGCGCATACTTTTTTAAAAACTCTAAAATTTTTTTATTATTCTGAACAAGGGGAAACCTGTCGAAATCTTTGGGGCCCAAAAAAAAAAATTTTGAAGTATGCTTAGAGTCACATAAAGTCTTTTGACGTCACCCTCAAAAAAATTTGTAAAAATTTCTGCAAAAAAGCAAACTGTGAAATTTTCAATTTTTTTTAAAAAAACCTGAAGCTTTTTAAAACCAAAAAATTAAAAATTTTTCCTATTTTCCCCAACTTTTTTTTAGCCCCAGAACTTGGGGCTTCGGAATTTGGGTTTTTGCTGAACAGGAAAAAGAAACCCCCTTTGATTCAAAATTTTCCCCTTTTAAAAATTTTTAAGAAAACCCCACCAAAAAAAGAGGGCCGAAAAGCGCGAACACCATTTTTCACAAAATTTAGCGGACGCCCCTTTTGAAAAAATGGGGTTTTCTGAAAATCTTTTAAATAAAAATTTTCCCCCAATTTACTAATAAGTCAAAAAATTTTTTACCCCCCAGGAAAATTGAACATATAAAAATAAGCGTTTATTTTGGAAAAAGAAAAGAAAAATAAAAAAAATAATAAAATAACTAATTCAATTTTTTTTTTTAAAGAATGATAGGGGGTTTCTGCAAAAATTTCTTTATATAGTTTAAAAAAAATGACAAAATAGAAAATTTGTCCCCAAATTGCAAAATTTTATTCCTTATTTCCCCTATAAAATAGCACAAAAAAACAATTTTTTCAAAATTTTTCCCCCTATAAATTTTTAATTTTTAAAATTTTTTACAAAAATCGATTTTTTATTGAGATATGGTACTATATGCAGTAGGGGGTGAAAAAAAAATTTCCTCACGTGGGGAATAAACCCCCAAAAAAATTTATTTTTCCTAGGACTATTGCAACATAATTAAAAAAAGGGGTTTTTTTTTGGAAGAAAGGGGAAAAAATAATTTTAAAAAAAAAAAAATAGTAAAATGACGTCCCCATGGGGTTTTTTTTTCTTAATTGTTTTAAGACAAAACCCAAAAACCCCCTAAAAAGAAAAAATTTCAACTTTTATCTCAAAAAAGGGAAAAATTTTTATAAAAATTAAAAATTTTTGGGTCCTTTTGGTTTTTAAAAAGGATTGCCATAGATGCTTGGGGTTTTCGAATTTTTAAAAAAAAAGGGCACCGGGGATACCCCAAAAAAGAAAAATAAAAAACACTTTGGAAAAAATTAAAAAAAAATCGGCCCTTTTTAAAATGGCTTGGGCCCTTTTTCAAAAATTTTGAAATTTTAATTTTTTAAAAGTGACGTCCAAAAGGGGGTTTTAGGCTTTGAAAAAATTTTAAACCCAAATTTTTAGCGTCTGGACATTTGTCATTTTAAATTTTTTTTTTCCCTTTTGGGGAATTTCAAAAAAAAATATCTTTTTTAAAATTTTAAAAAACATTATCATATATTGACTTTTTGTGACGTCATTTTTACGTTTTTTTTTACGAAATGTTTTAAAACCCAAAGACCTATGTAATGCCAAAAAACAATTTTTTATTCAAAAAGGAAAACCATTTTAAAATTGAATTTGAAAATTTTTTGACCCCTTGGTTGAATCTTGGAATCGGGGAAGAACCCGGGGGTTTTTTAAAAATTTTAAATACGGACACCGGGATGCACAACTAGAACTTAAAAAACACATTCTGTGAAAATTTTTTTGGAAAAAAAGGTTTTTTAAAAAAATGGGTAAAAACCCGGGCAAACTTTTGTTTTATTTTTTTAAAAAGGGACGTCATATGACGTCATAGGCCTATGAAAATATAAAAACAAAATTTCAGGTTTTTAAAAAAGTGCTTTAAATTTCATTCCTTTTCGACAATTTTTAAAAAAAAGAAATAAAATTTTGTTTTAAATTTTAAATACATTAACAAAAATTGGGGGTCCCCCTGACGTCATATGACATAAAATTTCACAAAAATGTTTTAAAAAACTTCTAGAGGGCCCCCAAAAAATGACTAAATTTCAGCTTTTTTTATTTTTTAAAAGGACAGATTTTATAAGCATTTAAAAATTTTTGCCTTGGTTCGAATTTGGTTCGCCAAAGAACCCCTTTGGCTTTTTGGGGAAATTTTAAAACGGACACCGGGATGTACAACTAGAACTTAATTAAAACAAAATTAAAAATTTGATGAAAATCGGTTCACAAACAATGGCTGTAAAACCCTTTTAAACTTTTGTAAAAATTTTTAAAAAATGACGTAAAAACTTTTTAGGCTTATGAAAATCATTGAAATCAAAAAACCTCACGTGACTAAAAAAATCTAAAAATTTCATCGTCCTAGGAGTTTTGCAAATGGAAAAATAAGGTTTAGTTAGGAAAAAAAAAAGGAAAATAAAATTTAAAAAAGAAGAAAAATTTAAAAAGAAAAACCCCAAAAGGGCTTTCTGTTTTTGGCAGAAATCCTAATAAAATAAACAAAAAAAACCCAAAGGGGCTTTCGCTTTGGGGCAAAAAGTCCAATAAAAATAAAAAACCCCTAGGATTTTTTGCTTTAAACAAAGGCAAAATTCTTAGGCCCCGGGTACACCATTGCATTCTAAAATGCCCCTTTAAATTTTTTCAATAGAAATTTTTCCCGGGCCCTTCCCTTTCAAAAAGGGGGCCCCTTTTCCCCTTTTTGGAACGTCCGGATAGAGGGGAAACCCAAACCCCCAAAACCCCCTTCTTTTTTCCCAAAAAATTCTAGATTTTCTAAACAACCCCTTTCCAAAAAAACGAAAAAACTGCCATGTTTTTGACGGAATCATTTTAAATTTTTTTAGGATTTTTTTACATTGTAGGCAAAGGCATTCGTGCAAATTTCAATTCAAAAAAAAAATTTTCCGATTTTATAAAAAATTTTTTTAATTTTAATTTTTGTTTAAAATTTTGCAGAGGGGATAATCAAGTGACCAAACAAGTATTCCTTGGGGTTACATCACTTCACTTTTCAGGGGTTTAAAACCTGAAGAAAATTAAATTTTGACTAAAAATTAAAGGGGAAAACAGCTTTTCAATTTCTTTTTAAAATTTTCACTTTTCCCCCTTTCTGTCAAAAATAAACCCCAATTAACCCCCCTTTTTCAAAAACTAATAAAAAAACCTGAAAGGTTTTTTTAAAAACCTACAAAAATTTGGGGCCACAGTGCTGGGTAAAATTTTTTTTTTGGGGATACATTTTCCGAAAAAAACCCCCAAAAAATGAAAAAAGATTTTTAAACCTTTTTTTCGTTTTCCCAAAAAGGAAGTGACTGAATTTTAAAAAAGGGGTATTTTCACATTCATAAAATTGTATGAAAAAGGGGAAAAAAATTTAAAAAAAAGTAGTGAAAAAAAAAACCCACATTTTGGTTTTAAAATTTTTTAAAATTTTTATGACGTTTTTTTTCGTCATACAAAGTCAGTTTTTTTAAAAGCTGAAAAAAATTAAAAAAAACCTTTTTCTGTCCAAATTTGAAGTTTTTAGCTTATCTGAGGTTTTTGTAAAAATTAAAAAAATTTTTTAGGTCCAAAGTTCAAAAATTGGGTTTCCCCCCCTAGATCCTTGGTTTTTAAAAAGTTGCAAAAATTTTATATAATCCGCACAACAAAGTCCCAACCCCCAAAAATTCTGTAAAAAAAAACAAGTAAATTTTTGGTTAAAAAATGACGGCTGTAGAGCGCAAACAAAAATTTTTCCATTTTTGGGGTTTGACTTAAAGTGACTTTAAAAGGGTGCTGAAGATTTTTTTGGGGTTAAAAAAAAAAAACGTTGTTTTAAAAACTCGAAATTTTCATTTTTGAAAAAAATGGCACGGGGCCCAAATCTTTTTCCCTAAAATGAAAATGAAGAAGTATGCTTTTTAAAAGTCACTGACATCATATGACGTCCGACTCAAAATATTTGTAGGGGAAATTTTTTCAGAACTGCAAAATGTGGAAGTTTCAATTTCTAACTCATCCTTAAAAATTTTAATCCTAAAATTTAAAATTTTTGGTCCAAAATTCCGGGGAACTTTTTTTAGGGGCCCGAACTTCGGTCTTTCGGAATTTGGTTAGGGGGACAAATACGGGGCCCCTTTGATTCCCCAAATGTACCTTTTTTGAAAAAAGAAGAAAATCCACCCCATAAATGACGGCCCGGGAAAAGCGAAAAACCCTTTTTCATATTTATTTTTTTTGACTATGTGACCCCCATGGGGGGTGAAATGCTTTTTTAAAAAAAGAATACTTTGCTTTTAAAATCTGAAATTTCATTATTCCCCAACAACTGGCATCAGTCGAAATCATTGTCCCCCAAAAAGAAAAAATTTAAGAAAGTATTCTTATGAAGTCACATTAGCATATGACTCTTTTTCAAAAATTTTTTTGAAAATTTTTCAAAAACGTAAAATTTTAAAATTTTCCCCAATTTCTATCTCATCCCCAACCCCTTTTTCCTTTTAAAAGAAATTTTTTGGGCCCAAAATTTGAATCTTATTTCAGCCACAAAAACTTCGGGGTTTTTGGGAATTTTTTGGGGTTTGCTTTTAAAGGAAAAATGCACCCTTTGATTTTTAAATGAAAACCTCGTGAAAAAATTTAAGAAAATTTCCCAAAATGGGGGGGTTTTTGAGGCGCGAACACCATTTTTCACTATTTTTTTCTGGACGTCATATGAAGTCATTTTGGGTTTTTAAAATCATTGAAATCAAAATTTTCCTCACGGATAAAAAAACCCCAAAAATTTCAATTTGCCCTAGGGGTATTGCAAAAATATAAAAAAAGCGTTTTGTTAGGAAAAAAGGGGAAAAAATAATTTTAAAATTTTAAAATAATAAATAAAAATAAAAAAAACCCAAAAAGGGCCCCTTTTGCTTTAGGGGGAAAGTCCTAATAAAAATTAAAAAAACCCCAAAAGGACTTTTTGCTTTAAAAAAAAAGGCCAAAAAAGCTTAAAAAGGGGGCCCGGTGTACACCCTTAAAATTTAAAAACACCCATTCTCTCAAATCCATCGCAATTTTTCCTTTCAACCGGGCCCCCCTTTTTCCCGGGGGGAAAAATCCCCCGGTAGAGGGTAACCAACCCCCAAAACCGCCCCTTTTTCCCTTCCTTTTAAAATTTCTGGAATTTTTATATACAAGCCCTTTCCGAAAAAAAAAATAAAAAGCCAGGGGTTTTTGACGGAATACTTGAAATTTTCAGGATTTTTGCACATTGTTGGCAAAAGGCTTTTTGTGAAAAATTTAAAATTTAAACATCAACTTCCCCCATTTTATATAAATTTTTTTAAAAATTTTGGGTTAAATTTTGCATGAGGGTTTTAACCGTGACCAAAAAAGTTTTTCCTTCGTTTTACATCACTTCACTTTTCAGTGTGAAAAACCCGGAAAAAAAATCATGATTTTTACTCAAAGTTCATGAAAAACACCCCGGGTTTTTTAAATTTTTTAAAAAAATACATTTTTTCCCCTTTTCTGTCAAAAATTAAAACCAAAAACCCCAAAACCCCGTTTTTTTAAAAACAAAAAAACACCTGAAAGGTCTTTCAAAATAAATACAGATTTTGTCCAAATTTTCTAGGAAAAAAACCTTTTCTTTTTTTAGATACCCCTTTTCCGTTTTAAAAAAACCCCAACTGACAAATGACCTTGATTTTTTGCTTTTCCGGAAAGGGAAAAATGACTGAAGAAAAAAGAGAGCTTTTTTTTCAAAAATTGGGGAAAATTTTTTTAAAAAACGGTAAAAAATAAGGCTTTTAGTGTTTTAAAAAACCCACTTTTTTGGATTAAAGTTTTTTTAACGCGCCCCTGAGTCTTTTTTCGTCATAAAGACGTCCTTTTCAGAGCTGTAAAAAAAATTATAAGAAAAATTTTCTGTCCAAATTTGAAGTTTCTAGCTTTTTTAGGCTTCGTAAAAATTAAAAAAAAATTTTTTTAGGTCCAAAGTTGAAACTTGGTTCAGCCTTTGACCCTTTTGGCTTTTTAAAAGGGTTCAAAATGTTTTATAACCCGGGGGACAACAAAGCCCCCCAACCATAAATTCTGTGAAAAAATCAAGTAAATTTGGGGTTAAAAAAGGGGCGGCTGTAGAGCGCGAAACTATTTTTCACTTTTTTTTGCTTTTGACGCCCCTGTGACGCCCCTGGGGGCTGAAAAAGTTTTTGTTAAAAAAAAAAAAGGGGTTTCTTTCAAAAACCAAAATTTTATTATTTGAACAACGGGGTCAGCCGAAATCTTTGGGGCCCAAAATGAAAAAAAAGAAGTTTCTTATGAAAAACACTTTTCATCATATTACGTCACGACTCAAAAATTTGTAGAAATTATTTTAAACTGCAAAAAGTGTAAGTTTCAACTTTTACTCATTTTCCGAAGCTCTTTAATCCTAAAATGAAATTTTCGGTCCTATGTTCGAATCTTAAAACAGCCACAGAAAAATTTGGTCTTTCGGAAATTTTGGTTTTTCTGGGGAAGATTGACAAAATTTGATTAAAAAAGTACCATCTTGAAAAAATTTTTAAAAAAAACCCACCATAAAGCGGCTTTTTGAGCGCGAACACCATTTTTCACTATTTTTAGCTGTGACGTAAAGGGGGCCCCAAAAAGGGGGGCTGAAGATGCTTTTTTTTAAAAAGAAAAAATTTTTTTTTTATAATCTGAAATTTTCATTATTCTGAAAAAAATTGGGGTCAAAACGAAATCCCCGTCCTAAAAAAGGGGAAAAATTGAATTTTTCTTATGACTCACATGACGTCATATGACAACATGCCCAAAAAATTTTTTGAAATTTGCAAAAACGTAAAACTGTATAAGTTTTTTAAATTTCTATCTCAACCGAAAAATCTTTTTTTTAAAATGAAATTTTTTTGGGCCCAATTTTTGAATCTTATTTCAAACCCCAGAAAAACGGGGGTTTCGGGGAAATTTGGTTTTCTGACAGGGGATGCACACCTTTGATTCAAGATATACCAAAATTTTTAAAATTTGAAGAAAATCCCGAACCCCAAAATACGGCTGTTGAGCGGAACACCCCTTTTTCCCCCATTTTTGGGGGTGACGTCAAAGAGCATAGGGGGGGGAAAAAAAATTTTTAAAAAAAAATTTCCCCCAAAATGACTAATAAGCCATAAAAAAATTTATTTTTTTCCTAGGACTATTGCAACAAAAAAAATAAGCGGTTTTTTTTAGGAAGAAAAAAAAAAAATAATAATAATAAAATAATAACTAGTTTCATTGCTCTAAAAAAATGATAGGACTTTCGGGGAAAATTTTTTTAATGCAAAAAACAGGAGATAGAAGTTTAAGTTTTAAGACTCACCCTTGGGGGTATTTCGTTCATGCCCGGGGGGAAAAAATTGACATTGTAATTTTCCCGAAAAATAAGCTTTTTTATACGAAAAAAAAAAATAAGTGGCAGTAGAAAAAGTATGCTTTTGGGGGTCAATGACGGGCCCCCCTCAAAAAAATGTAGAAATTTTTTCAAAAAATGCAAACGTGTAAGTTTCAACTTTCTATCTCTTTTCCCAAAATTTTTAAACCCCCAAAAAGAAATTTTTGGTCCCCTTTTTCGAAAACCCCTTCTTTTGCCCAATTTTTTCGTTTTTTTGGATTTTTAAAGGGGAACTGACAAAAAATTCACACCCGTTTCAAGATTTTACCATCTGTAAAAATTTGAAGGAAAAAAATGATCATAAATGGCGGCCGTTTGAGCGCGAAAAAAACCTTTTTCACTATTTTTAGCTTGCGTCACGGACTTTTTAGGGGGGTGAAAATGCGTTGACAAAAAGCGTTAAAAATTTACTGCAATAAACCCCCTTTATTTTCAATTTTTTGAACAAAATGGCATCATGTCGAAATCATTTCCCCAAAAAATTTAAAAAAAATGGTTTTTCTTAAGCGTCCTCTGACGTCACGATT
>CM037780.1:531876-581876 GCA_021229015.1 Solen grandis | reverse complement strand
ACATCAAGCAAAAATTTTAAAATGCAAGAAAAATTGGTTTTGATTTACATTTGCCAGCGAGCAACTGATATCCCTCCAGCTTCTGTGGAGCTAGGGACAGTCCCCCTCCTCCGTTTTCCCTGGAACCTTGCTCCTTTGAACATACTGTAGATATCCCGGGATTAACTCAATATACATTTTAAATCATTTTTTTTAATTATGAAAATTAAAGAGCTGCAATAATTATCAATAATACCATAATAAAATCAAATATTTTAAAAAAAAAAATAATTTTGACTGAAATTTTAAAAAGGGCAAGTTGCTGGATAAACTTTTAAATCATGGATAATTGCTGAACAGTACACAACAATTCTTTTGGAATAGGCTGACTATGTTTTGCTTACTGTCCCAAATTTTCGGTTACCACCCGCTAGCGAGTGGGAACTAGTGAAAGTAGCGCTATTTTAAAAAACTTAAAAAAGTAAACCATCTCACTTTTTACATTTGACGTTTTTAATTTTGACAAAAAATTGATGTTGAGTCTATTTTAGACGCTTCAGGGGGCCAGCAGTATTGGGGGGGGGGGAATTTGATAAAATTTTGTAGACGCTGCTTTCATTGATGCTGGGTTGAAGTCGGGATCACCTTTGTTGTTTTAGCAAGCATACTTTGTTTTACTTTTATTTTTTTTGCATGCATATATTTTTTCTCTGTCTTGCCCAACGTACATTTTTTGGTGGGGGAGGGTTTTATATTAAGCGGTTGATATTTAGATAATCTCTTTGTTTCCCACCCCTTACCCCCTTTCCCTGAACTTTTAATAGGTAATGTTTTGAAAATTTGGGCACAAGTTCTTTTTGAAATTAGAAATCACGAAAGTGCATTAGAATTTTGAGCTGCTTTTAGGGCTTAAGGGCATATAGATTCCATGTCCATTGCAGTTTGTGTGGGTCGGGGGGGATTGTTTGTTGTGTGCAGTTGTGTTTAGAAATAATTTCCCAAAATGATTTCCAACAAGTGGAGATGCGGTTGCAGTTTGAAGGCAAGCTTTTTGACATCATTTTCTTTGGGGTCTGAGCACTGTTTACTGCCCTTTAAATTTTAAAGTAGCCCATTTTATTTTCCTTTTTTTCACTGAGATATACTTTCACTTTGAACATTTTTTTAAAGGGGTTTTGGACACCAGTCCTGGATACATTTCTAGTCCTGCTGGATTCCACAAAAGAACACAGTTCAGTTTTGTTGATTGAAGCTCTTACTTGCCTGGTGGTACAAAATCATTTTAATCATCTAGCGAGGGGTGATACTGCAGTGGCTACACAATATCCATCCAAGCAGACATAGTCTGCAATGACAAAAAAAACTGTTGGGGGACTTTACACCAAACAAACATTAGCCGATGCATGTAAAATGGTGGAAAGTATTTGTGTTCATTTTATATATCTTCGTACTGACTTTTGAGAACATAACTTTATGAGAGTAGTCTTTTTCCTTTGGGCTGCCCTTTTAAAAAGGTTTCAACAAAACCTTCCACTTTTTTCTTGATATTAAGACAAGTAGGCATACTGACAGATGAACATAGAATCTGAAGTAAATGAGCTTGAGTTGGCAATGGAAGCGAAATGAAATGTTGGGGGATGGTCCATTAATTTTTAGGGACATAGCTATTTTGGTAGTCGGTTCTTCAGTGCTTTATTTTCCACTTCATGTTATTTCATTCACAATTTTTCTGTGTTTTGTAGAACTACACCAACAATAACACATCAACACATCTCTCCTCCTCAGTAAAAAATTTTCAAATTAAAACAACTGAAAACCATACAGCAATGCCTAATATTACAATTAGAAACTCAAAACTTTGCAATTTCGTCTTAAAACAAAATTTTTAACTGTGATGAAAAAAAATTTTAATTTAAATCAAGATTAACTTCACGCCAAATACCTTAAAAACACACACATAAAAAGGGACACCACACAAACATACAAGTGAATACTGCAGCAACCAATCTTGTAGATAAGTTATTTTTAGTCACCTGAGCACTGTGCTCAGGGGTGAGCTATTAGGGTCTTGGATTTTCCGTCATCTGTCCTCCATCTTTGTCTTCCGCATCAACTCAACTTTATAGCAATGTTAGGCTAATTCTTGTTCAAGTTTAATTATGGCTGATACAGTCAATTAGGCAGAGTTACACCCTTTTAAACTCACCTAGCACAACTGCTCAAGGTGAGCTTTTCTGATTGCCTTTTGTCCGGGGTTTCCCCCGTCCATGCTCCTGCTGCGGCGTCCGGCGTCAAAAATTGCTTCAAACAACATTTCCCCTAAAACCCTTTGGGCCCAAATTTTAAAATATTTGCAGGTAGTTCCTTGGATGAAGCCTACTAAATTGTTAAATGGTTCTGGTCCATTGCATAATTTGGGGCCAGGGGCTAAAAATAATTAAAAAATGCAACTTTAAAAAACTTTTTCTATAAACCTAAGCCCAGAGATTAATATTTGGTAGTAGCACATCTTATGGGTTTTTACCAAGATTGTACAAATCATGACCCATGGTGATAAATCCCCCCCCCACCATGGTCACTTGTTTTACATAAGTTATATAGGAAAATTTTTTAAAAAACTTCTCTGGTTTTCCCTTCCCCCAAGCTTTGATTTTTTGGGGATGTAGCATCACTTAGGGGTTCATTACCAAGTTTTTTCAAATCATAGCCCAAAAGGTGATAAATGCCCCCCACCAGGGTCACTTTTTTTACAAAATTTAAAAAAAAAAAAAAATTTTTAAAACTTCTTCATAAAAACCAAAGGCCCCAAAAGTTTAGATTTTTAAAAATGTGCATCATCTAATGGTTCATTACCAAGATTTTTTCAAATCATCCAAAAACGGTGATAAATGCCCCCGCAAGGGGGGCCCCTGTTTACATAGATTATAGGGGAAAATTTTAAAAAATCTTCTTCTTTGAACCCTTTTGGCCCCCTAGAGCTTAGTTTTTTGGGTATTAGCATCTAAAATTTTAAAATTAAAACCAATTTTTGGTTCAAATCATGACCCGGGGGGTTATAAATGCCCCCCCGCACCGGGGGGCCCATTTTTTTTAAACATGATTTAAAAATTTTGAAAATCTTAAAAATCTTCTTCTAAAAAACCAAAAAGGGCCTAGATTTTAATTTTTGGTATGTAGCAAAAACTTAGGGTTTTTTTCCCCAAGATTGTAAAAAAAAAAATTTTTTGGGGTGATAAATGCCCCCGCAACCGGGGCCCCAATTTTTTTAACATAAGTTTATGGGAAAAATTTTTTAAAAAAAATTCTTTCGCAAAAAATCCAAAGGCCTATATTTTAGATTTTGGTATGTACATCATCAAATTTTTTCTTATCAAAAGATTTAAAAAGGGGTGGCCCTTTGGAAAAAAATACCCCGCACTAACCCCTTTCTCCCTCAAAAACCAAAGGGGTCCAGTGCTTATATTTTGGGTTTTGGGTGTATTTCGGGCCCCAAAAATTTTTTAAATTGAGTATATCAGAATTCTTGTTTTTTTTAAAAACCTTGAATTTTCTTTTTAAAAAAGGACTCAGGGAGCTTCCGGGGCCAAAATCATGGCCCTCTTGTTTAAAAAAAAAAAAATCCAAATTTTTTCACTTGGGGTTTAAAAATAAAACTCTTCATTTCTTGACAAACCCCCCAAAATTTTTAAAAATTTTTTAAAATGATCATAATCTCCTAAAAAAGTTTTTTTTTGGCAGATTTTGGGCCCAAATTTGGGGTGGGGGTTAAAAGGGAACCCTTTAAAAAAAAAAAAAACCCAAGATTTTTTTTTATTCACACCTAGCTTTTTCACTTCTTAACAATCTTTCCCCAAATTTTCAATGAAAAATGTTTAGGACCTTAAATCTCTTCAAGTAAAAATTTCGCTTTTTTTGACGCATAAGTCGGAGTTACACCTCTTTTAATTTAAATAACCCCAATTTAATTTTTGTTAACACTCTACTTTTTTCCTTTTAAAATAAGCAATCATTTTAAAATTTTTATGAAAAATTTGTGAATAAATTTTTTATTGATTATTTTCAATTATGGCCATCCCCGGCGAATGGTTCAGGTTTTTGGGCCCTTTTTAAATTTTTTAAAAAAATGCCATTTTTTAAACTTTTTACACTAAAAGAATAAAAAAATTTTCTTTTTAAAAAAAAAAATCATTTTGGAATTTAAAATGACTTTTTTTTAAAATAGCTATTATCTCTCACCCAAGTTTGTTTTAAATTTTTTTGGGACCCCAATACTGGGGGTTTTGTGGAATTAAAGACCCCATAGATAATGTATTGTACAACAATGAAAATAATATATAACGGGGGCCCCAAAAGAGGCTTTTTTTTTTCGGTTTTTAACCAACTTGCTATAATGTAGTAACTTGAAAAGAAAGGGGTGAGCATTAAAGGGCCATCGGGGCCCTTTTTTTTCCCCCACTCACTCCCCTTTGAAAAAATGTGACCCCAGAAATTTTTTTGACCAACAGGCATTTGGCCTTTTTTTTTTTTCCCCCCCCTACTTTTTTTCACTAGAGATTTACCCCTTTAAAAAAGAGGAATTGTTTTTATATACCAAAAATTTAAGAAATCATCCCCCCTTCTAATTTTTTCTTTTTCAACAAATTTTTTCACAATTTTTACATTTTCCTAAATTTTAAACCTTTTCCCCTGCAGATACCGGGGAGATTTTTTTTAAAATTTTTAAACCCCCATATTTTTTTGGTTAAATTTTTTTGAAAACTCAAACTGCTTAATTGGGCCCTTTTTATAAAAAGCCCCCTTTTAACAAATTCTTTTTTTCTGAAAAAAAATTTTTTCAGGAATTTACACGGAAACGCTCGGTGTTGAGCTTAACTTTCACACTTCGGAAAATTTCTTTTAAAATCACATAAGACAGTTTTTTCCCCTTTTCAAACCCCACACTTTTTCAAAACAAACCACCCAAAATCAAAACAAACACCGCAATAAAAAAAAACACACAATCAAACCCCGTTTTAAAACACACACACCAAAAAGATCAAAACAAACACACACACCCCAAAACAAACACTTTTTAAAAAAAACCCAAAACCCCCAGACTAAAACACCACTCCCCAAAACAATACAAACAAAAAACATTAAAAACACACACATCCCCCTAAAAACAAAATTTTTTACAGATCAAACAAAACCAAAAAGTCAAACCCAAAAAATACAATCAAAAAAAACACACAATCAAAACAAAACACAACAATCAAAACACACCCCCACAACCCAAAACCCCCACAGAAAAAACCAAACCCCCAGATCAAAACACACACATACAATCAAAACAACCCAAAACCCATCAAAACACACTTTTTGGGGTCAAAAAACACACACAAAACACATCCCAAAAAGATCCAAACACACCAAAAACAAAAAAAAAAAAAAAAAAAAAAAAACAAAAAAAAAAAAAAAAAAAAAAAAAAAACCCACAAAAAAAAAAAAACCCCACAACAGCCAAACACACAATACAATAAAACACACCCAAAATTTTAAAACACACCCAAATTTTAAAACACAAATACAAACAAAAAAAAAACCCAAATCAAAACACCCCACAGATCAAAACACACAAAAAGAAAAACACACACACAGATCAAAAAAACACAAACAGATAAAAAAAAACACCCTCAATCAAAACACCCCCAGTTAAAACACAAAATAAAATAAAACAAAACAAAAAAAAACACAATTCAAAACCAAAAAAAACAAACCCCCACAGATTAAAAAACACCCCCAAAAAAAAACCCACAGTTTTAAAAATTTTTTTTCCCATATTTTTTCCCCCGGAAAAAATTTTAAAAAAAGGCTTTGGGGCTTGTTTTTTGGGACATATGCCCAACCCCCAACCCGGGGCAACTTTGGGGGCCCTATAAGTTTTTGCGAAAAATTAATTTTTTTCTGGTTAACATGTTAAAAATTTGTTTTTTTTCAGGCTTTCTGATTACATTTGATACTTTTCCCGAAAATTTTTATCAAATTTAAATTTTTCCAGGTAGTAAGATATGAAAATACGCTGTAATAAGTTTTTTTTATTTGGGGGGGTCCCCCCCCTTTTTTGGGGGGACATATTATTTTTGCGTAGTTTTTCCGTCTGCAGCCCCCCCCCACACTTTTTGCCCAAAAAGCAAAACCCCCGGAAATATCAAAGTTTTTAATTTAAAAAACTTCCCAGAGGGAAAAAGTTTTTTTTTGGAAAAAAAGTGCATCCCCCAAAAGGAACCGTAAATCTGCACATCAAAGGTTTTTGGAATTCTGCCCTTTTTAGCTCACCTGAGCACAATCCCCCCCAAAGGGGTGAGCTTTTGTAAAAAAAGGGGCGTCCGTCGTGCGACGTCGTCATCAAAATTTTTTGGTTTGATAACACTCTAGAGGTTTTTATCTTACCCAATCTTCATAAAGGGGGTCAGAATGTTCCCCCCCAAAAAAATTTGGGAAAAATTTTCAAATTTTGGGTCGGGGAGGGTCAAAAAGTAGGTTTTTGAGGAAAAAATCTTAAAAAAAACCCCCTTTGTTAACACTCTAGACCCCCCATTTTTTTGGCCCCAAAAATCTTCATGTAATTGGGGGAAAAAATTTTTTCTCCCAAAAATTTTCCTTTGGGGACAAGTTAATTTTGGGGGTCTTTTGGGGTAAAAAATTTTGGGCCCAACAAAAGGAAAAAAAAATCTTAAAAAACCCCTTTTGACACTTTGGGGGGCCCCAAATTTTTGGGCCCCAAATTTTTCGGGGTAATTTTTTTGGAAAGTCCTTTTCCCAAAAAAATTTGGGGACAAGTTTTAATTTTTTGGGTCATGTGGGTCAAAAAGTACCCCTTAGAAAAAATCCAACTGTTGCTTTTTTTATAACAGGGGGGGCCGATTGGGGGCCATCCCCCCCCCTTTCCTTGTTTTTGGGTTTTTATCCCCCTTTTAACAATTTTTCGGGCCTCAAGAAAACCCCCCATTTTTATTAAAATAATTTTTCATTTATTGAAAGAAATTCAAAAAGAGAAAGTTTTCAGGGAAAGGTTCAAAATCTGCCGGCCTCAGTTTTTTGGAGTTTTTCCCCCCTTTTTAAATTTTTTCTTCCCCCAATTTTAACCCTTTTGTTCTTTTTTATGAAAATTGAAACAATATTTCTTTTAGGAAAAAAAAATTGATGATTAATCTCCCCACACAATTCCAGAATTCTGTACAGAGCTTTAACAAAAGTCACCCTTTTTCCCTTTAAATTTTTGGGATTTGCCCCCTATTTTCCCGTGTTATTTTTTTGTGGGGAAGGGGGGGGAGGGGAAAATCATTTTTTTTAAAAAAAACAAATCTCTATTTTTTTAATTTTTTTGGGGGTTGAAACCATTTTTTTTCTCCTCCCCCAGGGCCCATTTTTTAAAAAACATTGCCCTGTAACCATGGGGTTTGGTTTCAATCTCTGGCGCAACTTTTCCAACTTTGTTTAAAATATACGCAAATCTACCATTTTCAATGACCCCTAAAAAAAAAGGGGGGAATTCCGGGGTTTTTTGCCGGGGCCCCGGGTCATGTGCTTTTTGGGGAAAATTTTTCCTTTGGGCCCCAAATGGGAAAAAAAGGTGGCACCCCCACATCTGCCTCAAAATGGACAAAAGCTCTATATGACTGGTTTTACGTTGGGGGTTTTTAAAAAAACAAGAAAAAAAACAAGAACCCCCCTCGTTCTTTCCCCCTTTGGTTTCCAGAAACCTTACTGGTCCACCCCTCTCAATGGGGCACTAACAATGTTTAAAAATTTTTTAAAAACTCTGGTTTTAAAAAATTAGGTTTTTCCCACATTTTTTAAAAAAATTTCTTTAAAAATTGACAGACGATAGGAAAATTTTAAAAAAACCCCGGGAAAAGTATATTGGAGTCGCATTCATAAAAAAAATTTTCCAGTCATCTTCTCGATCCGAAAAAAAAAAGGCCCCCCCAGGGGGGGGGCTTTTTCCTTTTTAGGGGATAAAGAAACCTTTAAACAACAGTTCCTCTAAAAAACCCCGGGCAAATTTTTTATTAAAATTGACGGGGAAAAAACCTTTTGGGGAACCTTTCCCAAAATTTTTTCTAAAAAAAAACCCTTTACCCATGAAGAACGGGGGGTTGCCAGGGGAACCCCAAAAAAAAAAAAAAATGAAAATTTAAAAATTTTTTTTGCTTAAAAAAACCCCGGCCCAAATTTTAAAAAATAAATTGGTACAGTTTTCCTTTTGGGGCCCCTTTTTCCAAAAATTTCAAAATTTTTCTGACCAAAAAAAACGGGGCCGCCAGGGGGGGGCTTATTTCCTTTTTAAAAGTATATGGGAAAAAAACTTTAGGGGGATCTCCCTTTTAAAAAAACTTTTTGGCCAATTTTTTAAAAATTTTTTTAAATACAGACGGTTTCCCCTTGGGTAACCGTAAACTCAGTGACGATCCAGGGCCATCAGGCCCCCTCTTGTTTTAAAATACTCAAAAACCCCTTTTTTTAAATTTTTTGGTTTTTCCTTTAATAAAAAATCAAAATACTGAAAATTTTTAAAAATTTCCTTGTTTTTATCCACAATTTTCCCCGCCAAAATTTTAAAAGGGAAAAGTTATGGCCCTTTCTTTCTTTAGTGGGGTTTAGGTAGTAGGTTTTAGGTGAATTTTCCCCAGGGGTTTGGGAAAATGCAAACAAATTTTTTATAGTGTTTTTTTTTCAAGACTTAAAAAAAAAGGGGGCACTTTTTATCCCCCCCCCATTTTTTACACCGAAGGAGTTTTTGGGTTTTCCCCCCGGTCCGTCCGGATAACAAACAAAACATTTAAAAAAATTATTATAAAATTGGGGTATATGAATAGTTGGCTTTTGGGAAAACTCTGCACAAAATTTTTTTTTTTACGGGCCCCAAAATTCTGGCCCCTGGGGAAAAAAAAAAAATTATGAATAGTCGGGCATTCCCCTCGGTGGGGTACACTGGTACGATGTAAGACTGTGCCCCCCACAGGGGGAGTGTCAAAAATACATAGTTTCTACCCCCTACTTTTTTTGGTTTTTACGGCCAGTTTTAAAAAAAATTGGTACAGATTTCCTTTTTAAACCTCTACCAAAGTTGCAAAAATTTTCCGTCAAAAATAAATTTTGGCCCCCGGGGTAGTTAAAAATAAAATAAAAAAAATTTACTTAAAAAAATTACAAGGCCACTTATTAAAAGAGAAATTTTTCCCGAAGAGAGAGAGAGAGAGAGAAAGAGAGAGAGAAAAAAACCAAAAAGAAACAAAAAAAAAAAAATTAAAACCCTTTTTAGAAAAAGGATTTTTCCCCACAAGTCAAAAGGGTCTTTGGGGGTGATTCCACCCCCATTGCAGGGGGGGAGAAAAAATTTTTCCAAAACAAATACCATTCCAAAAAAATTTTATCAAAACCTTCTGGGCAGGGTTTTGTTTTCCCCCCCACTGAGTTAGTGCAAAACTACATTACCTGCTACATTTTAAAAGGAAAAATAAATTTTTATTGGCTTTTTTTACAAAAAACCACCTGATGGAGATATGGGGTTTATTCACCCCAAATCCTAAATCAGCAGGGGGCCAACAACATCATTAAAAAGTGATTGTGGGGGGGGGGGGGGGGTGAAAAAATGCAATTGTCTTCCTTTTAAAAACTTTGGTTCATGTCATTTTTTCCTACACAGGGATTCCAAAAAAAACCCCCTTTTTTAAAAACCCAAAAAAACAATGATTAAAAACACTTTGAAAAAATTCCCCCTTTTTCCCCATAAAATTAACCCTTTTCCCCTCATGGGGGATCTAAAAAACCCCCCCTTTTATTTGAGTAGCAAAAAAAAAAAATCCCTGCAACCCCCAAAGGGGTTCCTCGCAGGTACGGTTTTTTTATGCTGTTTGCTGCTCCTTAGGGTCTGGGGATGAGGTTTTTTTAAAAATTTAAAATTTTAAAGGTTTAAGTGGGGCTTTGGGAAAACCCCGGATTTTTTGTGGTACCAAAAAAAGGGGGGCCCAAAAAATTTTTTTTTGGGGAAAAAGGTTAAAAAAACCATCCTCTTTTTTGCCTTTTTCCCCCTCAGCAGTACCACCCCTGAAACCCCCATACCCCCTGTTTTTTTCCATACTATTGAAAAAAGGTAAGAAAAACGTCAAGTTCCAAAAAAACAGGTTTTAAAAATATAATACATGTATACTAGTTGCATATAGACAGGGGGGACTCAGGAAAACGTTTTTTGGCCCTAGGGCCCCCCTTTTTTTTAAATTAAAAGTGTTTCAGAAAAAAAATATGGAAAAAAGTTTTGCCCCGCTTAGATAAAATTTTACATTGAAAAACCCGAAAAGGATAAAAAATATTTTGGGGTTTTCCCCCAAAACATATAACATTAATTGGGGATTTATTGGGTAAGGGTTTTTTTTAAATTGTTTTTTTTTTGGGGGAAAATTTAAAAAAAATGGTTTTTCTAAATTTTTTTTTTCCTTAAATTTTTATGTGGGGTTTTTTTTTTTTAAAACGGGAAATTTTTCTTTTTTTGGGTTTAGTTTTTTGAAAAAAAGGTTTTTGGGGGTTTTTCCCCCGGGGCTAGTTTTTCCAGACTAAAAAGTTTCATACAAAAAAAACTTGCACCAAAAAGGGGCATCTTTAAAAGGGGAAAAGCAAGTTGCCCCTGATAATTTTTTTCCTATTTTTAGCTCCCCCTGAGCAAAAAGTGCTCAAGGGGGAGCTTTAAATTCCCTTCCCCTTGGGGGCCCCCCCCCGTCGTCCGTCGTCAACAATTTTTTTTAAAAAACATCTCCTCTGAAACCGCTGGACAAATTTTTTAAAGAAATTTTTCAGGGAATTTTTCCTTGGGGGGAAAAAACAAAAAAAAGTTCCCAAAATAATTTTTTCCAAAAAAAACTCTGGTTCCCCCGGGGGTACAAAAAAAAAATAATTTGAAAATTTTTTAAAAAACATCCCTTCAAAACTATTTTGGGGGAGATTTCAAAAAATTTGGGGGGACAGATTTCCTTGGGGGAAAATCTACCAAAATTGCAAAAATTTTTTCCCATCCGAAAAAAAAAAAAGGCCGGGGCCGGGGGGGGAGCTTTATTTCCCCTTTTATGTATATAGAAAACCTTTTTAAAAAAAAAAACCCCAGAAACCACGGGGCAAATTTGATTAAACTTGGGGGGAAAAGATCCTTTGGGGAAAAATTCAAAAAAAGTTTTAAAAAAAAAACTTACCATTTAGATCTCGGTTGCCATGGCAAAAAAAGAAAAAAAAATAAAAACTTTAAAAATCATCTTCTTCAAAACAACGGGCCAATTTTTAAAATAAATTGGTACGGGATTTTTCCTTGGGGGGGGGGGGGCCCCCCCAAAAGGTTGCTAAAAAATTTCTGATCCGTAAAAAACATGGCCACCAGGGCGGGGCTTATTTGTCTTATGTATTTGGGAAAACTTTAATAAAACATTTCCTCTGAAACCACGGGGCAGAATTTGAATAAATTTGGCAAAAATGACCCTTGGGCAACCTTCACAAAATTTCCCAAAAACTTATCCAAAAGGGAACTGGTTGCCTTGGCAACAAAAAGAAAAAAAAATATGAAAACTTTAAAATCATTTTTCTTAAAAAAACCTACTGGCCCAATTTTAAAATAATTGGTACCGATGTTCCTTGGGTCAACCAAATTTATCTCAGGTGAGCGATTTAAGGGCCATAAAGGGCCCTCTTGTTTTATCTTCTTAATTTTTTTAAATCCCGTATTCACGGGAAACAGCCAAAAGGTTAAAAACTTTTTTTCTTTAAACAATTACGATGCCTGAAAAAAACCACGGAAAATGGTATTTATTAATAAGGGGTTCACCATATTTCCGTGTATTTTTTTTTGTTTCGTTTCACAGGTCCTATTTTAAAATTATGCTTGCATTTATTTTTTGATTTTTGCCTTGTTTAAGATGAGATATAAAAATATCCTCGAAATTTGTGTCCCCGGAAAGTTACCCGACAAAAGTGTAGTTGACCAGACCATTTTTATTGTCCTTCCAAATTTTGGGTTTTTATGTGTTAAAAAGGTTGATAAGAAAACAGGGAAGTTAAATCCGGGTTTTTGTAAAATATCATTTTTTTTAAACCCTGACTTTGATATAGTTTTCTCTTTAAACCATACTTTAGATTTTAGTTTTCTCTGTATTATCGGTATACATTTATCATTGCAGATATACATAGGTGTTTGATGATTTATTTTTTCCATTTTCTGATGTTTAATAACTAAGATGGATTTATTTGTGCTGTACATTTATTGCAGTTATGTCAGCTCTCAACTATAGCACAGGGGCCTCTGTGTTTTTGAGGTTAACCAGCATGTACACCACTGCTGTGGCAGGATCATTCAGAGTTTTCATGATAGGAAGCCTTCCAGCTGCTTGTGATAAGTCAATGGTTCTACCTTAGTGCCTTTGTGCCCTCAGAGCTTTTCCATTCCCGGCATTACTGTATGTTTCTATATGACTGAAATACTGTCACAACAAAATAAGCAATGACATATTGAAATTTGTTGCTTGATTTTTTTTTGTTATGTGCTCTCCTTTTAAAAATTCAAAATGATTCAAACCTTCATGTGATAGAACTAATACTATAACAGCTGTGTTATTACAGTTTTTATTATGAAATGAAGGCAGTTTTTAAAGATAATTGAGCAATACACCCTTATCAAGGCACTTTTAATCTAAAAAAACATATAATGTATGTAGAAAAGTATGAAAGAAATGTGCATAGATGGTAATAGCTAAAAAGATTAAGATATTTTCCAGTGCCTTTGTTAACAACTAATTTAGATAAAGACTGGATTTTGAAGCACAAAAAACATATATGTAATTTTTTAAGTTTTGATATAAACTCAAGTAACATCTGTCTTAACCCTTTCCCTCATAGAGGACACCATGAAAAGACCTATAGAACAACATAAAACCAGATCAGCCTGCGAGTAACTCGCAGGCGATCAGGTTTTATGCTGTTCGCTGCTCCTCAGTGTCCTTGAAATGAGGATTTTGTAATTAAATTTTTGGTAAGGTTTACTGTGGTTTTCTGCAGCTCAGGCTTTATGTGGTACCTATTGAGTGCGTCAAAATGAGTCTTATTATGGAAAGGTATAAGCAAACATTCTGTGTACAAGCAGTGCATATTTAATTCTTGAACCTCATGAATAATTATGGTTAACAAATGTAGGACTTGATGAATATTAATTTACAATAATGCATGACATTATCAGAGAGCTCCTGGAAGCACTGCCTGATCTTGGTGTTTAAGGTAATCCATCCATCATTAAATGTGATCTTAGTATAACTGTAAGCAAGTGCTCATGTGAATTTTATAGCAATTGCATGTCTTTATAGACTTGGTCAATAGCCTTTAACTCCCAGCAGTGGTTGCTTGCATCTTGCACTAAAGTCTTTTTAAACATTTGAAGGACCATGATTATAATTTAGTGATGGATAGGTTACCTTAAAACACATCTCTATTAGTGTAAAGGTTAATCTAAACAGATGCCACTCTGTTGTCTTTAACATTTTTCATTCCATGGACTCAAAATTTGTAAATTGTTTTAAGACTTGACTATTTGAGTTTCCGTTGTTTCGACTGTATTTCAGACATATAGCGAACGTCCAGCTAATTAAAGGTGGAGGAGACCGGAAATGCACGGAGGCATCCAGGTAGAACCACCGACCTACCGAAGCCAGCTGGAGGCTTCCTTACATGAAAATCTGAAGACCCTGTCGGATTCGAACCCACGCATGGAGGGTTAAGAGAGTGTTAAAAGTCAGCAAACTTAACCCTCTCGCCATGGAGGCCCCGTAAATTTGTTTATGGTTGCCCTATTGTAACAACATGGTTAAAGTTAATGTCATTTAGAAACCTTAGATTATAGTAAACCTTCACGGTTTTTATAAAAACATTATTTTGAAATCCGACAAATTAATATGAAGAGAGATCCATTTGACAATACCATGAAATTTACTTATAACTGTCAGATTCGACAATTCCTGTTTCCATAATCAGAGATGATGCCGACACAAGTCGTCAAAACAAATTTTATGATATTGGCAATAAAAATCCCATTCACATTGACAAGTAGTAAGTAAAATTTTTTATAGTGACATGTGTTATCATTACATATATATACAATAAATACACACAATTTATGACATTGTGTTATCATTACATATATACAATAATACCACAATTTACAACACCCGGCCACGTTGGGCCTATAAGTCACTTTAAACTGAAAACATGGAAATAAAAGAAAAAAAAACACATAGACATGTGTAAATGTGGGCATTGTCTGTATTCTTATTTATTGGAATATTTCTGCTTTTATTTGTTAGTTTTCATAGGACCAAGCTTTAGAATGTTTTCTTCTATCATCATTATGATTATTTTTTAATAATGAAACAGTAAAATAAATGCAAAAATATTAATACAAACCAGTTTGTTTGTCTTTATTTCATTTTCCCCCCATGTACTGTCCCAATGTCTTAGAGGTAAGAACGTCCGCCTAATGATTGAAGGTCGTTGGTTTGATTACTAACAGCTACATGAAAAAAACAAACAAAAAACAAAGAGGCCCATGAAGGCCCTAAATCGCTCACCTGAGATAAATAGGTTGACCAAGGAACATCTGTACCATTTATTTTAAAATCTGGCCAGTAGTTTTGAAGCAGATGATTTTTAAAGTTTCATAATTTTTTTACTTTTTGTTGCCATGGCAACCAGAGTTCTATATGGATCAAGTTTATTTTAGCAAATTTTGTGAAGTTGACCCAAGGATCATTCCTGCCAAGTTTAATCAAATTCTGTCCAGTGGTTCTGAGGAGATGTTGTTTAAAGGTTCTCTATATACATATAAGGCAAAATAACCCGCCCCTGGCGGCCATGTTTTTTTTACGGATCGGAAAATTTTAGCAACTTTGGTAAGAGTTTGACCCAAGGAACATCTGTACCAATTTATTTTAAAATCTGGCCAGTATTTTGAAGAAGATGATTTTTAAAGTTTTCATATTTTTTTTTCCTTTTTGTTGCCATGGCAACCAGAGTTCTACATGGATCAAGTTTATTTTTAGCAATTTTTGTGAAGGTTGACCAAGGATCATTCCTGCCAAGTTTAATCAAATTCTGCCCAGTGGTTTCAGAGGAGAATGTTGTTAAAGGTTTCTCTATATACATATAGGCAAATAAGCCCCACCCCTGGCGCCATGTTTTTTTTACGATCGGAATAATTTTAGCAACTTGGTAGAGGTTGACCCAAGGAACATCTGTACCAAATTATTTTGAAATCTGGCCATAGTTTTGAAGGAGAGATTTTTAAAGTTTTCAAATTATTTTCTTTTTGTAGCCATGGAACCAGAGTTCTTCATGGATCAACTTTATTTTAGCAACTTTTGTAGAGCCTCACCCAAGGAACATTCCTGCCAAGTTTCATTAAATTCTGTCCAGCGGTTTCAGAGGAGATGTTGTTTAAAGCAAATTGTTGACGACACACGACGCACGTCGCACGACGCACGACGGACGACGACGGACGCCGGACGAAGGGTGATCACACAAAAGCTCACCTTGAGCACTTTGTGCTCAGGTGAGCTAAAAACTGGTATTGGTACTCCTTTTTACTTGGCGATCAGCATATATACATGGTAGTTTTTCCCGACGTGTTGCCCGGTGTCAGGATAATTGACCAGGTGTATTATTGCTTATTAAACATGATACATTATCTGTGAGGTAGTCAGCAGGATGGTTCCCAGACTTACTGCTTCCTATCACAGGGATAAAAAGAGTGTACACTCCCCCCCCCCCCCCAAAAACAAAAAAAAAAAAGAATAATACATGTATTTGGTATTTGGAAGTTCTTAGAGGAAATGACAAATCAACAAGTACGTATTTCTGAGAAAGGGAGGAAAAAATCCTCAGAAATAAGTGGCCAGAAATTGCCACTCAATGAAAAATATTGATTTTTCTCCTCGCTCGATGAATTAAAAATGATATTCCACTGAAACCATCATTTATCCCCCCCCCCCTCTCTCTCTCCCTCTCTCTCTCTCTCTATATAAAATATAGTCAAAAATTTAAAGATTTTTTATACATGTATATATTTTCAGTGTCTATTTCTGTATAAGATTCTTCTAAAACTAGAAGAGATTAAAAAGTAAATCAATAAGGAGACTTAAGTATGTTTTTTTTTATTGTAATTCTTGCAGGCTAATTTTACTTCATTTACTGATATATGATTAGTCTAATGTTAAACTAAGAAATTCCATCTACACTTCGACGAATTTCTAATTGGCCATCATATAAAATAAGACATTATGCGTCCATATTTAATAAATTAATCTAAAGTTTGGTTATTTTTGTATGTACACTCTGATCTAACGATTTACTTAAGAAAAAAAAAACAATTGGTGCCAAAATAGCCTATGTGCTCGCATTCCTCGTGCCGGCGTGGTAGTTGATGTATTCCATGTGGATTGTTTTTTATGAAAAAATTTAATATGGCCAAAATGAGCATTGAAGAACTCACTCAATCCGTCGGAATGATTTGTGCCGGCACCCCCATCAGATATGTTACGCGCCATTATAAAAATTGCATTGCGTTTTATTATTTGTTTTAAAGTCCCATTACATTATAGTTGTTCGAGCTAGATCTAAATACGAATGCATCTTTCTATGTGAACCTCCATATTCTATAAATAACTTAAGAATATTTTGATGGATAGAACTATCATTTGAGCACTCAAGTCCGGAAGCACGTTACGGGGCTCCTTAAACGCATGTTACTTGTCCAGGCTACTACATTCACATCTCAGGGAGCTCACGCATTTACATGTCAGATATGGGCGGGCATTCCCAAAAGTATCTCCATAGATTTCATTACATATCCTGTTGCTGGGACGTTAAATCCAACAAACAAACAAACAAACAAACATTATATATCATTTGAGAAAAATGTGTCTTGCTGTAATTGTTTCCCGAATTGCCTGAATAAATTCGAATTGAGTTGTTACGCCGCAGCAGGTGGACATACAAAGTATAGAAACGAAATCTATAATTTTGATTTGATCTTACAGTTTGTTAATGTTAATCCTCTCTGTTAAGTTTGTTCCCGTGACCAAATGTCAAAGAAATTTTGCTGAAATATTGAGAATAAAATGACTTAAACTTATTATTTATTATTTGTATTTTTGTCCGAATACTTTTCCTAACATATAATAAATCTACGTGGCCAATTAGAATTTCGTTTAAGTGTAATTCAGATTCGGTGTAAGTTAGTATTTGAATATGCCTAGTGTCATAAGACCACGTAGTTTTGGAATCAAAATTTTCATTTGCTTAAATATGTGTAAATTATACTTCTAATATGATTGCTCATATTTGTTGCCCTTTTCTCCAGACCCTATACCACAAATGAATTATCTGAGTCCTATTTCTTAATCTTCTATAATAACTCAATATTGGTTTTTTTTAAGATACACTCCCAATAGGATGAATTAATGTTTCTTCTTGAATAAAACCACTATTGTATAACCAGCTGCTAAAGAATACTATTATTTTCTTCCCGTGAACAAATAAATAATAATTAAGAGAACCACCCTGTCAAAAACCACCTCTTCTTCATTTCTTTATTAGTGGTCTTTAAAGACAGGTTAAGTGTATATGATTTTTATATCATATAAAGTTATACATAATATTCCAGTTGTTGTTGTCGTTGTTGTTGCCGATGACATGATTTTTCTGGATGCCGCCATCGTGGTACATTTTTTTTTCAAAACAATGGCAAAAGGTAATAAATAATTAAATTCACTCTAAACTACAATATTTCGGCAAAAGTATGCCTTTCTCAAGAAGAAAAACATGAATTTTTTTGCAAGTCTACATCATAGACGTTTGAATATCGCCATATTGTTATTGCTCAAAATTCATGTGTTTTTTTTTCTTGAGAAAGGCATATTTTTTGCCGAAATATTGAGTTACAGCGAATTTAATTATTTTATTGTATTATTTTCCTCCTGGAAAATCAACATATTTAATGGCAAAGGGTTTTTTGTAAAATCTATAAAAAAATAACTACTCTTCTTTTAGATTATAAACGCTTTTTAAAATTTCTGCTTCTTTATTTATATTTTCTGAGTCTTTATTCGCGGTAGGGGAAGCAAATTGATAAATTAAATTATGTTCACGAACCCAACTATACAAATTTAATTCATTTTGTAGTGATCATAGTTGTGGTTAAAATTTGGGTTATTTTAAACAGTGAATATTACCATTTCAAATCACTGATATTTCCCTATAATCCACCGAAAACCATTACATAAATGACTTGCTATGTATGAATAAATCGATGTTCACAGTAAGATAATTGCTGATATTTAGTTTAATCATATTCTTTTATTCACATTCATTAAAAGAATGAGTACAACGATTAACGATTTTGCGAATTCACGAGAACTCTTTGTACGATAGCAAGAATTATTAAATACAAATGTATGAATGAATTGAATCAAAGGAGCACTTGTATATCCAAACAGTGTAACTGTATATTTTAAAAGTAATTGTTTTAAATTACGTATGTACACATTGAAAGTCTCAAAGTTTTTATTTTACACACACACCACACACACACCACATATATATATATATCAAAGGCTCTATCAGAAGAGCTTTCAGTCATTTTAAGTATTTAAGAATTTGGTAAATGCTCCAAATAAGATATGCTTGTTTTTATTTACATAAGCTTCATATTCATGTACATTCCAGAGAATTAATTTCAAGATCTAAACTACTCTTATAGTATATATTTTCAATGATATATACAACAGCTCCCCCATGGTTTGTCCCGAGGGTCTGTCGAGCCGTTCAGTTTATGAAATGAGGAAAATAAAGGTCATCAGTTGATTATCACTACCAAGCCATGTTTCAGTAAATGAATAATATCAAATGTTTTTTTAGTTTCGTAAAAAAAACATCCATTTTGAACTGAATACTTTGTACATTTAACACCCTGTTCAATTGGAAAATGAGACATCAATTGGAGTCGAGGACAACAATCGTACTATATACATATAGCGTGGAGACACAGTGGATATACAAACATCAGTATTTGTCCAATTTTTTATATTTTTAACCGATTTTTATAAAAATCAAGTTTTACATTTTCAAAAGCTTACTTGTCCTGCTGACAAACTGTTAGTCCTCCTAAGGCCTTGAATGAAAAAATGACCAAAAGTTTCGACGGAGTGACCCTATTTGCCAATCACTCACAAAATTTTCGTTTTCTGATCATAGTGAATTATTTCAAGCAACACATCATTAACTTTCGTCCTTTAACATTCTTCTCTTATTATTCATCCAAACCATGGCTTCTCAACGCTATTCTTGCAGAGATATAAGATGTTAAAGTTGGCATATCTTCGAAAAATTGTAACGATGACAAAGTCAGTAGCGATTCAGGGATAAACAAAACGAAATCAGTTGAAAAGCTAGTATGGATAACGACAAATCGTGTCATTCATCTCATATAATTGTGTTGTACAGACAAAGAACATTTCGAAATAAATCGTTTTGGTAATTATATGCATTTATTAATGTTTTCAGTGGATTATAGGGGACAATCTTTGAATTAAAAATGAAAATACCCACTGTTTCAAAAAATGAATATTTACCAATTTTATAATTTCCACTGTTTTGTAACGGACTCCTTTTTAACCTTTATGGAGCCCCAAAATGGCAGAAAAACATTAAATTTAAAGAATAATTGTTTGGGTTTCAGTGGAATTTCATTTTAATTTCATCTCACTTTTCCTCCTCAATCGATTGATTAAAAATAACATTCCGCTTAAATCATAAAGTTCCTCCAATTAGGAAAAGTCGAAATGGTATTTATTGTAGATAATGTTATTCAGTTTTTGAATCAATTGCACATTCTCCCTATACTCGCTAACACGTTTCAAGACTCAAGACTGATAATGCCATTCATAAACTATTGCAAAATTAACTCAATGAAACTTCCTTCTTTCAATCCATGCAAATGGTATTGTTTAATTCAGTATGATTTCGAAATTACCATGATTTGTAATTTAAGTCTGATTAACAAATCAAAATATATAACTGTAAGCAATGAAGACCAATGAATATCAAAATGACCAGGAAAACTCGAAAAAAAGTCTTTTGAGTGATGGCTTATAGCAAATTCATTTGATTTGTTTATTTACTCAACACACAAAGACGCTAACTTTAACATCTTATTTATCTGCAAGAATAGCGAGTCGGATGAATAATAGAGACAGAATGTTAAAGTTAATGATGCGTAGCTTGAGATAATTCACTTTGATCTGAAAACGTATTTTTTGTGACTGATTGCCAAATGGTTCATTCCGTCGAAACCTTTGGTCATTTTCATTCAAATTTCACGATAAGTAAGGCGTTAACAATGCCAACAGTTTATCAGCAGGACACCTTATATGTAGGTTTTGAAATGTAAAACTTAATTTTATCCAAAAGTGGTAAAAAATAAAGATAACGGACAAATCCGCACATTGAATATCCCTTGCGTCACACGCTATATGCTTATAGTAACGACTGTTGTCGTCGTCTCAATGTCCGACTGAGCGGTCTGGTTAAGGGAACAAAAGAATAGATAGAAGACAACTGGACATGCTTGTAAACTTTGAAGCAGTATCAACATGAAAGTCTTAGGAAATGTGTTGTGCAATGAAAATGAGGCCTGCAAATTCAGAATGAATACGAGGAATTTCACAACTCTGAGTTTACCTGGTGTAATTTTTCAGGACTATCTTAATCCCTTCATCAACAAATGTGGCACTGTTAGGGTTGGTCACGTGACAAAGGTTAAAATGAATCGGGGGGATTCCCAGGCCCTTATCCTGTTTAAATAGCACAACCAAATGTAGCCATTGGATATGGTACTATTCTGGATTTAAATGACTGTTTGTCTTTTAAGTACATTTTTATAATCAACTTTGTTCTTGTGATTTCTAGTATAACTCTGGCAAAATTTTTGAAAACAGGGCCAAGAATTATTAATTGTTCATGCATAAAAATGTCATGGACGCCATTTTATTGTAGACAAGTCCTTCTCGTCTGCATGCTTGTAAAAGTAAATCATTTAAACAATGGGTAACAAACTTTTTAGCAATCACAAAAAAATTTCATGGACAAGAACCACTTTATTTTTATAGTAAAGTGCGTTTAAGAGAGCGGCTAAAGCAGAAAATTTTGTTTAAAGCCGTTCCATTTACAGATATTTTTTTTACAAAAAAGTGATGTTTTGTGGTCACGGCCCACACAGATTTTGGGCTTGAACGGGATGAATCACAGATTTTTGAACTGCCTGACTACTGTAAATAGGACAATTTTTATAGCAGATTTGCAACGTTTATAACCAGTTTGTTCTCAATAAAAGGTGTCTTTTTTTTCAGGTTGTGTAGTTTTGGAGTCGGGACTATTGGACAAAATGGTCTGAGGGAGGTTGTCGACAGAACTTAAGTGGTGGAATGGCTTACTTAAATGATGGCCGTCGCTGCTTAATCCGCAACATCCTCTTTCACTTTCCTTTTGATAAGTACACTTTCAGAATTTTAAGGATCTTAGCAAATTTCCTATTTGAGGTATGTCCGTGTTAGCAAATTGTTCTCCTGGCTGAATTGTTACTGGTCACATGTTCTTTTAAAAACCTAGTCCCTATATCTTGCAGTTTTCCCGATGTAGTCATCCTTTCATTTTACACCTAAATGGTATATAATTCCTACATTTCTTGAATGGTGGCCCCTAAGCCCTTAGAATTTCTGCGCAAAATGGACACAATAAATTAGTTGATGCTGAGTTTTACTTGAGGACTTGGTCGTGTCATACATGACACTCTCCAAGCAAGCATAGCTATATCGCACCGATATGGGTCCAGCTAATAAAATTGGGAAAGGGAAGTAACCTCCTAGGAATGTAGGTATAGAGGGTATTCTGAAAATATAAAGACAGAAAATACCAATCTCCAAGCAGAGTTGTCGTTCGTTCCTCACATGGGCCTCAATGACAAGATTCTTGTCAAAACAGAAAAACATTTAAATTTAATGCGGTTTTTAAATTTTATTTTACGATCAAAGTTTAGAAACTTGAATACATATTTTTTTATCATCATAAACGTGTGGAAAATATATTATTTTAATTGCTATTATGGAACTATATCCTGCCTTATTTCGCAGATGGTAACAGTTCGCAAACGCTCGTCTGCAGATGTAAATATTTACAGATTCAGCTGGATATCGTACTTTGGGACCAGCTATTTATTTTCATAATTTGCAATTTTAATGACAATTCCTATCAGTTTCAGTGGTGCTATTTATATATTTTACAGTTTAAGGAGCCTATCTAGTCATCCTTCAAAATAAAAAATCTGAACAAGGGTTTAGATTACGTCATATATTTGAAACTACCTTCTAAGCCAACCACAGAGTGAAATGTAATGTTAGCCGATGTGTAAGAGAGTGGGAAAATACACGTATTGATTTTTTTAAATTTATTTTTGTTTCAAATAACTTTTTTTAATTTAAAGTAAACTGATTATTTAATCTAAACAAATGTTTTCAAAGAAAATATTCAGATATTAAACCCATATGATTTAGACCGCATTCCTTCGCAACCATGCTCTTTGATAATTTTGTGTCTCAGAATTTCAGAATTTGAGTTTATATCACTGTGAAACGGCTAAGTCTTCTCCACATGTAAAAACAAATGTTCTTTTTTATCCTGAAATTATTATTAGTTGTATCCTTGCATGTATGGTGGCATGAAGTAGTGGTTTTCTTTTTCTTCTTCTCCTTTTTTTTTTTCTTTTTTTTTAAATATTTGCAAACAAATTTCGTCTTTCGAAATTGTAACTTACAAAGCCAAACTGTATTTTGTTTATGATATATCACCCTACATGTTTATATATCAATATTGATATATGATCTTATCTGGCTTATATAAGCACTATTAAGTATACACACAACTGACATTCACAAGACGTAATGCCCTTTACGATTATATGAAAATGGTTACAACTTACAAGATGGTCACATTTTAATTAGGGTTTTGCCGCCTACGCATTGCAAAATTCTTTTTCTGTTTATTTTTTCTTCTAGCCCTAGGTTGTGGAAACGATGGCGACATAATGAGAAAAGATACAGTTATAATATTCTAGTCATGCAGTCGCGTGTATCTGAACATGCGCATAAATGCAAAATAGTTTCTATTTTCTTTCTAATTTTACTACAAGGGGGTGCGGCGCTTTGAATGAAACCACATTTTTGCTCATAACTCAAAATATCTTTATTTATATTTTGTTCATTCACAGGTTATGTAGTTTTATGTTCCAAAGGACCTCGAAATTTAAAATAATATAAAAAATTGCAACGGTCAAGGTCATGTTGCGCTTTTTTTCTTCTGGTCTAAATCGCCTAAAATCTAAAAAAAAATTTATTAAGATATCATGGACAAAAATGTTAGTACTTGAAGAGCTCTTTCTGATGACGTTCAGAATTTGAAAATCGGACTTAATTTTTTTTTAGTTGTATGTGACGTCAGTGCTATGTTTTCAACCCAGGTTCTCCTAGATTAAAAACAGAATAACCTCTCAATAGTGTAAATATGATCGAACAATTGTATATATCTCTACAACATAAGTATACTAGAATTAAGCAAAATTGCTGAAAAATCAATGCTGTGTCAAAAATAAATACTAACAGGCTACAAAAATCGCTTGTGACATGAAAACATTATAGGACTTATTTTTCTGTGCTGATGTAACTGCAATCGAATGATGTAACTGTTTTTTATCACGTGATCACTTTACCAAGCGCACGAATATAGTTTGTTTCGATGCAAAGGTGGCTCGCAAATAAATTTGATAGGAAATGTGCACGTTCGGGTCTTCTAGGCTGTTACAATTAACCCATGTAAGGTGACAGTGTCTTAGCTAACGTTATACAAAGGCTTTAAACTATAGCATGAGCTACCTAGCTCTAGAAAAACAACCCCCCACATAAAGTTTATATACAAATATATACAGTCGAAACAAGCCTGGCGAACGATAACCTAACTAAACATCACCTCAGCTATGGGACACAACATATAGATCTAAACTAAAATATATGCAAGTATCCCATGCCAGCAAGGTGGCTAGTCGTCTTCCCAGCTTACACTGTGCTGAGCGATCCCAAACCAATGATTTCCTACCTAATGAAAAACCCTATGATAAACAGAATGCTGGACTTAGTCCCAAGCCTTAAGACACTGTGTCTCATACACAGACCCGTTTTCTAACCCCTGAGCTTGGCTGTTTCACAGCCCCTATCATGAAACCTCACTGTCACAGCCCTCCGATCTTCACTCCTACCAATGTCTGGGCCAGACCCAGGCCTCAATGGTCAGAGCGCTCAGAGCCCTAGCGGATAGCTTGTAGGTATGTTTACAAGCACAGTTTTCATGCACTCCCCAGCCACAGAAAACGCAATGCTCTCAAATGACTGGTAGCTGTGCAGTATGTCTATCAGACAGGCTATAATACTTCGTCTCTGATTATATGCACAAGGTGTGTATGAACCAGGAACGAACTAGCTTCTACACACAGAGAAGCCCGTCACCAAAATAGATTATATTTTGATGCCCTGATCACATGAGTGCAAGCAGTGATTGTAAAAATCCCGCTCACTGACTGATAACGTTGCTTAATTAGGGTCCGTCTGCCTGCTCGGCTCTGTGGGCGGACCCTCAAAATCCCGCTTACGCAGGCCGGGGTTCTGAGTTTTTGACATTCAGCATGGACTTAAGCATGGATTAATTTTCAGCCAACGACTAACCACCTTACACATTAATTTTAAATATACATTTGGTTTCTAAAAGTGTCTAACAAATACATAAAATGAATGCTAACGAAGAGAAAAAAATACAAAAATGAAAAGTTATAAAAATAAAGGGAAGTAATTCAGACCTAACTCACTAACTATATACAGTCTATATACAGATGATTTTCCTGACAGATAGCTAGTTTATAACTCGTGATCTCTAGTGTAAAGGGCGTGAATCTGTAAAATGCAGACTGATATCAGCAAATGTGTAATGTAGGTCGGTTTTATATAGATCAGTAGATAAGAAATACCATGCAGTGTATGCAAAATATACATACATGATCTTCTTACTTTAAGGCTATATAACAATATCTATAACAGAAGAATCTATGTTATTCATTTTAACCACTATGAAAATAATAACATAAATTTATCTTCTTTCAGTCCTGTGGCATATGTATTATGCAAGAAGTATTTCTTTATAATTACGCATTAAAATCGAAACTGACCATAATGCATGCATTGTTTCAAGGGCAACATGCAGTTGAGTCGTGGACAAATAATCACGTGACAGTGTTGAAAAACAAAACGTAGTTTCCGGATTATGCAATACCCTTTTGTTGGAGTGGTGAGGTTTTATAGTGAACTTTACAGTAACAAGTAAGTCAAGTTTTTTTGTTTGTTTTTTAAAAATACGTTGCTAAGCTTGTTGTTATTCCGGTTTAAATCCAAATTGCAAACAATGGCGGCCATTTCGTTTTGCGTGCTAAGTAGAAAAACCCAAGTAATATCAAAGGTAACGAATTGAGGAGAAACTACAAAACATGCAAAAATTTCATTACATAGACTTTAAAGGTTTGTTATAAAAATACTGAATGATATTTTCATCGAAATTTTCAATGTTGTTCACGTATTTTGAGTTTGTTTTTGGTTTCATTTCATGATTTGTTAAAATCAAAATACGCATGCGCAAAAATTAAACTTCAGGGTCACGAAACTAGGACAAAATATGCCATTTCAACAACTGTCCACTATTCCATTTCTTTATTCGTGATTATTGAGGGTCCTGTGTCTAACATAATACTAATATAATAATATAATATATACTAAATATAAAACAAGATTTCATGTGTACAAATCACAGCCTCCGGCACATTATCATTATATAAAAAATTTATGCTTTATAATTTATACTATTTCCGGTTCCATGGTTTACCATGATGCCGTTGTTGGATGTGTTTAGTACACTTATGCCCCTAGCCTTTTTATACAATGTATAAGAATATGTCTTTGCTTTAAAAATTCATAAAGATAAGCTGAGGAGCATGGAAACAACTCCATACATATTTTGACACAGGTAATAACTCTTTACAACATAGATTCTTTCCTTCATTTAGATGAAACCTAATACAAAGACAGCAGACTATGTTGCTATTAAATTGCTTATTTTGCGAGTGAGAAATGCTACTTGTTTGGAGTATATCAAAAAGGATTGTTTGCTTAACCGCAAATTCTTCTAAAATTTCTCCATTTTTCCATGTTGGACTGATGATTAATATATTGCTTTTGATGCATTTGCTACTGTATGTAGCTCAGTTTCTTGCAAGTAGCTAAAGGTCATTCAACGGTGTCAGCTGTATATGGTCCTTTAGTGGGCTCATTAAAATTTCAGACACCATCTCCTTGGAACTACTCGTACCTTAATTGTGTGCAAAATGTAACAAACAATTAACATGAACTAGACTTATCATTTATTGTAGTCTATCTGTAGTCGTTCCTCGTTACTTGTCGGATATAAGATTAGCACCTGGCGAGATGTTTGCCCGTTCACTATAATGTGTGCTTCATGATTCTTACGATAAGACGGGATCCAGTCTGAAGTGGCGGGATATCAAAGTCCGCAATTTATCGGCCAATTTAGCTTTTTTTTTATGACGTGCTGGTTTTCTGTAAAGTCTACAGCGGTGTGTCAATCTAGCAGGTGCGCGTAGGTTCAAATTACAGCTTCGTGCTGTCCCGATAAAGAAAACAATAATCGATGCCATCCTAAATTGAACTTAGCCGTAAAAAAGTAACTGACTTCCTTGCTTCATTTCCTGTTCTACCATGATTTGAAGAAAAAAAATGAGCTTCAGAAAGTTTTGACTTGGAGAAATTTGCAACCATATAGTAAACCAATACAGCTAGTCCTCTTCGTACTCTAAGGTTATACCTTCCATATGCAAATGCTGAAAAATAGCTTTCACTTCATACTTCATAGTTTAGAAATGCCCTGGAAGGAGCTTTCGGTAGGCTAAAAGTTGTCATAACAAAGGCCAACAGATTCGCTACTTAAATAAGCTTGTGAAAGAAATCTCGTCTACTATCGCGACCATGGTATTTTGAGAAAAGCCGGTGCGCTTGTACTTTCGAATAAGGGAAGTAACTACTGCACGGAGTTGTGAAAACTGTTCTGGTTATTTTTATCCATTAATGTGTGTTTTCGGCCGGTTAGCTCAGTCGGCAGAGCATTCGCACTTAAGCGAAAAACCCTGGGTTCGAGTCCCTGTCAGGCTGGCACATTTTTCTCATCCTGTGAAATTTACATTAAATACATTCCTGAATTCATCAATATATTCCATTCAAATGTATTAGATTCTATTTCATTGTTGTTTTGCTATCGTTTTGCACTGAACTCTGGTTCTGGCGCGGACTTCCGAGAATTTGCGTCGAGAATAACAATTCTTTAACCCAAATTTTAGTCCATGCACAGCAAGGATATGGTCAATATTTCTGAGCTCTGACATTAATATCTCTCCACTGATTCAGTTAAGAGTATAATCATAAAGAAACTCTCCGATCCCTAAGGATCATTCGTTCAATCTTGTTTAATCTTTTATATATTTTTGTTGTAATTCATTTCTGTTCAATGTAAATGATGCCTTGGGGTTTTATCGTGTCATTGTAAGTAATATTTTCGCACCGGAGTAAGGTAGAGAAAATAATGTACACCCAACATCAATACTAATTTATAAATCATCTTTTTAGAAGCGAAGGCATGCATCTTAAGTCAGACAGTCGATTTTCTACTTAAAATCACATTATCGCCTCTTATCTATACATTCGCGTTGAAAAATAGTACCATGGTTGTATAAGTCAACATTGCAGTTCCATTAGTGGAATATACCAACTATTTTAAACAGCTCAGTGTAGTTCATTTCCCTCATGAACAATCAAAATGTGCAATTCAGTCCTTTAATATATGTGTGAAATATACACTATTTGTATATATAGACTTTAAATGTACTCTACAAAATAAGAAATGGCGATATAAATGATAAACACTGGCGAAATTAGCATCGTCTTAATCGTTATCATCATCATCATCATCATCATCATCATTTCTACACATATAGAAGTATGCATATATTATTATATTTATTTTATTTTATTACTAAGACTCCCCATGTCACAGCCGTCGTATTTATACGGCTATTTCCTTCAAATTTATATTGAAAATAATATTTTATGATGGTTAACGATGGTTAATGTTAGAAGCATGACGTACGGTGTATGTAAAAACGTCTAATTAACATCCGTGAAAACATTACTAAATTAACTCTAGTCGGAAAATTCCACAGGAAATTATATTGATATATCAGAATGTTAATTAATGCTTTAATTTTTTGTTGATTATGGTTAACCAAGCGATAATTAAGGATATTAAATGTTACCGAAAAATCTATTCCTGAAGGAATGAAATGAAACACAATGTGTAAACTGACAGGAATTCATTTGTACACACCATCTTGTATCGGATGAATGCCAGCAAATTTCGAATAGTTGCGTTTGTGTGTGTGGGTGTGTGTGGAGGAGTGTGTTGAGAGAGAGATACTATGGCTTGATGTAATGGTCAAATATGGAATCGTCGGAAAGAATATAGTACTTAAAAAATACGATTTTGCATCCATTTCTTATTTGTTTATATATAAACCATGGCTGGAAAAACTGTATATATTCCATTATCATTACCGTATTTACCATTGGTTTTCAAACTGGCAAAACTATCAATCATTCTTGCTGACTTATGAAACACATTTAATATACAAAAGCAAAATCTGACTTTCAAGTATCCGAGCATAGAAATTTTGAGAGAGAGAGAGAGAGAGAGAGAGAGAGAGAGAAGGGGAGTTGGAGGGGTACACCTCTCTGTAGTGCTATAAGAATATTCCCAAGGTAGCTGCTCTTCCATTTAAGGTAATCCATCCATCATTAGAATGTGATCATAGTACATCAAATGATCGTGGGAAATTTATAGTAAGTGCAAGCCTTTATAGACTCAGTAGATGCTTTACACTGAAGTCTTTTTTTAAGCACTTGAGGGACCATGATTTTGGGTGGATTGCCTTATATACCGCTCCTCGTATTCCCTTGTAAATCATATAAAAGTGTACAAATAATTATTATTGGAAACGCCCTAGCATGTATAAAATAAATATATAGCATAAATTATTAAAAAAAAAGACTTTAATTTATTATGAGGAACAATATATTGTCTAGCTAATATTTTGAGTATATTAATCGTATAACCCGCGTCGGTGAATTTATGGAACGTCGGTTTTTTCCATAAACTGTTTTAAAAACTACATTTCTTACATATATTTACGGCTTTCCGCAAACCTGCGGAAAACGTATAGGGTTTGTTATGTTTCTTCTTATTAGGACTTTCTGCCCTTTCGGCAGAAAGTCATATTGGGTTTGTTATGTTTTTTATTAGGACTTTCTGCCTACAGGCAGAAAGTCCTATTGGGTTTGTACTGTTTTTTTATTATTCTTCTGCTTCTTCTTCTTCTTCTTATTCTTTTTTTCTTCCTCTTATATTTGTGTTAATTTCGAGGTGTTGCCATTGACTCAGAACAATGAAAATTTTATGGCATATATTTCAAACCATGAGCTTTCGGATGCAATGAATTGTATATTCATATGACGTCATATAACGTCAGATTTGACGTCAGGTGAAAAAGTTTGTACGCGGTCTACAGCTATTATTTCTGGATCGATTTTCATCAATATTTCACAGAATGTGTATGTTAGGCTCTAGTTGTGCATCCCGGTGTCCGTTTTTCCAAATTCGAAAAGGCAAATGTTTTATGGCGAATCCAAGATTCGAACCTGTGACGTCAAATTTCAAATGCGTATAAAATCGCTTCCAGAAAAGCTAGAAAGCTGAGATTTAGGCTGAATATTAGTTTCCAGATCTTCTATACATTCTGAAAAGATGAACGCGATTTGACGTCACATGACGTCATAATGCTCTTAAAACTTTCGTATTAAAACTTAACGGTTTTTAAGTCCTGTATGCTTTATTTTTTGCATGATTTACTTGAAATTTTGTCTGAAGATGCAGTATTAGAATCTATAGAGCCATGTCACTTCCGTTTCCGGAAAATCCCAAAGGTCAAGGTCATATATCAATTATCGGGTTTTTCTTCGGCCTTAAATATCTCAAAAACGGTAAATATTCTATCGAGACACTATGCGTATAATTTGTAGTGCTTAGAAAGACCTTTCAGATTATATTTAGTTTTTGATGATCGGGTTGAATCGGTTGAGTTATGGCGGAAAAAACAAAATTCGGTAACCCTCAGTGTGTTTAACAGTTTATATATCGAAATTCTTTGATTTTTGAAAATATGATGATGAATATTATTTGTAGAGCAATGTTTGGCCGTTCTTTTGATGCTTAAAGTTTAATGATTGACCTAAGATTCATGGAGTAATGGGAAAAAAATTTTTGGTGATTTTTTTTTTTAGACGATTATTTTGGTACCTAAAGTTTTGAAATTGATCCAAGTATAAGGAAGTTACATCAAAAATAAGAATTTAAACATGTAGAATTTCAGCGATTTTGTCGTTTAACAAGGATTAAAATTTTGAATTTTACGACTTATATCTTAAGAATCATTAGAAATAAGTTTTACATTAAGCAAGTGAGATGTAGAAATTTTAAGACGATTATTTTGGCACCTAGAGTTTTGAAATTGATCAAGAAATAAGGAAGTTACATAAAAAATACGAATATAAAGCCATTTGTAAGAATTTTCATAAAATATCCTACTTTCGCTTTCACCTTAATTGAAGCATTTTCGGAAAATGTAAGTTTACAGATATGTATTAGTCATATAAATTGAAAAAAAAAACTTTTACTTATATCATATTGATATTACTAGCTAAACAGGTGTACCGTTCCCGGTGGCCGAGTGTTTAGAGCGTCCGCCTCGAGAGCGGGAGGTCGTGGGTTCGATACCAAAGTCGTAAAAAATGGTACTGTTATAGCTCCCTTGCTTGACACTTAGCATATAAGGGTAGTTGCAGGACTGGTTGGCCCGGTATCAGGATAATGTGACTGGGTGTGATATCATGCCACATGTCTACGACGTGATACTGCAGTGTGGCAGCACTATAACTTGTTAGGTTCATGTCTCGTGAGAGGTTTGTTTTTGGCATTTAAAACACAAAAGAAGTCGTCAATATTCGTGTTTATCAAACTGCAACCGAAGCGGGAACACTCTCGATTCGCCAGTCTGTTTTATTATGTGGAACAAGTTCTTAATCGAATGTTAATCGAACAGAATATGACAATGCCTGTTTACTCATATATACAACATCCCCCCCTTGAAAAAAAAAATGTGTCCAAATGTCCAGCTCTTCTAACAAAACAATAACTCAAAATTGAAACAGCGGAAACTATGGAAACTATCGAATTGCTGATCCTAAAAGTCAATCACACACAGATTTATAAACGCCCAAGGTGGTACCTACCAAGGACATCATTCACTCAACAGACACGCAGACCATCAATGCAATATCCAAGTTACTACCGATTAGAATGAACATGTTCATGTAGAAGTTGATATTAGAAAATTGTTATATGAGTAAACAACTAAAAAAAAAACAGTGACTAATGCACTTAAGACAATAAATTGGTACGAGACAAACTGTCATAAGAGTGAACAGTAACTTAAATTCACTGTAAACAACATCTTTATAAACCAATAAAAGATTGATTACTTTATATCCATGCATGGAGCAAGTTATCAAATATTACTTTCATGCATTGAAATAAATCAGTCTACAAAGCATACAGTTCACACGGAATTACTTCCCAATGACTTTAGGTTCATAAATCAAAATACAAAGTACAAGTGGATAATCATTTGATGGATAGTATAGTATATAGTGGGAAAAAAATAATTAATTTTTTTTTTTAATATACTGACATCACTGAATCCAATAAAATACAATGCATTTTTTCTAAACAAAGGGAGCTAATCCAGACATCCATCTAAAACAAAGTTATCTCCCTTAATAAAGAACAAGACAAGTCTTCTCACAACAAAACAATATGCATAATTCTAGGCAATAGCACCCTATCAATATTTGACTAAAACGTTGTCTGATTAAATGCAATACACTATTGTTCAAATCATAGAGAATTATTGACAAGTCATGTTTCTGAAGAAATCATACACTGCTATAATTGATAGTAACAGAATTTGATCTTCATAAACAAACTGTAAACAAATCAACTGTAGAACAACAACTTTTTTTTTTTTTTTTGTAAATTAAGCTAACATTTGGCTATACATCAGAACTAAAGAAAAAATACAGGAATAAAAAAAAAAGGACACATTATACAGCACAATACAATAATAGTAAAATAACAGTAATAATAAAAAAAAAAAATCAATATACAATGACTAGTATTATACCTAAAGGTATTTGTAAGAAATGGGAATTCAATGTTACTAAACAACATTAGTAATTGTTAGTGCCTAAACAAAAGGCGGAGGCCTTGCAGTGATGTTTTTTTTCACTTTGGAATTGAGATTTGCCCCTGAAATCCAAATAGCATTTTGTGCTGGTTCACCAACAAAATGAACTAAATACTGAATACCATCAGAGGTATGCCTTTGAGCAAGTACACGTTTTACCTTTCGTGAATGCGAGGCATCTGATGAAGAAAAATCAATATTCATTGGGTCTGCATGATCCGAGTCACAATATCTTAAAGGTTTTCTGATAACGCGTTTCGGTCTACCTTCGACAAAAACAGGAGATTCAGACACATTAACGTCATTTTCCTTTCGAACAAATGTGTTTTCCTGTCCCCTTATGTCATGATCACTAGATCCAGATTGACTGTCTTTATCCGGTTTCAACAAAAAGTCATTTTCACAAGTTTGCGAAGCAAAATCAGAATAAATAGTTCTTGGTAAATGTTGTTTGACCGAAAAATAGTTTAACGGTTCTGGCTGACGCACATATGCATGCTTCAATCTGTCAATATGTACTGGCTTCGATTGCAATTTTGGAAGAGTTGGATCAGCTACTAAAACCATGTGATCACTAAGCACAGATTTGACAACATGTGGTCCAGAGTAGTGGTCTTTGAGCTTCTTAGCTGGTCCTACCGACTCAATGGTCATGTAAACATAGTCTCCTTGAGAAAAATGTGAATCAGTCTTATTACTGTTCTCACGATTAAGCATTCTTTCAGAGTAATTCTCGACATTAATCTTCATGTCATTTCTAATTGAGGCAAGTAACAACTTTTTCTCTCGTAGGTAAGATGTACAATCCTTTGGAACACTCTGTAAATCTGTTGGTATGGGTGACAATGGGAATTTAGGTCGCCTGGCATAAACTATCTCAAATGGAGAATATTTGGTACTTGCATTGACAGCATTGTTAATGCTGAATAAAATTGCAGAAATTACAGAATCCCATGTATGACACTGAGAATCTAGGTATGGTGTCAGTTTTTCAGCAATAGTCCTGTGAACACGTTCACATGCTCCTAGGCAATGATGAATATAGCTTGGTGTGAAATACGCTTCATTGGCTTGTAAACTCGCTGAGGCAGCATGTAGATCGGAGCTGGGGCTTGATCCGGAGGCCTGACAGACATACTGGGAACAGTCAGTGCTTGACCCTGATGTATGACAGGGGTACTGTGAACAACAGGGGCTTGATCCTGGAGAATGACGGGCGTACTGTGTATAACCGGGGCTTGATCCTGAGACCGGACAGGCGTACTGTGAACATGGGGAGGCTCTAACTGTTGATGCCTCATACTAATGTCAGTGAAACTACCGTGATCGACATTTGGGTTTGTCAGAAATGGATTCGACTGGTTCATCATGGTAATAACAGGTGGGTGGGGAACACGTGCTTCAGGAATTTCTGGACATATTACCAACAAACTCGTCGCGGCAGCGATGAAAACATACATACACAATACTATCAGCTTTGGATTCTCCACCATGTTAGGTTCATGTCTCGTGAGAGGTTTGTTTTTGGCATTTAAAACACAAAAGAAGTCGTCAATATTCGTGTTTATCAAACTGCAACCGAAGCGGGAACACTCTCGATTCGCCAGTCTGTTTTATTATGTGGAACAAGTTCTTAATCGAATGTTAATCGAACAGAATATGACAATGCCTGTTTACTCATATATACAACAAACTGCATTAAGTAGACATCGTCTCCAAATGATAGAAGTTGGACGAACCTTTGAGCTTATTTTAAAACATGTCATTTAGACCGTTGTTGAAACATTGCAATTTCCCGACTTTATTGTTGCATCTATCGATAAATGTTGTACAAGCTATATTCCAAATTTATGATAAATGATAACCTATGTGAAAATATATGTTATAGTACAATGTAATTTAATTGCCAGCTTGAGATACCATGAGCGTGTATAAGTGTAGACGTTTTAAACAAAATGATCAACACATGTCATCCGTTCAAGACGCTGCAAGCTAATTTGTCTGTAATGCGGCGTTCACACAGTGTCGATTATGGCTCCCGTTTGAGATCAGACAGCGCTACGACACGAAAAGCGAAAAAGTCGGATTACTATCCTCAATGTCCTATCATTGTCTGAACGCAGTCGTATATGTTCGTAACAGAGTCCTACGGATCGGGAATGGTCCGGAGAGGTCGGCCAAGCACTCCTGACAGTTAGGTGCGTCCCGTAACATTCGGGAAACTCAGCCGATTTTGTCTAGTCGGATTACAATCGTGACTATGTCGTGACAAATTCTGCTGTATCGGATCAGAATCGGATTGAGAACGGATAATCGGGACGAATTCTGCTGGAAACGGCTGGATCGGGACGCCTCCTGAACAATATCTGATTGTTGTCGTGATTAAATAAATGTTTTTTACAAATTTTAATAAAAGTTTGAATTTCCAGCCACGAATCACAGGATCTTGATCAGACTTTTGACACATTTTAATCGGGAATGGTCCTATCAAGGACGGCAGTAAAAATCCTGAATGTGTGACCTAGGCCACAGGGACTTGCTCCCATACACACACACCACACACACACACACTGTACATACACTATCAATAAGGGTGGACATCTTTTCAGGGGTCGACTCGCTTCAACTCCGTTTTTTCAAATCATTCAAATAAATCTATGAAGTTAACATACGGAATCACTCAAATATATATTTCTCTATCGAAATATACAAAATTGTCGTGAAAATAATCCTTCTTTGAATGTTTATTTGTTTAAAATATATGCGAATCCGAGAAAAGGACAACAACCTGGACCAGCAGCGCAGTACATTTCGGGATGATTCGGATTTTTACGCTGCGAAATTGGTCAGCGATATTGCGATTATTTTCCCGCAATCTGTCAAACCGTTAAATTTAAATTATTAAAGGGCTGACTATTCGGGCGTTGAAAGAAAAAAAAACCCAGGCAGTATGGAGAAATCAGCTGTTTCTTGGTAATTTTCTTGTTGTAAAATAAATTATTTAAAGACTTAGATATAAATTCACTTGTCTGTGAGCGTGTGTTTTTAAATTGAAATAAATATCACAGGGATTTGAAGTTCAGTAATTTAAAATAAAATTCTGAAAATAATAGTACTCCATACATACAAAACATATTTTTTCTTATATATACGGAATACTAAATTCTACTGAACTTCAAATCCCTGTGATATTTATTTCAATTTAAAAACACACACTCACAGACAAGTGAATTTATATCTAAGTCTTTAAATAATTTATTTTACAACAAGAAAATTACCAAGAAACAGCTGATTTCTCCATACTGCCTGGGTTTTTTTTTTTCTTTCAACGCCCGAATAGTCAGCCCTTTAATAATTTAAATTTAACGGTTTGACAGATTGCGGGAAAATAATCGCAATATCGCTGACCAATTTCGCAGCGTAAAAATCCGAATCATCCCGAAATGTAGTGCGCTGCTGGTCCAGGTTGTTGTCCTTTTCTCGGATTCGCATATATTTCAAACAAATAAACATACAAAGGAGGATTATTTTCACGACGATTTTGTATATTTCGATAGAGAAATATATATTTGAGTGATTCCGTATGTTAACTTCATAGATTTATTTGAATGATTTGAAAAAACGGAGTTGAAGCGAGTCGACCCCTGAAAAGATGTCCACCCTTGTTGATAGTGTATGTACAGTGTGTGTGTGTGGTGTGTGTGTGTATGGGAGCAAGTCCCTGTGCCTAGGCATTAGCTAAAAGCGCAAAATTTAGTAACTTTGTGTAATACAGTCGTCTCGATCGTATGTACAAGTGTTATTTGAATTTTACTCACGAGGCTACACGCGTCGACGATTCTATTGCATGGTAGCATTTACTATTTCATTCCCGCGACTGTAAATGAAAAAAAAAAAAAAGATATGCAGAATTAAGAGGTTTAAGTTTAATTGTTTATATTTTGAATACCTATAAAACTAGACCCAAATATGCTACAATGGAATTTCAGGCCATTTATTTTGGTACCTAGAATAGTAAAATTGGTCAAGTTATAAGAAAGCTTTATCAAAATAAAGATTTATTAGTCCCCTACCGGTGTTCACACCGGAGAGGACTATAGGTTTGCCCTCCGTCTGTCCGTCCGTTTGTCTGTCCGCTCAAATCTGGATCCCGCGATAACTTAATAACTAAGCAAGCTAACTTTATGAAACTTGGTTTATGACTAGATGCAATGTGTAGATTATGCACATTGTTTTATTTTTTTTATTCGACTAAAATTGTGGTTGCTATGGTAACGGAAATAGTGAAAATATGGCAAAAATAGGATCCCGCGATAACTTTATAACTAAGCAAGCTAACTTGATGAAACTTGGTTTATGACTAGATGGCAATGTGTAGATTATGCACATTGTTTTATTTTTGTTCTTCAACTAAAATTGTTGTTGCTATGTTAATGGAAATAGTGAAAATATGGCAAAAATGGGATCCCATGATAACTTTATAACTAAGCAAGCTAACTTGATGAAACTTGGTATATGACTAGATGGCAATATGTAGATTATGCACATCATTTTAATTTTGTTCTTTGACTAAAATTGTGGTTGCTATGGTAACGGAAATAGTGAAAATATGGCAAAAAATGGGATCACGCGACCGCGATAACTTTATAATAAATTTTATAAGGCATGTATATAGTCAGGGTGGTGATGCAGAGTGAAAGTTCTCATTTCTCATCAACAAGACTAAAGACTAAAGAAAAACATTTTGGATCAGGCAAGCTAACTATTATTAATTCTATTTCTTGCATCTGTCTTGCTTGCATGAATTGTATAGTGGGCACAGCAGAGACAACAACTCTACATGTAAGTCTTGCTTAAATGGACATAACTTAAATATTCCCTTACATTTACTTTAACCAAAGTCTTGTTTTTCTTGGACCAAAATTCTGGTTGCTGTGGTAATGGAAAAATTATGCACCTCACCGGTAGGGGACTCAAGTGTTGCTTGCAACACCAGTTACTTGTTTATTTTTGGAACATGGCTTATTTCAAAAAGTTCATGCATGAGAAATTCCATTCGAAAAAAAAAAGAGTAAAAGGTAGGGAATTTAATATATATTCTTTCTAACGGAATTAATCTTTATATTGTTCAATGTTAGCAGAAAGTCCTATCATTCGTATCAACGAATGAAATCTAGTTATTCTTATTCTTATTCTTTTTTTCTTCCTCTTGTATTTGTGTTAATTTCGGTATGTTGCCAATGGCCCAGAACAATGAAAATTTTATGGCATATATTTCAAACCATGAGCTTTCGAATGCAATGAATTTCATATTCATATGACGTCACATAACGTCAGATTTGACGTCAGGTGAAAAAGTTTGTTCGCGGTCTACAGCCATTATTTATGGACCGATTTTCATCAAAATTTCACAGAATGTGTATGTTAGGCTCTAGTTGTGCATCCCGGTGTCCGTTTTTCAAAATTCGAAAAGTCCATGGTTCTATAGCGAATCCAAGATTCGAACCAAGGTCGTAAATTTTTAAATGCTTATAAAATCTGTCCTATGTAGGATAGAAAGTTGATATTTAGTCAGTATATAGGTCTCTAGAAGTTTTAAACATTTTGTCAAAATAAATGTCATATGACGTCACGTGACGTCATTATATGATAATGTATTTCTAATATTAACAAGGGTATTTCTATATGTTGAAATTGTCGAAGGACAATGAAAATTTAATGACACATGCTTCAAACGCTGAAATTTTGATTTCTATGAATTTCATATGCCTATGACGTCATATGACATGCAACAAAGTTTGTACGCGGTCTACAGCCATTGTTTATGAACCGATTTTCATCAAATTTTCACAGAATGTGTATATTAAGTTCTAGTTGTGCATCTCGGTGTCCGTTTTTCAAAATTCGAAAAGACCATGGTTCTATAGCGAATTCAAGATTCGAACCAAGGTCGTAAATTTTTAAATGTTTATAAAATCGGTCCTTTTTGAGATAGAAAAGTGATATTTGGTCAGTATATAGGTCTCTGGGAGTCTTAAAGATTTTGTGAAAATAAACGTCATATGACGTCACATGACGTTATTATATGATAATGTATTTCTAATATTAACAAGAGTATTTCTATATGCTGAAATTGTCGAATTGCAATGAAAATTTAATGACAAATGATCCAGACGCTGAAATTTCGATTTCAATTATTTTCAGAACCTTTTAACACGGTCCAGAGCCATTATTAATGGGCCGATTTTCATCAAAATTTCACAGAATGTGTATATTACGTTCTTATTGTGTATAACGGTGTCCTTTTTTGTCAAAATTCGAAAAGTCCAAGCATCTATGGCGGATCCAATATTCGAACCAAGGACGTCAATTCTTAAATGCTTATAAAAACTGTCCTATTTGAGATAGAAAGTTGAAATTTTGTCAGTTAGTAGGTCTCTGGGCGTCTTAACAATTATGTAAAAATAAACGTCATATGACGTCACGTGACGTCATTTTTTTATTATTATATTTTTCTTCTTCCTAACTAAACGCTTATTTTAATATGTTGCAATAGTCCTAGGACGATGAAATTTTTATGGGTTATTAGGCACGTGAGGAAATTTTGATTTCACCCCTACTGCATATAGTAAATTCAAAATAAAAAACATTTTTGTAAATATATTATGAATAAAATTATTTTGCTGATAATATGCTGTTTCCTTGAGGTTTAACAGTCAATATCTCAGAAACGACTGAAGATAAGTTTATACATTATGCGTATAAAATGTAGCATGTTTTAAGAGCTTTCTAACGGTACCAAGTTTATTGAAATTGGACTTCATATAAGAAAGTTACATGGAAAATAAGATATTTCATAATCATGCATCATAAAAATATGGAAAAGGTCACGCGCAGGGGTCACCAAGCTTAAATACTTGCGCAACGACTTAAAAAAAAAAAAAAAAAAAAAAAAAATATCAAATTGCAATTGATGGGCTATATCTTGATTTTGTTGTTTTTTTTTGTTGTTGTTTTTTGTCGAATGTTGACTGTTTCCAAAATAAGCATTGAAGTTAATACATGTACAACGGCACAAGACAAAAATCCGTATTTGCAACACTGTGTAGCTAGCGAGCAGTTTGCAAGCCTTGAAAACTTCACACGCAGCCCCACATTTTAGACCATCTAAAAACTGCATTGTTATGCTAACGATATTCATATTGCATCAGTTTGTAGGCTGGGATGTTACCTTTCAAAATATCACCATAGTTCGAAATTCCAGGAATTTATGGCAAAACTACGGAAGCCCAAACACGCCAAAATCGCTAAATACGATTAACTACGTTACAGGTGTCGAAAGGATATAGCACTATACAAATATTCAATACTTCTTCCTAATGAGGCTAAAATTAAACAAGGTTACAACTGAGCTGGAGTGATGAAATTCTATGTGTGATGAAAGTTAGAAACTTACATTTGAACACTGTTTCATTTTTCTTTCATGTCATATGACATAGTATAAATGTTGTATGTAAACTACATGTGCAAGATATGGCGGACTTTTATTAAAATTCACAGAATGTGTTCTATTTGTGCTATTTTATATAGAAATAGAGGAGATAGAAAGTTGCAATTTGGACAGATTATCTATTATGTCATCTTCTATATATACTATATAAAGCAGATGTTGCAGAAAGTCCTATCATTCGTTTAAACGAATGGCATCTAGTTATTATTATTATTCCTCATTTTCCAACCAAATCCAAGAGTTAATTTCAGTATGTTGCCAGTGTCTGAGCAACATGAAAATTAAATTGCCTCGACAAAAATGTTCAAATTTTTAAATTCTATCATTTTAAATTTTCAATGACGTTAAATGACGTCAGATTTGACGTCAGCATTAAAAGTTTGTTCGCGCTCTGGAGCCTTTATTTTTTGTCGTTTTATCTTGATATTTTCACAGAAGAAGTATGTTATGATGTTAATGTGCACCTTGTCTTTCAAATTTTCAAATTCGAAACATTTAAGAATTTATGGCAAAACCGAGTTTCGAACTTTGGTCCTAAAACTATCATTTAATGTTACAAAGGCTACTGAGGAGTTAGAAGCATGAAAAATAAACAGCTAATCGGCCCAGATATCTACTTTCTTTTTTCTGAAAGATTACCTTTTAAGTCACGTGGTAATGACGTCATTTAAAGGGCAAAATCCTATTTTTTCAAGGATTTCTCTCGCTCTGGCATCATACATTTCGAGTCAATTTAAATGAAATTGAAATTGCAGCGATAAAAAAGTATCTTTTTATACATTCTTTCATTTTCAATTTTCATTGGCGTCATATGACGTCATATTTGACGTCAGCTTCAAAAGGTTGTTCGCGCTCTAGAGCCTTCAATTCTGATCCGATTATCTTGATATTTTTACAGAAGATGTATTTTAGGGTGTAGATGTGCACCTTAGCATTTGAATTTCCAAATTCGAAAAGATTAAGATTTTATGGCAATACCAGGTTTCGAACTTTGGTCCAAAAACTAAATTTAACTGTTACAAAGCCCCCTGATGCGTTAGAAGCATGAAAATTGGACAGCATATTGGCATAGAGGTTTACATTCTATTTTCTGCATTATTTATTTTGAGTCACGTGGTTATGACATCATCAAAAAGATAAAAATCATTTCTTTTTAAAAATTTCTCTCGCTCTAGTAACATGAATTTTGAGTCAGTCTTAATTAAATCTTCAGAATTGATAGAGTTAAGATTGAAGTGATGCATACTGCCAAAAAAAAAAAAATTGTCACGTGGTTATGACGTCATGCATACTAAAGCAAGAATTATTTTTTAAAAATCATATAAAATCGCCAATTAGACCAATGAATTTATAATTTTCAAAAATATCGAAACTTAGTACGTTCATAAGGTCTTCAAAATTTCAAGTAATTACGTCATCAAACATGTCGGATATTCATGTTTGATGGAATGCCTACTTGAAAACAAACCTGTTCGCATTCTCGAAGATATTTTTTTTTTCTGGATTAATATAACGTTAGCTGAACATGTCCTTGCAAAAAAATGATATTTTTCTTTAGTCACTTGATTTTGACGTCGTTGAAATATAAAAAATCATTCATTTCAATATGTATTCGCGCTCTAGCGTCATGAGTATTGATGCCAATCTTAAGCATACCTTAAGGAATTTATGTTGTGTCACTTGTTTATGACAACATTGATTTGTAAGCAACATATTTTAAAAAAGATCAAAAGATTGGATATATTAACATTAGATAAGTAAAATTGCCGTACCTTAGCATGCGCAAAAAGTCCAGAAAATTTCAAGTGATTACGTTATCAAACATGACTTATTCATGTTTTTCGTAAAAGGGCTAATTCATGTAAATCTATTAATTTGAAGAAAGAAATGAAAGTGGTCATTGGTTTGATTGAGCAAGATCCCATTGTTCTTTTGCAGGAATGAGTGCCTGCGTTGAATAGTGAATTGTGATACGTTTTTGAGTAAATGAGTCGCATTTACAATGAATTAGTATAATTATACTAGAGCCAGAAAACCTTTACGGATATCTTATTGCATTTGTTATCACGGCTTTCCGCAAACCTGAAGAAAATGACAAATACATGTAATTCTACCTACCGATTTTTTATGTTTTCTAAATGTATAACGGGTTCTTTTTCTAAATCTGTAAAAATAAGCAAATATAATAAGCAAATGAATAGTTGAAAGTTTCAAGACGTTTATAACGTTAATTACATAGAAATAAGAAAGTATTTTCATGATTTTGCTTAAACCCCTGCCTTTCTTTCCATGTATTTTTCCAAATGTAAAACTCAATCAATTTAAAGGTTGGAAGTCATGGATTTCAAACTTTTTTTTCTTCTTTACAATTTCAATTGTGGGTCAAATTGCAATGAATATTTGTTAAGTAATATGCTTACGAAGAAAAAGATATTAAATAGAGAATAAAAAACTTTTAAAATCGATTCCAGTTTGCATATTTCTCCTTGACATATTTTTCTCGGCGACGTTGACTCATTTCTTGTACTATTTCACAAGTAAAATCTTTTGTAGCCCATATGACCGAGATGCGTGCATTGTTTTCACATTCCTTGAAAACTAGCAGTCACGATTATGTGTAATTTGATAATACACAGCGAGGATACATTACAGTGTCAATGTATTCATATAGTGCAAACTTGATTGTACATAATCTCTAGGGTCTCTGGGGTGGAAACAAATGCATACGTACAATACAAATCATGAAATAAATACACACGTATGTTTGCGGCGAGCAAGGACATATATTTCAAAATGGCAGAATGTATGTACATTGTATTTACACCCAAGGATGCCAGTAAGACATGCACTGATAGATCATCATCGTTCCGTTAATGACTAAAAAGTAATATTGAAAATCATGTATTCTTTAGTGCACTGATGGTACAAAAAGGAATTTATTGTTACCAGAATTTTAAAATATTTAGGTAAGCATCGTTGTTTAATATAGAAGCAACAACAATATAACCATTAACCACCACATAGAACAACACAATGCGGGTTTTTTGTTTTGTTTTTTACATTTTACAGATGAACCAAATTTCAAGATTGGGTTGCTATCACGAGCCAGTAAAATGTTACCCTAAGATATATAACTTTAAATGAACAGGAAGTTTACATGAGCATGCAGTATGTGTGGGTTATATCACAGGGACTTGCTCCCATACACACACACACACACACCACACACACACACACACACACTGTACATACACTATCAACAAGGGTGGACATCTTTTCAGGGGTCGACTCGCTTCAACTCCGTTTTTTCAAATCATTCAAATAAATCTATGAAGTTAACATACGGAATCACTCAAATATATATTTCTCTATCGAAATATACAAAATTGTCGTGAAAATAATCCTCCTTTGTATGTTTATTTGTTTGAAATATATGCGAATCCGAGAAAAGGACAACAACCTGGACCAGCAGCGCAGTACATTTCGGGATGATTCGGATTTTTACGCTGCGAAATTGGTCAGCGATATTGCGATTATTTTCCCGCAATCTGTCAAACCGTTAAATTTAAATTATTAAAGGGCTGACTATTCGGGCGTTGAAAGAAAAAAAAACCCAGGCAGTATGGAGAAATCAGCTGTTCACTCGATCAGCCCCTCACCGCTGTGGGTTCGAATCCTGGCAGGGTCATTCGGAAGTTTTCAAACTGACTTGCAGAAGGTCGGTGATTTAACCGGGTGTCTCTGTGCATTCGGGGTTTCCTCCACCTGTAATTAGCTGGACATTGCTATATGACTGAAATACTGTCACAACGACGGTAAAGCCAAAACACACACACAGTTTCAATGCAACATTCAAATTGTGACAAGCTGGTTTGCCTAGTAATTAGAAAAGATCATTAAGACTGATTGATTTTTAATTTAAATTTAACGGTTTGACAGATTGCGGGAAAATAATCGCAATATCGCTGACCAATTTCGCAGCGTAAAAATCCGAATCATCCCGAAATGTACTGCGCTGCTGGTCCAGGTTGTTGTCCTTTTCTCGGATTCGCATATATTTCAAACAAATAAACATTCAAAGGAGGATTATTTTCACGACGATTTTGTATATTTCGATAGAGAAATATATATTTGAGTGATTCCGTATGTTAACTTCATAGATTTATTTGAATGATTTGAAAAAACGGAGTTGAAGCGAGTCGACCCCTGAAAAGATGTCCACCCTTGTTGATAGTGTATGTACAGTGTGTGTGTGTGTGTGTGGTGTGTGTGGTGTGTGTGTGGGAGCAAGTCCCTGTGGTTATATTGACATTACAATACCAGAGTATTTCAATCTCCTTTGGGCAGGGAAGCATTGAGACACATTGAAAAGAACCCTTACCCGTAAAAGTATTTATGTAATATGAGAGTTTTGTTTTGCAAGCGTCTGCATAAGTTTACGCCATGTCATGGAATTGTTTATAAATAAAAGCATGGATTTCTGAAATATCACTAAACCTTTACAAGTATAATCATTCCGGTAACATGAGATTTTGTTTTGCAAACGTGCACCAAACGCTAGGTCAAAATAATGTCTGACGATAGCTAGAGTTATCACTAAAGGCAACTAATACCCCCGATTCTCACCTTGTCTTTGTTATATCTGACCATGAAAGAAGAGGGCCCTAGAGTATCATTAGCCTAATTAAAAATTAAAACAATTCAGGTCATTTGATTTTACCTTGTAAGCTTCAGCAGCTTTGCTTCAAATTTCATATACATAATTCTCAAGAATACTAGTCAATCATCATTTTGCAGACCGCAAATTTCAAGGAATCAACTTTATTTAAGCAATGTTAGTAGAACAAATTTGTGCCCAATGAAATTAAATTCTGACTACTTGTTTGATAGAAGAATTTGAAATGTTCTATATAGAGAAGTCCCATTTTCCGAGGGATAAACTTTACTTTATTTAAGCAATTATGGTAGAGCACATTGGGTTGACCATTTGTACCAAATGACATGAAGTTCTGACTTTTGGGTTGATAGAAAAAATATTAGAAATGTTCTGTACAAAGTATAAAAGGAAATGGGTCGAGCCCCTGCAGTCCTCTTAAGTTATTAATTGTATTTCTTAAATTTTGTTAGAGCACTAAGAGGTACCGTTTCCGTCAAATGATATTAAATTCCTTGAGGAGGAATTTTGAAATTTCTGTATAGAGTATATGAGGAAATTAGCCGACCTCTTAGGGGTCTCATTTTTAAGGGATCAATTTTATTTTAGCTTATGGTAGAGCACTATAATGAAACCATTTGTGCCAAACGACATTAAATTCTTACTATTCTTAGTTTTAGAGGAGAAACACTTTTAAGTTTATAAGATAAAATTCTGTTGGTTGTCATGGCAACAAGAGTTCTAAATGGATGAAATTCATTTTAACGTCTTTGGTGAAAGGCCTACCAAGGATCATTCATGCTAAGTTTCATCAATTTCTACCCTGTGGTTTCAGAGGATATGTCTTAAAGTAAATTGATGACGACGCAAGGTGACCACAAAAGCTCACATTGAGCATGTTGTGCTCAGGTGAGCTACGAAAGGTTATAGTGCTTCATATGACCTGATATACAATTGGAGTGATGATAACGTGTCATGCTACTAATACATGAAAAGCCAAATGATGCGGGTAAGTAATCAAGGAATTATGAATATGAATAATATTTGAAAAGAACAACAGGAGTTGTCCGTAAGACAGCACACTAGACTATTCCAAAGCTTATTATTGACGCTTTACTTTAATCAAAATGCTAAAGTTCAATTTACTAAATTAAAATCACTCAATCTCATAACAGGCGGATCTTCTTCAATTTTCCAAAGAAGATATATATCGGGATTTTGTTATCTTTTTATACATTCGATCATTTTCAATCATCATTGGCGTCATCTGACGTCAGATTTGACGTCAGCTTCAAAAGTTTGTTTGCGCTCTAGAGCCTCCAATTTTGGTCCGATTATCTTGATATTTTTACAGAAGATGTATTTTAGGATGTAGATGTGCACCTTGAAATTCAAATTTCCAAATTCGAAAAAAAAAAAAAGATTTCATGGCAATACCGAGTTTCGAACTATGGTCCAAAAATTAAGTTTAAATGTTACAAAGCCCCCTGATGTGTTAGAAGCATGACAATTGGGCAGCATATCGGCATAGAAGTTTACATTCTATTTTTTTTTTTAATAATTTTCTCTTAAGTCACGGGTTATGACGCAAAAAATTAGAATTGATAGAGTTAAAATTGAAATGATGCATACTGCAAGAAATGTTTGTTTTGTCACGTGGTTCTGACGTCATGCATACTAAAGCAAGAATTTTTTTTAAAAAATCATATAAAATCGCCAATTAGACCAATGAACTTAAAATTTTAAATTTTTTCGAAACTTAGTACGTTCATAAGGTCTTGAAAATTTCAAGTGATTACGTCATCAAACATGGCAGTTATTCATGTTTGATGGAATGCCTACTTGAAAATGTGAAAACAAACCTGTTCGCATTGTCGAAGATTATTTTTTTTTCTGGATTAATAGAACGTTAGAATGAATATGTCATTGCAAAAAAAGATATTTTTAGTCACTTGACTTTGACGTCGTTGAAATATAAAAATCATTCATTTCAATTTGTATTCGCGCTCCAGCGTCATGAGTATTAATGCCAATCTTAAGCATACCTTAAGAAATTTATGTTGTGTCACTTGTTTATGACAACATTGATTTGTGATATATTAAAAAGATCATTAGATTGGATATATTAACTTTAAATAAGAAATATTGCCGTACCTTAACATGCGCAAAAAGTCCAGAAAAATCCAAGTGATTACGTTATCAAAACTTATTCATGTTTTTCGTAAAAGGGCTAAATCATGAAAATCTATTAATTTGAAGAAAGAAATGAAAGCGGTCATTGGGTTGGTTGAGCAAGATCCGACTGTCCTTTTGCAGGAAAGAGTGCCTGCGTTGAATAGTGAATTGTGATACGTTTTTGAGTAAATGAGTCGCATTTACGATGAATTAGTATAGTTATACTAGAGCCAGAAAACCTATACGGAAAACTTATTGCATTTACTATTACGGCTTTACGCAAACCTGAAGAAAATGACAAATACATGTATATCTACCTATCGATTTTTTCTAAATGTTTTTATGGTTTCTTTTTCTAAACCTGTAAAAATAAGCAAATATATAAAGCAAATGAGTTAGTTGTTGAAAGTTTCTAGACGTAAATAACGTTAATTACATAGAAATAAGAAATTATTTTCACGATTTTGCTTACACCTCTGCCCTTGTTTCCATCTATCTTTGCAAATGTAAATCTCAATCAATTTAAAGGTTAAAAGTCATTGATTTCAAAATATTTTTGTTGTTTCTTACAATTTCAATTATGTGGATCAAATTGCAATGCATATTTGTTAAGTCATATACTTACGAAGAAATAGATATTAAATAAAAAATAAAAACTTTTAAAATCGATTGAATAACGTGAGAAAAAATTTCTTGAGGAAAGTATTATCATCTTAAAATGTTCCTGTTTTTTTTTGTTTTTTTTTGTTGTTGTTTTTTCTGCATGATAGTAAACGGATGCGTAATCAAATAAGATCTATATTTATGCCTTCTCAATATCTTCTTAAGAAGATGAAAATGATAAAAAGAAAAAAAAGATTTAAAGCTTATTTTTGAACATAAGTATATATTTATGATAAAAATGATTTCCGCATTAAATCATACATTATTATGCATCATTATTCCATTTTTTTGTATTAACTTATATATTCAATACCTTTGAAATAAGCAAACGGAAAGCCGCTTCGTTTGTATCTTAAACAAACGACTTCTAGTTTTATCATTGATATTGAAAGAGCATTGTTTCCCCGATTCTAAATATGTCTTGTTTTTTAAAAACACATTTATATTGGCTGAGATATCGTGCATTTTGTAAAAATAACACATATCCGACCGGAAACAGCTGATAAACGATTGGAATCTCTGTAAAATCGGTCGATTTATTTCCTGTCGAGATAAAATGATCGAAAAAAGCCGACCTCTACCTCCTGTCGGAAAATAGCGATCGTTTTGTTCCGAACGTTCATATCCAGTCGAATAAAATCGAAAATAAGACGGGTTTTATTAGGAAAATGTTTGATTTATTTGTAGTTAAAGGAAAAACCTAGTGTTTAAAATCACACATTTCTTTACGAAATGCATTAACGGTACATCCGTTGTTTTAGACCAATTATAATATTGTGATATCCTGATTCACGAATACCGAAATTGTTATGTTGTTGTTGCATCTTTGTAGCCTTATAAATTATGGGTGACTTTTAAATCTAAATTCTACATTTTTTTAATCAGATGGTAGTATACAGTACTGAAATATGTTTCAAGAATAAAATTAAGTTTTGATACAAAATGCTTAGGATCAAATGTTTATGAAAAGATAACATTAGGTCTGTGTGTATGTTGTTAGTGTGAGTATTATATATATATATATAATATATTTATATGAGAAATATGTGTACAGCCTGACCGGGACTCAAACCGGGACATTCAATGCTCTACTGAGCTGGATGTGTCACTTAACTAATCCCTCACTGTTAAGGGAAACCCGGCTACTTTTGGTCATTACAATAACAATAATTGTAATTTATATATATATAATATTTAAATAAAAAAAATGCCATTTAATTTTGTATTTTTCATATATTATGTAAAAGTTGAGCATTTATAAATGAATTATATATTTTAATATGTGGAGAACTAATATGTGGCTAAATGGTTACAACTGCAGAGATTCATTCACGTAGCTTCTTTCCATTGTGGGTTCGATTCTTAGCAGTGTCACTTTCTTCATCTGAGTAAGCCATCCAGCTCGCTTGTGGTTGGTTGGTGGTTCTGGTCGGGTGCATATGTGCACTCTGGAGACTTCCTTTACGTGTTATTATATATAAGCTGGACATCACTATATTACTAGAATACTCACAGTCGCAGTGACAGTAAACTCCAGCATAACACAGTAATTAATATGACTTTTGTTTTGTTTATACAAATTCCACTGACTTATGTTACTATAATGTCAAAACACTGTAAGATTCTAAGTGTGCCTACTGTTACTGCATGACTCAAACCAATGACTCCTGCCGTCCTGCAGTTCCAACAATAAATATAACGCGACAGATACTTCTATCCACACATACTACACCTTTCCCTTACCCACAACGGCCAGAACACGCGCGCCACCATAGTGTTCTACCCACTGAGCTAACTGGACAGATTGTCCTACCTTCACAAATAATAAAAATCAAAATAAAATATAAGTTTTAAATTTGTAATCACTACTAATCTGGTGACATAAATGAGTAACCTGACTGGAATTCAAACCCCGAGCCCATGCTTATATACATGGCCAGAGCTCCACCGATTGAGCAACTGGACCATGTTTACAAATCTCTAACCGATACTTATTGGCCATTGCATAATCCCCAACCAATTAAGAATTACATGTAATCCTTGAATTCACAGGAAAGAGAACAGGAAAGTAGGTACTATGTAACAACCCTGCATTATAACATAGACATATTTACCAACCTGTATATGTCTGTGATTATAACCAGTCTAGAAAATTGTGCAAATAATTCGGGACTCAAACCAGACAGCCCTCACCTACATGGCTAGTGCTCTACCATTTCAGCTACATACTAATTAAACCTTTTACCAATTGGTCTACAATTAAGTTAAACTGTTACATTTTATATAATGATTGAAAAAAAAATTTTGCAGCTTAAACAATTCACTTGCACTGGCAC